>JADBJO010000887.1:432500-510000 GCA_016801955.1 Conus betulinus
GGCAGACATACATGCGCAATTTGCTTTGGTAGTGGAATGACTGCTGGTTGGCAGTCATAGACTGGGGTCGAAAACTCATGGCTATTTCTACAACAGACAAAAAATCCATTTCAAATCGTGACCCCCATCTATCTAATCATCTATCTAAATTCTTTTTTTTTTTTAATCTGTATAACTTATCTATTCATACGCTGGGAGAATGCGTCCATATGATGAAGGTGACACATTCCAGACTGTCCTCTCCTACATGGAGGACAAATTTTGAACCATGATCACGTCTATCAAATTATCTATCTAAAGAAAGGCTGCATCTATCTCATCTGTACATATAATGGGAACATGCACCCATGAAAGGTAACTCTCCCAGACAGTCCTCTACTTAATTAAAAGCAAGAGTTGCTCATCTGCAGCTATATATCTATGAGGTCTCTGATAGATCCTCTATGTGAGTTTAATTTAACCATTCCCCAGGCCAGGCTTGACAGGCAGAGCGCGCGCGCGCGCGCACACACACACACACACACACACACACACACACACACACACACACACACACACACACACACACACACACACACACACACACACACACAAAGACAAGGTTCGGATGCAGCAAAGAGACAAGAATGTTTCCAGTGGTGCCACCATCTCTTTGGCTGCTAGATGTGATTGAGTTCACCTGACAGACACCAGCTCTTTAGCTGCTAGACGTGTGTAAGTTTGCCTGACAGACACCAGCTCTTTAGCTGCTGGATGTGTGTGAGTTTGTTTGCCAGACAGACACCAGCTCTTTAGCTGCTGGATGTGTGTGAGTTTGTTTGCCTGACAGACACCAGCTCTTCAGCTGCTAGATGTGTGTGACTTTGCCTGACAGACACCAGCTCTTTAGCTGCTAGATGTGTGTGAGTTTGCCTGACAGACACCAGCTCTTTATCTGCTAGATGTGTGCGAGTTTGCCTGACATACACCAGCTTTTTAGCTGCTACACGTGTGTGAGTTTGTTTGCCTGGCAGACACCAGCTCTTTAGCTGCTATATATGTGTGAGTTTGCCCGACAAACACCAGCTCTTTAGCTGCTGCTAGACGTGTGTGAGTTTGCCTGACAGACACCAACCCTTGGCCTGTCTGTCCTCTTCATTTCCCCTCATCACTCTCTAACACTCTGGTGCTTCTTCCTCCTTCCACACTTAACCTCTTGCCTCCCCCCCCCCCCCCCCCCCCCCAGCTCCTTCCTCCTCCACCACACTCCTCTCTCTCTCTTCTCCCCCCCCCCCCCCCCCCCCCCCCCCCCCAACACTTCCTTCTTCCTCCACCACACTCCTGCCTTCTCCCATTCCTCACCCATCCATCCCTATCTTCTATCCATCTGTTTCATTCATTGTGGATCTTTACAAGATCACATTCACATACTGATCAGAGACAGCAATAACGTTACGGTTCTGCTCTTTCTGTCAGGTCATGTTTGGTTCAGAGTTTGAGTTGTGTCTCCTGGTTTTGCAGATAAGGTGCATGCGCAAAACACACACACACACACACACACACACACACACACACACACACACACACACACACACAGAAATAAAAGTCAAGAAACAAACAGGTTTTGTCTTCCAGAACAACAGTCTTTTTTTATGTGTTTGGAGGTTGTGGGGGTGATGGATGCACACATGCATGAGGAAAGAGGTTTTATCTTCAGGAATAAAAGCCCTTTTATAAATCATGGGGTTCGGGGGGGCGGTGGGGGTTGCACACACACACACACACACACACGACTAAACACACACACACACATACATACACGTCAAAACACACACACACACACGCATGCACATGCACACACACACACACACACACACACACACACATATCAAACACACACACACACACGTGACAGACACAAAGCAAGCTTGTTTGGAAACCTCCCACACATCAAACCACTGAATTTAGAGTCCTGTCTCCTTGCACGCTCCAGCTCTGACAAATCCTTAGAACAGATCTCACAGACCGCTGACAGTGAAGAGTTTTCCACACAGTGAAATGAAGCAGTGTGTGCCTTCTAAACATCAAGCCATTTGAAAAGAGTGAAACCTTGTCAGTTAAAACAATTCTCCGCAGTGCAGCATGAAGTGTGGGCCTTCTGAACATAAGCCCTGTCAAAAGAGAAAATGGCTTTTAATTAAAGCTTCGCACACTCACGACTGCATAAAACATGACAACTTGAAGATATGTGAGATACTGGTGGATGATACCATGACTCCATCACCTACAGATTTTCCTGTGATCCAAGTACAGTAAGCGCTGTTCACGTTTCCCTTCTTTCTACTTTGTTTCAGGACTGTATCCCACCATAGCCTCAGTGGGTGTACATTCCTACGGAGCTTTCCCAGTCAAAGGACCTTGATACCTTGAGTGCCCAGAGAATACAGTTAAGGCTGAATATACACAAAAATTAAAACAGAGATGTTCTTTTTGACCTTTCAAGACAACATTCAGTTTGTCTGCATAAGAAAAATGAACATTTAAACAGAAAAAGAAGTGTAATTAGAGACCTGACCGGGGGCCGGAATAGCTCAGTGGTAGAGCGCCGGACTCGTAATCTTGGGGTTGCGGGTTCGAATCTCCACCGGACTGTTTCGGTACAGGGGGATTTTTCCCTCAGAGTTAACATTGGTTCTGACTCCATTTCCCATACAATCCTTCGAATGAGACTATAAACTGAGTTCCCTGTGTGAACGCACACATAACATCTTGCACACACGTAAAATCCCATCACCATCTTTCGGAAGAGAATGCCAGTTCGGCCGTTGGTATGGATGACACGTTACACATAGCATGCACCTTCCCCAAGTGGAGTGGCAGGATAAAAAACGGTCATACACACAAAACTCCACTCCCTATACAGGGGGTGTCCACAGGAGTATCATTGTCAGCCTGCGTATGCAGACGAAGAAGAGACGTGACTGTTTCAGCGTCGTCTTTGTTTTTCAGCTTGTCTCTCTTTCATTTTAACTGATGTGTCTCTCAGGCCTGGATGTGAGTTCTGTAAACTTCCTCATGATTGGTAATGCCTGGGACGGTCATCAGAATTGGTCTTATCATTTCAGTGCAAAGTCATTCTTCACTGCCCCCTGCAAAAACATCACATCACTGCCCATGCCCATGCTGGAATACATCATTCAGTTCCCTTTTTTTTTTCTTTGTTTTTGTCTTTTCTTTATTTTTGTCTTTTCTTCATTTTTTTTCTTTCTCCTGTCCTCTTCTTTCCAGTTTTATACAATTTTCCTGACCAATTTCAGCAGAACTCCTAAAACACAACTCAAACCTGCTCCACCTTCTCCCTTTACTGCCCTTGTCCCTAGCACAGTCACTCTCTAGCTCTGTCGCAGGTTTGCCGGAAGACCACCCACCGAAAGACACCCTGTGCTGCAAACTGACTTCTTGGTTGGTTTGTTTTTGGATGGCACTTTTACAAGCTAAAGTCTGTTGTTGTCTCATTCGTCATTTGTCAGATGGATTCTCCCATCTCCTTGACAAAGGTAGCAGTACATTGCAGGCCCTCCAGTCCTCCATAGAGCTTCTGGGCCACTGGCATTGGGTTGGGCCAGGTGTTCTCTGGGAGCGCATGGTGGAGCGGGCAGGACTGCAGCAGATGTTCTGTTGTCTGGCTGCCTGTTCTGCAGGGGCACTGCTCTGTGTTGCCGATGCAGAGTTTAATGAATAGGTGGTGTTCAGTTGGTTGTGGCCTGTCCTGAGCCTGAAAATAGCTACCTGCTCTCGTCGAGTCAGCAGGTAGTACGGGTCTGCTCCATTGTGGCATGGATGCTGCAGCTTCCACTTGTTCTGCAGCTTGACCTTAATGATGGTCAGGGATTCGGGGTAGCTGGTAGATCTGTCCATCTGTTCCTTTGTAGTGCCCTCCTTTGCCAGGGAGTCAGCAGTCTCACTGCCGAGGACATTGCAGTGGGAGGGAATCCACTGCACGGTGACTGTGTGACTTGTGCTGAGGGGTGCGAGAGAGGAGGACGGATCGTTGAGCTCTAGCTAAAGTCTGAACTGCACTGCAGTCAGTCAAGCCTTTTGCAGAATTTCTAACTGATAACGTCATCCTCTTTCCTGATCTCATGTGGTCACACTGTTGTTGTTGTTGTTGCTGTTGTTGTTGTTGTCGTACCCTGGCTAAAAGACTCCAGGGATCATCCGAACAGCCAAAGTACTTGAACACTATGGTACACAAAGCATCAGCTGGGGATGAGAACATTACGTGTGTGACCGTTTTTGATTACCCCGCCACGTGGGCAGCCACACTCCGACTTCGAGGGATTTTGGAGACTGATAATGTTATTGTTATGCTAGGAGCTTGTCACAACTCAAGACAATCCCTGCATAACTATGCAGAGCATAACAAAATTTTGATGTATCCTTGGTGTTCTAGCCTATATATATATGTCAATGGGGGCTGACACAGCCTTAAGCCAAGGCGGGTTCACATTAATTGTTAACACAATGTGCCAAGCTTTCTCTTTCCACTCAAACCCCAGCAAATTCACAATGTATACGCATTGACAGTCAGCTACAAATCATGTGCAAGGAAAGAGACCAAGGCAACATGGGAGACAGAGACACAAGAAGTAAAGCGGGAGCTGGGGGGGTGGGGGGTGGGGGGGGAGGTCTGTAGTGATAACAAGATTCCTTTTGTAACTCAGGGAGGTATAATCCCAAATACTATACCGTCAGTTTGTTGAGGGCTGCGACACAAAACATCATATACATGTTCAACTACGCACCACTTTCAGTCATCAGACTGCAGAAAAAGTGGAAGACAGGTCATTCAAGTGGATCCATTCAGGACACGAAGTGATGCGCTCTTCCAACCACTTCTAGGAAGCCAGAGGTATCTCCGGCTGTTATATGTGCTGACTGACCCAACCACTACTGATCAGGACTATATATCCCAAACTGCCAATCCTATGGAGGAGATATTAGTAATAATACATAATGACCACAATCTGTCTCTCTCTTTTTATGTTTTGGGGAGCGCATGCACTCTATATGATCACCTACAAAATTTTGTTGTTGTTGTTGTTGCAAATTTGGCAAAAAGCACAAATTCATTGCATGATAAACCACGATCTCCCCCCCCCCCCTCCTCCTCTCCTTCTCCCCCACGCCATTGGACGGAGCATACACAGCCTTGACAACAATCTCTGTCAGACATCTCATAAAGTATGTATTAATTGATCATCGTCAGCCCCATCCAAAAAACCCCCACCCTTTCCCTCTGAGATACAGTCTAAAAATTTTACCAAATAAACGCTTTTAAACTCAGCAACTGCCTTGTGCCATACTTCCAGAGAAGATCCCTGACTCAGCAACTGTCCTCTGCCATACTTCCAGAGAAGATCCCTGACTCAGCAACTGTCCTCTGCCATACTTCCAGGAGATCCCTAACTCAACAACTGCCTTGTGCCATACTTTCAGAGGAGATCCCTCTAACTCCTCTGCCATACTTCCAGAGGAGATCCCTAACTCAGCAAGCAACTGCCTTGTGCCATACTTTCAGAGGAGATCCTAACTCCTCTGCCATACTTCCAGAGGAGATCCCTAACTCAGCACTGCCTTGTGCCATACTTTCAGACGAGATCCCTAACTCAGCAACTGCCTTGTGTCATACTTTCAGAGGAGATCCCTAACTCCTCTGCCATACTTCCAGAGGAGATCCCTAACTCAGCAACTGCCTTGTGCCAAACTTCCAGAGGAGATCTCTGACTCAGCAACTGTTTCTCTGCCATACTTCCAGAGGAGATCCCTAACTCAACAACTGTCTTGTGCCATACTTCCAGAGGAGATCCCTGACTCAACAACTGTATTGTGCCATACTTCCAGAGGAGATCCCTAACAAAAACAACTGTCTTGTGCCATACTTCCTGAGGAGATCCCTAATTCAACAACTGCCTTGTGCCATACTTTCAGAGGAGATCCCTAACTCAGCAACTGTCCTCTGCCATACTTCCTGAGGAGATCCCTAACTCAGCAACTGTCCTGTGCTATACTTCCAGAGGAGATCCTTAACACAGCAACTGCCTTGTGCCATACTTCCAGAGGAGATCCCTAACTCAGTAACTGTCTTGTGCCATACTTCCAGAGGAGATCCCTAACTCAGCAACTGTCTTGTGCCATACTTCCAGAGGAAAACCGCAGCTCAGCAACTGTCTTGTGTCATACAGAGGAGATCCCTAACTCAGTAACTATCCTGCATCATACTTCCACTGGAAGTTCCAGGGCACATGGTCTGACTCGGCAATGGTCTTATGCCATGATACTTCTACTGGAGGAGGAGTGGACCCTATACCCAACAACAGTCTCCTGTCATACTTCCAGAGGAGGCCCTAACTTCAGCATCCCACTTGTGGTGCCAAACTCCCAGGTGGGTGCCTAAACTTACCAAATATATACATGTGTGTTTTACGCCATACTTCTAGGTGGAGGCTATAAGTAGTCATCAACTGTCTGTCCTGTGCCGGAACTTCCAGAGGGGGCCCCCAACTCAGTAACCGTTTTGTTGTGTGAAGACTTAACAGTTTTCTGAGATAACTGCGAAGCAGGGGGGGGTGGGGGAAGGAGCGTGCTAACTCAGCAACTGCCTTGTAACTTGACCAGTCTGGAGTCTGAGCTAACTCTCATCCTTTAAAAAAAAAAAAAAAAAAAAAAAAAAAAGTTCTGTCTATCTTGTAACAAAATTTATCGATGGGGGAACCTGAACACAGCGACTACAACACTGCGAAACAATACAGAACAGCCTTCAACACTTTCAGGCTATTTTCAGTCACATCCTATTGCCCCCCCCCCCCCCACACACACACACACACACACACACTGCCCTTCCCTCACTCCTCCCTCCCCCCCCCCCCTCCCAAAATAAAGAATTCCCATATATTATAGGCATAAATGGCTTATTTCCGCTCTCAGGGGGACAACTTGCATCCTGCTCAAGCATACTTATTTCCTCATAAGTACATCATTGTCACTGTCTAGCTTTCTCAAAATCTCTCTCCTTTTCCTAGAGACGATTCCCCGCACACTAGTATCTTAACAACCAAAATACAAAGCCAGAGGCCCAGCCGGTCCAGAGACAGTCAAACCTAGATGAACTCTGAGCTGATGCGACTTCAATCAGAGTCCAAGGAAGGGAGAAGATTCTCTGCACTTCCTGACTTGACACACAGGGATGTTGGGACTCAGGGGAAGGGCAAGGAGCGAGGCCTGACACTCACGTGCCCTCATGACTGGACTGGGCATGGGGGAGGGGGGGGGGGGGGGGGGGGGGGTGAGTCAGCCCACCGCACCGATAGAACTTTGCTCGTTTTTTTTTGCTGTCAGACCATCATGCGCTTCCTGTCTTTGCCACTTTCGGGTGGGAGGAAGGAAGAGAGGGTAGAAAAGCAGGGGGGAGGGAAGGGGGGGGGGGGGGGGGGAGAAAGCCATCTATAAATAGTGTCCGTTAACACACATGCACACACACACACACACACACACACACACACACACACACACACACACACACACACACACAGATACACACACAAACACATATGAAGTACCTATATAATATATACTAATATGGCAAAAGAGACAATGTGTTTCCTTTGTTCTACAGAGAGCTGACAAATCTTTCCTCTCTCTCTCACTCTCTCTTTCTCTCAATTAGCTATTTATTTACACTTACATATAAGGCATTTAAAAGAAGACCAATTACCATGTGCAACTTTAAAATGTATAAAAATTTGTATCCCCTTTGGAATGGGCTATAGCCTTTATGAACAAAACCTTTGAGTCTTGAATCGCTCTCTCAGTCTCTGAGTCTCTCTTTCCCTTAAATACACAGGGTGGTAACCTGGTATCAGTGTTGTAATCAAGCGCAATGTGGGGGCTGTAATAGCTCAGATGGTAGAGCGTCGGACTCATAATCTTGGGGTTACAGGTTTTGAATCTCTGCCAGGCATTTTCTGTACAGAAGGATTTTTCCCTCCGAGTTAACGTTGGTTCTGACTCCATTTCCCATACAGTCCTTTGAATGAGACTATAAGCCGAGGTTCCGTGTGTGAAACACAGCATAACATCTTGCACACACGTAAAATCCTATCACCAACTTTCGGGAAGAGAAGGCCAGTTTGGCCGTTGGTATGGATGACACGTTACTCATAGCATGCACCTTCCCTGAAGATAGAGTAAGACTGCCTTTATGGCGGGATAACAAAAAACATTTGTGCACGCAAAACTCCACTCCCTTTGTTGGGCAGATGGGATTAACACTTGCCTGTCTATAAAGGGAGCGTCCACAGGAGTATCAGCCTGCATACGCAGAAGAAGAGGTGCAAGAACGCAAGATTTCTTAAGTTCAAGTCTGGCAAAGTTCACAGGTCATATAACACAGCTCTACATTCCAACAATCTTTAAGACACAACAGCAAGTTCAATACTAATGAACTGGGGTTTTTTTTTTTTTTTTCTGCAGCTGAACTGGTACACTCTCCCTCAGGACTGCATAGCAACTCAATGTACTGAGCTCTCTGAGACCAAACTAACCCCCCTCTCCCCCTCCATCACCACCACAGATCTCATCATATCCCACCCCACCCCCCTCCTCTTCCCTACACACCCACAGTCAAAGTCACACACACACACACACACACACACACACACACACACACACACACTCACACACACTCACACACACACACACACACACACGCTCGCTCTCTCTCTCTCTCTGAAGTCATGCACTACATATACAGGGCAAAAAAAAAAAAAAAAAAAAAATCTACTAGCTACACTTACAAATCCATCCATAAATGCAATGCATTTGAGTTCAAGAAAAGCTCAACAGACACTTCACTTATTATGTTCCTAGCTGAAGTGTTTCTTTGAATTTAAAGAGTTTGATCATTTAGTTTCATTCCCAAATCTGTATTTTACAGATCAAATGTATTCAGAACAGACAGTTGTGGACTCACTGCCACCAGTATCTGCACACTCACTAGAAACCAGTGTGATGTATGATGAACACCAGTCAGTGTCAAGGTTGGTCATAAACAGATCTATACAGCAGCATCACTCTGAAAGGGCAACAACTGCTGACATGTGCAGTCTCATTTTCAGACAACTGTTCCCAGTTGCTCCCCCTGTGCCATTTTCTTTTTTTTTGTTTTTCTTTTCCCAAGTCCTTCAATGCTGGGATATTATTTGAGAATGCAGCAGCATTTGCAGTGACGGCAACTGAAAGTGCGGTTCAAGCCAGAGTAAAATCTGAACTTCACACGCAAAGTGAAAGAAAAAAAAAAAGAACAACCTGACACTGTTATTTCAAAGGGGACCTTGAAATAATGAAAATTCATCAAGAGTAGTCTTTGAGTCTGAGGACTGCAAGAATAAGACGTCAGCTCTTTCACGCTTTCAATTTTTAGCCCTCCAAAATTCACTGCAGTTTGATCTTCCTAAATCAAGCTCGTTCTGTACCACAAGCCATTCAGCCAGCAAAGGGCCGCAACTTTCTATCAGTTGTGTCTGAAGGAGTTCAGCAGTTGCATGCTTGTCTCTCTTTATATCTATAGCTCAGCAGTCCTATGTGGGTGCAACATAGTTTGTTAAAAGTTCATCCACATCTCTTTATATCTAGCCGAGCAGTCCTATTTGGGTGCCTCATCAATTTGTTTAAGTTCATCTAGATCTCTTTACATCTAGCTGAGTAGTCCTCTTTGGGTGCCTCTTCAGTTTGTTAGAGTTCATCTTCCAAGAGCAAAACATCATCAGTCCGCCAGCAAAAAACACTATCACCAAGCAAACTTCCGGGCACATTCCACAGCCCCATTCATTGCTGTTTCGCTGACAGATGAAAACAGTGCGACTGCAGACACGGCCAAGCTTTTTCCACACACAGTCTTCATGCGCCCTCCAAAGAGGATCCCAGCCTGCTGTCTCTCTCACTGTCAACCAGACTTTCCCAGGGGTCAATGGGTCTTTCATCATCATCGAGTGTGTTAATTCAGAAACTGAATCACAGGTTCTTCTTTGGAAGTACTGTCCCAGCTCAAGGAAATCAAAAAAAAATTGTTGGGTCAATTTGCATACATGTAAATATTCATGTCCAAAGTGTAAAGATACTAAGGACATTGTTTTCTTCTTCCTCTTCTTCTTCTTTTTTTTTTTTTTTTTTTTGTTTTCTTCTTCCTCTTCTTCTTCTTCTTTTTTTCCTTTCTTTTTTTTTTTTTACAACTTGCTTGAAACAAAGTTAAAGCAAATGTAATAATACAGCACTGGGGATTACACATGTATGGCAGTGCTCTTGAAATAAGTTGAAACATGCCCGTTTTAAAGTGATATCGTTTCTTAAACTTATAACTTAAGCGTTAGATTTGAAACTCAAAAGTACAATCAATGTACTGGTTTGTTAAGCTGATATGAACTAGACACAAATCTGTGGCTGCTTTGCACGTCTGGTGTCTGTGCTCTTTGTTCAGGACTGTATATTAGTTAGAAAGCAAATCCACCTGGCCTACAACAGCCAGTAATTTCATTACATTGTACTTACTAAATGATGAAGAAACAGAATACCATAATTAACCACTGTCTGCCATTCTGTCATTCTGCAGCCCAACCTAGGTTCACTGTTTGATTCATTCTGATGATTGCCAGAAACCTTCTGACTCTGCCATTCATTTTTAACGCAATGCATCACGATTTCAAACGGCAGTTTTTGCAAAGCAGATCACTGGCTGTTGTGATGATTATTTGATACCAAACAAAATAACTATGTATTTTTATTTCTCTGCGGATGTTTGAAAACCATTGCTCTCTTCCCATGAGGGAAAGCCTCAGCATCTACCACACGCCCAGTTAAAGTTACCTGCTGCATCTGGCAGTCCTTAGTTACTATCCTGCCATGAAGCAACAGAGTCAAAGACGCAGCGAGAGCTAAAGAGAGAGGGAAAGAGGGAGAGAGAGAGAGAGAGATAAAGAGAGAGAGACAAACATTCCTGTAGACAAACAAATAAACAGAGAGAGAGAGGCAGAGTGAGACAGAGACAGAAAGACAGAGAGACAGAGACAGCTCAAGGGGACAGACTGACAGATAAACTCGTTATAAAGTTATAAACAGAGAGGGATTGTCAACAATTGTGGAACTGACCAATACTTGTGTATCTAGCAGAGTACAACTGATCCAGAAAGTAAGCCCCAAATACTACTTATAACCCCCACACCAAACACAATCAACGCAACTCTGTCGCTCTTCCCGTGAGGAAAGCCTCAGCATCTACCAGTACCACACGCCCAGTTAAAGTTATCTGCTGCATCTGGCAGTCCTTAGTTACTATCCTGCCATGGAGCAACAAAGTCAGAGATGCAGTGAGAGCAAAAGAGAGAGGGAAAGAGGGAGAGAGAGAGAGAGAGAGAGAGAGAGAGAGAGAGAGAGAGAGAGAGAGAGAGAGAGAGAGAGAGAGAGAGAGACTGTAGAGAGAGAGAGAGAGAGAGAGTGACAGAGACAGAAAGACATACTGTAGACAAACAAATAAATAGAGAGAGAGGCGAGTGTGACAGAGACAGAAAGACAGAGACAGCTCAAGGGACAGACAGACAGACAGAAACTTGTTATAAACAGAGGGATTGGCAACAGTTGTGGAACTGACCAATACTTGTATCTAGCAGAATACAACTGATCCAGAAAGCAAGCCCCAAATACTATTTATAACCCCCACACCAAACACAACCAACGCAACTCACCTTGCCATCAGCGCTTGTGTTCACCACAATTTTGTGGTTGTTCTTTGATGCCAGAGGACGTCGTGGACTCCTTGGACTTGGAAGCTTTGATGCCGATGTTGACAGCGTCGGGGAGACAGGACGGTGTCGCGGAGAATTTTGGTTTGTGCATGACATTGCCGTTGCCCCGTGGGGACGGCTGGGTCAAAGTCTCTCCATGCGCAATCTGCTGCAGGTTTTCCCTGAGGATTTCCTGCGTTTCTGGCTCACTGAGCCATCGTAAGAACAGTTCATCGACTTTCATCTTTAGCACAGGTTTAAGAGCCATGGTTGCGTGCGTCACTGTAAGTGTTCGATTCTGACTAATGGTCTTCACAACCAGTCACAGGACATCAAAATAAGGCAAAACAATCCAGTGTCATGCTGAAATTAGACCCCAAATATACTATCAAAATATGTTTCAGTGATTTTTTTTTTTTCTTACCACAAGAAAACAGAACAGTACATATTCTGCATAAGATGTGGCAGTGGCTGCATAGGCACAGGTAGAGAAGATAATCTGTTAATGGAAAGAAGCTCAACAATGATGAAACTTCTTTCTGTCAGTTGACTAACATTACCTATACAGAACATTGAGCTTCTTTCCTCAGGAGATTGGCTACTCTGCCATCTCTTACCATATGGCTATCTGCCACAGTAGATACCTCTTACCATCACAGGTTGAACAGACAGTGGCTCATGGTTTAGAGCATGTGGCTTCATTATGGCACACTGTGGCCATGCACAGCATGTCTGTTTTCTGACCACAGGGAAAACAGAACAGTGCATAGGCCCCAGGTAGAGAAGATAATCTGTTAATGGAAAGAAACACAATGAATGAACCTGCCTGTATGCCACTAACATTACCTATACAGACATTGAGCTTCTTCCATCAGTAGATTGTCTTCTCTTACCTATGGCTACCCTGCCACACCCAAATACAGCATGTATTATGTGAACACACCTGTATGCATGTGCACGAGCATGTGCGCTTCATTATCTGCATACATGTGTCATTATACAGCCTGGGTTTGTGACCGTGTTCAAGAAATGATTCAAGAGAGTAAAGTTAGTAGACAAGAACTTGACGAAGACTCGGACTGAAGCAAAAGAGGAGTGACAGTCTGACACTGAATAGCACTGGTAGAGTATCTACATGAGTGCATATGTGTATGTCTCTCTGTGCATGTGCGTGTGTGTGTGTGTGTGTGTGTGTGTGCTTGTGCACATACAAGACTCTGTGTTGAACGCCTTCCAGTTCTCAACACGGAAGCTTCATTGCTCAGCGCATGTGGACGACACCATATAGGCTATATAACATTGGCTAAGCCTTGAGACCATAGGGGTTACAGCTTAATAACTTAAAGAGATATAAGGAAAGAGCCATGAAGAGAAGCTCATACAAAAGACTCAGCAGACGCTTCATATATATATACACGCTGGTCAGGCCTTGGGCGTTTGCTTAAGGCAGCCTTCAGGACTACACTGTGAACACAATGTTCGCATGCATTCTGATCTTAGGCCAGAATCTCAGCCATCTCTGCATTCTCCATTCACTGTATTTTCTGTTTCGCACTTTGAGAGCGCCAATCCTTACTTCTGCTACTTGTAATGTACACATTAATGATTAACACAAGCACAAGGATGACAACTTTTTAAGTCGATTGCTTTGCACATACTTTGAATAATTGCAGTGCGTTTGCTGTAACGTAAAACCGACCTAAAAAGCTATCTGTCAAATTTCACCGTGACTGTCCTCTTTGATTAATCAAAACGGCGGATTCTGGGCAGGTCACTCAAGATTTGAAGAAAAGACGACGAACGTGCACACAGACTTATCAATCACCAATGTGAGCAAGATATTTGAATTTTGAAGTCACATACGGTAACCATAGTCCAACAAACTCCTCAGCATTTTAAAGAAACATTCGATGTTCTCATCCTCAGTCCTAAGAAATATCGCACTCTTATTTCACTTTCAAATTGAGAAAAAAATTGCACACATGGACGAAGGAATATCTTGCTTTTCCATGACCGCCATTGCTGTCAGCGACGCACATTTAAGAACGAGGCTGGCGGAAACGCGTCATTAGGGAGGAATTCCCTCTGAGAAGATTCAAAAATTTTGTCGTCGATTCTTTAATCTTAATTCGTCGTTATTGTACTGATTTTGTGAAAACATACAAAATAAACAAATTTATATCAATGTAAATGGAATCAAACCGTTCGATAATCTTTGTCGATTCCACAAATTTATGGGCTTTCCCAAACAGGCAACTTCACTGCGCATGTCAGTGTAGCGGGCATTACGAATGTGGCATACAAGCAGCGAAAGTAAGGCAGATGTATTTCATTTATTCTCTTTTTGGACATGCGTGCATTTGACTCAGCTTGTAAAGGCATATTTGCATAACAATAAGACAGTTGCATAACTGCCAAGTACTTAATGCATTCATGATTATCAACAATAAATTTTTATCCAGTGTTTTGAATGTTGCCCATAGATATGAGATGTCGCGAATCTTCCGGCGTTGGCGGGATCAGTATGGCAAAATTTATGTTGATAAACTTGCACAGGACCCAAGATTGGTCATTACTGATGAATCTATGTGTATAAGAGTCGTACCGAAGCAGGGAGAAAGCTTGCCTCCAGGAAATGCTAGTTCACATTTAACGAGAAAGCCAAAACTTAAGCTAGGGTTCCCAAGTGACTTTTGACTAACGGAATGACTCGCCTCCAAACATACCATCTTTTTGTGGATTATTCGATTTCTTTTTGGTTTTTGTTTTGTTTTTTCATGGTTTATCCGTCATTATCATTTTGGTGGAACTGATGTGTTTAAGTGAAGAGGAGGGGAGGAAGGAGCTCCGTCAATTAGATGGAAGCAGTAACAAAAGATGTTGTTTATTGATTAACCCTAGTATTATTGGTAAGGGATGGGGTGGTAATAAAGCAGAGGAGTACCCGTAGAAATTGGAATGGACATGAGAGGGTGAAGGGTACAGAAAAGGACAGATAAGGGGGGGGAGGGGATGTGTGGGGGAGGAGGTTAAATCTTAGGTTTTAAGACCTCGGATGATATAAATAAATGCAGAAGACAGTTACAGTTTTCCAGACACAAACCATGATTGGGAGAGAAGATTAACTTCCTGTTGTGTAATTAACAGTGTAAAGAGTTTCATTTTGTGACTGTCGCTTCTGTCTTGCTGCAGGATTTGGGATTGGTTTGTGCAGGGTGTTAATGATACTGATTCAGTGATTGATAGCCTATCCATGGAGAAAATTTGAAGAGGACTTGCCAACCTCACTGTTCTTATCCTGCACTTTAATGGGACCCTGTGCAAATGAATGAATGTACTATCCACACAAGAAGACAATAGCAGTTTATCATCCAGTGGGCTGCTCAAAGTTGTTATTTTCTTGATCTTGGCAATGTCTTTGCCCATCTTGGGGTCCCAGACGCATGAGGCATATTCAGATTAGGTCCACTTTGGCTTTATACACTGTCTCTTTGATGGTGATAGAGCTCACCTTCAAGTTGGTCAACGAAATCCCAGAGTCTTGGTATCCCAGCAGAGGTCATTGGAAGTAGTGACACCCAGATTTTTTTTTTTTTTTTTTTTTTTTTTTTTTTTTTTTTAATGCTGATCGATGAGAATGATGATGATTAAGATGATGCTACAGATTTCCATTTCGGTCTGAGACTACGTGACAGGGCTGTACTCTACGCTTCCTTTCATAACATATCCCGGCGTCAACCAGGCCCGAGAGAGATACAGGCACCTGCAGTGTTGGTCAGGAAATTTGGGCAACACTCTCAGAAACGCATCCATTAAGTGGATGAAACTCGACTGTGTGGTCCCAGTCTTCCCAACTGAGCCCGTAGCAAACTGTTTACCTTTCTGCTATGTGGTGCAGATCATATTGCAGCATCCTACAATTCTCCTGCGATCCGACAGTGCTGTGATAGGGTGTGTCAGTTTAAAATGGTGTAGTCGAGGACATGATATTAAGACCCTTAATTTAAAAGTAGAGTTAGAGACCACAGTGAAGTAACAGTACAACTAATGGAAAGGTGGGAGCCAAGTTCAAGAAGTTGACAGTTGACACGACTGAAATCATACAGAGATTTGCGAGACCATGGCGCTGAGTGAGATCTGTTTTGATGTGTACAGGCAGCCAGCTTCAACAGGCTGAAGATTTTGAGTTTTGTCATTTGTGGCTTCCATGGGAAATAAAAAGAAGTAAAGTCTGATTAGCTGCAGGGCCATGTCTTGCTGCTATGTGTTGACCAGCAGCTGACAGGTGTAAAGCTTTTCAGGTGGAGGGCTAGAAAATTCCAGCTAAATTTAGATGTCCTTGGAATAAGCAGAGAGTCAAAAAAATCAGCATATTCTCTCTCCTCCTCCCATTTCTACTTTCCCTGATACTACTCTTCATGGATGACAAGCTCTCCGACAGTGCTGTTGAGACATTTGATTTAACTGAGAGAAAGAAATAAAGGGAGCATAGGTATCATTTACTCAGTGAGCAAGCACACTGTGCACATCTTGCTGACATGTTTTGGTTGTCAAACATGCCTATATTTTCAGAGTTCTAACTCATAAGATCTCAGTCTCAGTCAGTCAGTTTGACTGCACTTTTTAGTCTAACCGCTTTTGCTTTGGGTCTGTTCTGTGAAACAAAAAAAACAGACAGTGGTGGAGGAGTGAAAGTAAAGTGAAGAGCAGGCAAGTAGAATTCATCTGCATTGAAAATTTGGTCTGTAGAGTCAGAATTTTCGACTTTTGCCAAAAGGTTTTAGATATTCTGAACAGTTGGACAGGTAGTATTCTAACGTATATACAGAGATTTAACCTGTATAAATTTATTTAAAATCTTTTAAAAAAATTTTTAAATGAGCCGGGGTTTTTTTTTGTTTTTGTTTTTTTTTTTTTTCTGAAGGCTTCTCCTTCCCTGTTATCTGCTAGTTATATGATTCTGGTGTAGAGACTGCATGAAGCAACTCAAGTGTGCATAAGGGGCTTGATATTTCTAATATTACAATTAAAGAATTTCAAAATGAAAATATTTGAATTATACTTATTATTTTTAAGTCAGCATGATCCTGCACATGCTCACACACACATGCGTGCAAGCATACACACACGCACACGCACACTAGCCATGCGCATGCACACGCACACACACACACACACACACACACACACACACACACACACACACACACACACACACACACACACAGAGGAAATGGTTTTCCTATAAATTGCTTTGATTCTGTTTGTCATTCACAGTCAATAAGTGTACTTTTGTTCACAGTATATTTTTCATATATATGTCTTTTTTTTTTTTTTTTTCATGTCAGATGATTGCGCATTAGGAATGCCTTTTTCTGTTATTGTTTTGCACAAGCTTCTGAACTGAATAATCACTACTACATTGACTGCGTGAATAAAAAACAAAAACAGAATAAAAGAATTTCTAATTTCTTAGAGAAATAGTGGATAATACTAATGGTATAACTTAGTCTAGAAACTGAGAGAAACCGAAAGCGATTGTGCTTAAAACAAAAAAAAAAATTGTACATGAAAAACATTTGTTCATGAAAAGAAGCACTTGCTTGCATTTACAACTGCCATTGATGCATGTAAAGAGTTTCAATTTCCATTGTATGATAGGTCTGTGATTTTGTTTTGCTTACTTGAAAAAAAGTAAGAAAATGGAGAACAAGTACAAAAATAGATATCTTGTTCTGTTTAGTTTAAATTAAAGATGTTGGTAATTTCTGTGGCTCTTCATGCTCTGCTTTCATGGTGACCTCAATTTCGATGTCCTCTCCACGTTTGTGGCCTTGGTTTGGTTCCGTCGGGGTCACCGGTATTGGCGGGTCCATGGGGGGGCCGTCGTTGGACGGATGTGGTGGCGCCCTCCGGGGGGAGAGCTCACTCACGCTGGGCTCCGCGACTAAGCAATTATTGTCATCAGTAGGGGGCTTAGTAGGTGGTGTCCTGCGTATGTTAGATCAGAACAGGTGCCACTGAACACCACCGAAGTGACTCGGCAGCAGTGCAGTGTTTCCTCCGGTGGGTTGCCTCTTGACGACTTGACATTGACTGCTCCCTGTGGATTGCCGGTGCCGGGGCTGCGGCGGGATCAGCCGGGCTGTGGCTGTGGACAGGGTGCGGGAATGAGTGGCATGGGTGCACTGCCTCTGAGGTGGCGCAGAAGTTGGGACAGCCAAAAAAAAAAAAAAGATGTTGGTAATTTCTCTGGTCTGTCCATTTCATACCTTTGTACCAGACTATGTGTTTTGATGTATTATTACATCTGTAGCGATTGAATAGACATCAACTGCCTTAAACTGAGTTACTTTTGGTTATTGCTTCCTCCAGGGCATCAGTTAACGCTTTCGTTTCATCACCACCGTAGCCGCATGGCATATGCAGACAGAATGCCACAGTTACCACTCGTCACCACAAGCATGCTGTGATTCAGTTTTTGTTTTGTGTTTTTTTCTTTTTCTTTGATCTTCTAATTTCCTCTCATATTTGAAGAGCATATGGATTAAATTTGAGTTGGATCATCTTCAGGTTGTTGCATAACAAAAAAAAAAAAAAAGTAACAACAGCCTCGTAAATCTGCTACAAACCAGTTTCAGGTGCTTGCAGCTTAGGAATGGTTGGCAATGAAGGGGTTAACTTGTAGGCCAGGCATGCGCTGAATCTGTGTCCTTGAACTCCTCATTACGCTGCTTCAGTATTTTTTGAGGGATGTGTTTATTCACATGTAACCTCTGTTCACTTTTTTTTTTGTCTCATGGCTGATTATGTGTACAGACAGCAGTCCACAGACAGTGATGCCTTGAAGTTTAATGAAGCAAACTGAATTACTCCTTATTGTATTTTTTTTTGTGCTCTCACTATCATATTTTCGTAACATTGATATTCAACTTAACATTAAGAATCTCACATTGAAATGATTTTTTTTGGTTTCGCATAAAGATTAGAAAGAAAAAAAAAGTAAACAACCATCTCTAACAACGAGTCTTTATTTGTCATTTTCATTCTTGCAGTACATCAAACACGATGCGGAAATCATCATTTGGTCAGTTTGGCAATCGACTGTCGAGCGGTCCTCTGCGTGTGAGAATGACGGGGGAGGTCTCCGCAAGTCTACAATGGGCAGTCACACACCGCAGACCAAGCGCTACTCGGGAGTGTCTACCTATTCCAGTGCCAGCTCTTCCAGAACCAGGTGTGCTGGCAGGTGGTGCCGCACCTGGCCTGTCTCTCCTGTGGAGCACAGTATTGTTGGGGTCGCTTCCATCTGTGCATGTTAATAACCAAATCGGCTGAAGTCAGCAAAAAAAATGGGAAACAGTTGCGTAGTTACCAGCCCTCCTGAAGTGTTCTTGGATTAACATGTTTTACAAACCAGTCCCTGAGCCCCAAATTTGATAAAAAGAACAAAATTAAGAATTTCAAAATTTAGTTTCATGAAAGAAAGCTTATTTCAAAATTCAGTTTAAAAACGGGGGTGGGTGGGGGGTGAAGGTCTTCTTAAAAAAAAAAATTTATAATGGGTGGTTAATATATATGCATTTTAAAGCCCAGTATCTGAAAACATGTTTTGGTGAAAAAAAAAAAAATGTAAATCCTTGCAATGTAGAAACTTATTCTCTTAACTTTCCTGTGTAAACCCAAGCAGTGTAAGAACCTGTTCTCTTACTTCCCTGTGTGATCAGGTCTGTGCTGGGCCATGGCTCCAGTCTGGGTCAGCGTGGCAACACTGCAGGCATGCGTTACAGTGGCATCGGGCTCGGCAGCAGCGGCCTGGGGCTCCGAGGGAGCGGCATTGGAGCACGGAGCCGTACCGATGTTCCCAAGGATCCCCGCCCTGTGTCTGACAAGGCGTTCCAGCATCGGTGCATCCGCAACTTGATTGACGTGAGTGTGGTAGGATGAGTGATGGTTGATATGTATGTGGGTAGACTGGGGCAGGGACTCCATTTTTTTTGTTTGTTTGTTTTTCGAGTGATTGCACCAGTATGCAAGAAAAAAATGCACTGCTGGGGGATTTTGTGCATTGCTCCCAAACGTCACGCTATCCTCAAAATTTGGTTTAGCAGCTTCTGATACTTGAACTGGAATGCAGTGACCGTGACTCAAGAAACCAAGTCTCCCAGAGTCATCTGTCTGCAAATGTCATGTATCCTGCATGTTACACTTTTTTTTTTTTTTTTTTTTTTTCAGGTTTTTCAGTGGGAAAATGAAGATCCAATGTAGGATTTTTAGGGGATGGCACTTTTCCAACAAGGAAATAGGGATGGAAAGTCTTTTTGTGATGAAAAAAAAAAAACACTGCATAACTGGCTGTGTAAGTGAATGAAAGAAGAAGGCTGACTGCTGTGAAAGGATGGGGAAGGGGGTTGAGCAGTGAGTGTGTCATCAAGTAAAAACAACCTGGGGCTCCTTGGACTACGCATACGATTAAAACTTGAAAGCTGAAAGTGTAAGTACTTGAAAGGTTAACATTTCTGCAGGTAGGCAGTTTAGTCTGAAAGCACAAAAAAAAATTTCGAAACTTCAATATTTTTTTTCTTCTAAAAAAAAAAAAAAAAAGGGTAAACCATACCATATCTTTTTTTTTCAGTTTTTATAAAAATCTAGTAGTGGATCTAGTTTTTTGCTCTGAATAAGTCTCTCTCTCTCTCTCTCTCTCTCCCTTTTTTTTTTTTTTTTTTTTTTTTTTTTTTTTTTGTAATGCGTTTAGATGTCCATTCATAATCATGAAGTTGTTTGGTTGTCCACACAAAACTGTTGGAAAACTGGAGTGTAGCGTAGTCAGCTTTCTGAGCCATCAATTTACTGATGCATGGACAATGAAATATTGTGTCCACAGTCACATTGAATGGAAAAGTCACTGTCACTGTTACTCATGATCACTTTCACCATGAGCCGGAAAGTTAGTGTTTTGGATTTTTTTTTTTTTTTTTTTTTTTTTTTTTAAAGAGGGGAATTGAAACAGGTTCACAGTGTAGCTCTTCTGAAATACTGTAACTACTGTCCTCACATAGCCAGTTTAACAGCTTCCCAATTGCATATTAAACTTTTGTTTCATGTTTTCATTTGACAATGATATGTGTGTTTAATGGGTGATCATGGTTGTTGATATCAGTTGTTGTCCATACTCATAGTTTTTACCCCCATCAAATGAGGTTTTTGGCCTCAATGAATGAATTCTTATTTTTGCAGGTAGAAGAGTTTGTTCATCGTTTCTCTCTGATCCCTGTCTCTGTCTCACCCTCCCGTAACACCCCCTCCTCCCCGACCCCTCCCATGTTTTCTCATGCCTCAACTGATCTATTGACATTTGTGCATATTGAAGTGATTTTTAAGATGATATTGGTACCTTTTGGACAGCAAGTTAATCATTCAGCTACTGTATTTTGACCTTTTCAAAAAAAAAAAAGTCATGTATTCAGAGCTTCATATTGTCAGTGTGCCTACACCATTAGCACACAAAAAGTTTTGAAATAATGTGCTGCACTTTGACCTGAAAGCTCAGTGATTGGTGGATGTCAGACCATTATGACAAATCACAGTTGCTGGTGTGCCAACAACGCCAACAGCACAAAAAGTGTTAAAATAATGTTTTGTACTTTGAGCTAGGTGCACAACAATCAGTGGATGTCAGATCATTGTTAACACATCACTTTCACTGTAAATTTGCGATACATTCAGAGACCAAGTTGCTAAATGAAACATGCTTTGAACAGAGGTGCATTGCATTCTCTGTTAGATTACCTGCTGGATAGTTCTAACAGCCTGTCACCTCTGCATTTACTTGTTGACTGACAGTGTGTGTTACAAATTATCCAGATTTACTTGTAACAAATTCTTATTTTCACAAATGAGCTGTGCATGAGAATGATTCAAAACTGGGTCTATTATTTTTAAATTAATTATTATTATTATTATCATCAGAACTGATCTCCTGCGATAGGTTATTTGCGCCATGATGTCTTCAAACAATGTGAAAGCTCGGTGTCAGTGTGTATTGTCGTCATCTGTTTCATTACTTTTTTCTCTGCGGACGAGAAGCAATGGACGCTTATGTGCTGAATCTTTTCCCCCCCGATGAAAAAGATTTGTTCTCTCTCTCTCCCTCTGTCTGTCCCTTTCTCTCTCTCTCTCTCTCTCTCTCTCTCTTTTTTTTTATCTCTCTCTCTCTCTCTTTTTTTCTTTTTTTTTTTTTTCTTTTCTCTCTCTTTAACATATATACGGCCTGTCTCACAATTAAATGAATGCATATGCATCCGCACACATTCACCCACCCATGTATAGATGCATACACATGCGTACATGCACACTCAGACGTTCAAGCACACACGCTATGACTTGCAAATTCATAGTGTTAGATTATCACATACTTTTGAACACATCAACTTACACACATGAATACATAGGCACTTATTTTAACAGATGCATTATTGTTGTTTTTTTTGTCTCAATGACAGATTGATTAATGTCACCAGATTTGTGTGTGTTTCAGTTCCTTACAGAAACTAAGTACCCCCCCCACCCTCTCTCTCAGAAGGTGTTGCTGTCTCCACCTTCCAAGGAATTTTTCAGAGTATTTGAGGTAAGCATGAGACAGGTTTCAATCTACCACTGACAGCTAGGCTTGAGTACTCTTTCAGAAAGAGATGCATAACATTTGGCATTTTGGGGAGCACAAGATCAAGAAAATTGTTGAAAATAATGGGGAAATAGCCAATTTGGTATTGCAAATTATGTATGGTGAGTCTTTTTTTTTTTTTTTTTTTTTTTTCAAGGTAGAAAGTTGTGGGTGAAAGTACACACAGCTTGCTTACCCAAACAGAAGAATGGAAAGTTTGACCATTCCCTGTATTCTCTGTTCTTGGGGCCTTATTGGCCTTGTGGGTAAGAAGGCATCAGACTCTTTATTTTGAGGTCTGTGGTTCATTTCCTACTTCACGCAGTCTGACTTGAAGAGAGATTTTTTCTCTCGGGAGTCAACATCTAAACAGCCTCTCCTGGTCCTTCACATGAAATTTGTAAAGCAGGGTCATGTGTTGCGAACACATGCATGGAAGCTTTTGGATGCTTGTTAAATTCCATTCTACCTTTCGGAAGAGAGTAGGCCATCATGTGCCAATGCAGACCTGTTTAGTGCATGATAAAGATATGTGTTTCAGTACACCTACATTCCGATAAAAGATACCTTGTGTGTCAGTACATCTACTGCATGATAAAGATACCCTGTGGTTTCAGTACATCTGCTGAATACACGTACATTCCAATAAAGATACCTTTCATATCAGTATGTCCACTGCATGGTAAAGATCCCCAGTGGTTTCAGGTCATCTACTGAACGATAAAGGTCTGTGTTTCAGTACGCCTATATTCCAATGAAGATACCTTCTGTATCAGTAAACCAACTGCATGATAAAGAAATCTTAGATAAATGTTTGCGAACCGCCAAGTGAAACATAGACAAATGAGTCACAAGACAAAACACGACATGTTTCAACCTCTTAGGTCTTCTTCAAGCAAGACACAAACAGATAGGATGATGAAAATGAACGAGCAATCATTTGGCTTAGATTACTTCAGCGCAAGGTAGGCGTTGATGGTTCGCTAACATTTATTTAAGATTTGTTTAGATTTCCACCTGCAGTCGTCTCATTTTGCAGCTAGATCTACATGATAAAGATCCCCTGTGGTTTCAGGTACATCTGCTGATAAAGATCCTTGTGTTTCAGTACATCTAGTGTCTGATAAAGATCCCCTGTGGTTTCAGTACATCTGATAAAGATCCTTGTGTTTCAATACATCTGGTGTCTGATAAAGATCCCCTGTGGTTTCAGTACATCTACTACATCTACTAATAAAGATCCTTGTGTTTCAATACATCTGGTGTCTGATAAAGATCCCCTGTGGTTTCAGTACATCTACTGTCAGATGGAACCGGCCTACAAGCTGGGGGGAAAGATGGAGGAGGAGGTGCCCCGGATGCTGAAGCTGCTAGGCTACCCCTTCAACATCTCCAAGAGTTCCATGCACGCCGTGGGCACCCCGCACACCTGGCCCACCCTCTTGGCTGCCCTTATCTGGATGATCGACCTGGTCAAGGTGAGTCGTGGTGCTGGGGTGCCCGGGAGTGGAGCCTGTGGTAGTTGTGTAGTGTTGAGTGTTCTAGGGTGTGGGGTAAGTTAAGGTCATGTTGCTTATAGCCTTGCCGACCACTTATAGCCCAGCCGACCACAAAGGGCCATATCGGGGCTGTCACAGCGTTGAAGTCAAGTCACAGGTCATTATCAAAAAAAAAAAAAAAAAGAAAAACGTTCTGGGGTGTCATGATGCAGTGTAGTGTGTTGGGTTGTTAGTGACTGTGCGGGTGTGCAGCGTGTGTGGAGTGTTGTAATGTCTTGTTTTGTCATGTGCAGCGTTGTGTAGAGTGTTGTAATGTCTTGTTTTGTAAGGTGTAGTGTGCAGTGTTGTGTAGAGTGTTGTAATGTCTTGTTTTGTAAGGTGTAGTATGCAGTGTTGTGTAGTGTTGTAATGTCTTGTTTTGTAATGTGTAGTGTTGTGTAGAGTGTTGTAATATCTTGTTTTGTAATGTGTGGTATTGTGTAGAGTGTTGCAATGTCTTGTTTTGTAGTGTGTGGTATTGTGTAGAGTGTTGCAATGTCTTGTTTTGTAGTGTGCAGTGTAGTGTAGAGTGTTGTAATGTCTTGTGCGGTGTTGTGTAGAGTGTTGTAATGTCTTGTTTTGTAATGTGTATTGTGCAGTGTAATGTCTTGTTTTGTATGTGTAGTGTGCAGTGTAATGTCTTGTTTTATAATGTGTAGTGTGCAGTGTTGTGTAGAGTGTTGCAATGTCTTGTTTTGTAATGTGTAGTGTGCAGTGTTGTGTGTAGAGTGTTGTAATGTCTTGTTGTGCGGTGTTGTGTAGAGTGTTGCAATGTCTTGTTTTGTAATGTGTAGTGTGCAGTTTTGTGTAGAGTGTTGTAATGTCTTGTTTTGTAGTGTGCAGTGTTGTGTAAAGTGTTGTAATGTTTTGTTTTGTAGTGTGCAGCATTGTGTAGAGTGTTGCAATGTCTTCTTTTGTAATGTGTAGTGTGCGGAGTTGTGTAAAGTGTTGTAATTCTTGTTTTGTAATGTGCAGTGTTGTGTAGAGTGTTGCAAGGTCTTGTTTTGTAGTGTGCAGTGTTGTGTAGAGTGTTGTAATGTCTTGTTTTGTAATGTGTAGTGTGCGGTGTTGTGTAGAGTGTCGTAATGTCTTGATTTGTAGTGTGCAAGAGTGTTGTAAAGTCTTGTTTTGTAATGTGTGGTGTTGTGTAGAGTGTTGTAATGTCTTGTTTTGTAGTGTGCAGTGTTGTGTAGAGTGTTGCAATGTCTTGTTTTGTAGTGTGTGGTGTTGTGTAGAGTGTTGTAATGTCTTGTTTTGTAATGTGTAGTGTGTGTGTGTTGTGTGGAGTGTTGTAATGTCTTGTTTTGTAATGTGTAGTGTGCAGTGTGTGTAGAGTGTTGCAATGTCTTGTTTTGTAGTGTGTGGTGTTGTGTAGAGTGTTGTAATGTCTTGTTTTGTAATGTGTAGTATGCAGTGTTGTGTAGAGTGTTGTAATGTCTTGTTTTGTAAGGTGTAGTGTGCAGTATGGTGTAGAGTTTTTTTTTTTGTTTTGATTTGTTGTGTGATGTTGTGTAGAGGGTTGTAAAGTCTTGTCTTGTAATGTGTAGTGTGCAGTGTTGTAATGTCTTGTTTTGTAGTGTGTGCGGTGTGGTGTAGTGTTGTAATGTTTTGTTATGTCATGTGTGGTGTTATGTAGAATGTTGTAAAGTCTTGTTTTGTAATGTGTAATGTGCGGTGTGTAGAATGTTGTAATGTCTGTTTTTGTAATGTGTAGTGTGTGGTGTGTAGAGTGTTGTAATATCTTGTTTTGTAATGTGTGGTGTTGTGTAGTGTTGTAATGTCTTGTTTTGTAATGTGTAGTGTGGTGTTGTGTAGAGTGCTGTATGTGTTGTTTTTAATGTGTGTGTGTGTGTTTTTGTATATAGTATCGGAGTGTATTGTGTTCTTGTGTGTTGTGTTACATTTTTGTGTGTTATGTTATATAGAGTATTTTGTATGGAGTTGGTGTGTTAACATTGCGAAGTGTATTATGTTGTAATGTGTGTGTGTGTATTCTCTATTGTGTTGTACAGTGTGTTGTATTGCTGTATTTTGTGTTGTAGAATATTGTGTTGGATCTCAATGTGTTTGCACTGTTGATTATTCTGCTGCAGTGCATTAATCTGTTTCATGTTGTTTTTTAATGTACCGAGTGGTGTGATGTTGTAGTGAGTTGGGTTGGTGTGCACAATGTTGTAGTGTTATGTATACAGAGATGTCGGCTGTCCTGGGTGTGTCTCATGAATGGCAAAGAAGGGGGTTGTGGGCTTGCCTGCTGTCCCAAATTAGCTTTATTTCTTGATGAAAAATGTGAAAATCAATAACCTTTATGGCTGTGGATTGCATGTTACTGAAAAAAACAACAACAAAAAAACAAGCATGGGCGCTACTGTGCCGGGTTATTTGCTAGAATGCCAGTTTTATCATAATGGCTGGCGCCGGCAATGCTTGTTTGTTTGTTTTTTTTTTTCTTAATCTGAAGAGCAGTTTAAAGTGCGGTAGTTCCACTATTCATTTGAAATCGGATCCAAGTTTTCAGTGCGCTCTGTTTTTCTCGCTCTTCAGTGCTGGAGTTACGAAGTGCTCCACTTCTTTCAGGTCGACTGAAAACTACAGACAAATGTACATTTAAAACGTCATTGTTGATACGTTAGTGTTACAGCGAAACAATGGTTACAATGCTGTTTTTGACTAAAGGCGATGTCTCTCAAGGCAAGAGGAGGTGGAGAAAGGCGTGAGAAAGCGATGGCAATGGGAATGGCTGATGAAAAAAAAAAAAAAAAATGACTACAGAAGAGAGACATGCCAGCAGGGATTTCTGTTCTGTTTGTTTGAAGAATCCAGACTTTATCAGATTTCAAAGAGTGATAGCAAATTTTACAGTGACTTCATTCCTCTTGTGTGGCGATTTCACATTGAATGTCAAGACTGCATCTGTAGAGTAGCTGTATTGCAGTTTTTCTATATCAAGTATATCAGCAGCCATCTGCCAAAAATTTCTTAATGTAGTAGCTGGAGTTTCAGTGATTTCAGAGTCAGGAGTATAACTCATGGTGTGACTTCAGAAGGCAATCTGGAGTCCCTCTTCACTTCAGAATACACTTCAGAGTCAGGAGTATATCTCATAGTGACTTCAGAAGAATATCTTGTGCCCACTTCACTTCAGAATGTGTCTGGGAGATTAAGAGGTATAAAGGTATGTCTAGATTGAATTTGAAAAAAAGAAAAATAGAGAAATAAGTTATCTTTGATTTTCTTCTGGAAACTATGTTTAAGTTGTATTTTATGTATTTATTTATGAACTTTTAGCTTCAGTTGCAGGCCTAATTTTCCACTTTACGTTCAACGAGGGCCTGTTATTTGCCCTGTAAAATACGTTTTTCTTTTAGCTTTGGGGAGGCTTTGCTCCCCTGACCCCCCCCTGACCCCCCAACAGGGGTGCTGCCCCCCCCGGGGTTTTTAGCCCGCTGCCCCTGTACCGCCCCCTGCGGGGCCTTGGCAGCCCCTGGACCCCAGCCTTTCAGGTTTTTACAAATCTTCTCGTAGCACCCATGACCAATGGGTGCAGTTTGTTTTCATAGTTGGACACACATGACAGAGAAAGAGAAGCTGTGACTGAAACACTATGTGCATAAGTCCAAAAGGCTATGGAAGAGACTGAACAGAGCTGAAGTTAAGAGAGAGCACTGAAAAGAAAGATAGCTGTAGCATGAAAATCAGTGTGTTTAAGGCTTATGAAGAACTTAGTCAACAAAATCAACATTGCCAGACCGTCAGGAAAGAATGTGATAAACAGTAGCCATGTTTACAGCAGGGCAGAAGGGGAAAAACTTTGATGTGTGCATGATCTGCAAATGTGCATTTTCTATCAGTCATGATGACATACATACATCTGCACAGCATCGTTTTTGTAAGAAAATAGTGCATTCTTAGTTTCAAAGTGAGGTGACTGCAGGGGGAAACTGAAACAAACTTTTAAAGGAAAAGTAAATCCGCCACTTTAGGCAAGTTAGCATTCAGGACAATGAAAATGAAGAACGAGCAACATGTGATTGTTCGTTCTTCATTTTCATTGTCCTGAACGTTGTTTATCTTGCATGAAGGAGACCTAAGAGGTTGAAATGCGTCATGTTTTGTCTTTGAATTTGTCCCGATTATCTGGCTGATTTACTTTGAAATGACTTCTAAAATTAGTGACTTCCTGAACAGTTTTGAAAATGACAAGTTGTTGGATTTTTACATCATCTCCTGTAGATTAAATGACTTTGGGATAGGCATGTCAGAAGTTCTTCTCATTTGCCAAAGCGGCCTGGTGCTATGAATCCAGCTGCAACTGCAGGGAAGCAGCGGTAGTAGCAGAAGTCTCAGTCTTGTCAGACTGGCAAGTACACATGCATTGTGCTGTCCATCATGAACTCACACTCAGATTGTGTCAGTAATTAAATTTAACATTGTTGCAGGTAAATGAGACGTGAATTATGTGACTGGTGTTCTAAAAACATAAAATGAAATAATAAAATAAAATAAAATAAAATTTCCAAATGTTTCCAAATACTAGTTCAGAGGGGTTGACATCTGTGTGGTATACCAGCTGTAGTCCCTAGCACTCTGTATGGTGAAGAGATGTGTGCATGCTAGGGGTGGCCTCACCACCGCTCCACCATGCAGGCTGCAATCATGTGGAGGACAGACCTTGTGTAGGGGAATGACAACAGATGATGCTAGATCCTGTGTGTGTGCGTGTGCGTGTGTGCATGCTTGCATGCATGTGTGTGTATGAGTCTGCTGCGATAGGTATGTGTGTATGTTGTAATATATGAACGAGTGTGTCGTAGTGTTTGTGTGTGTGATATGCATTGTAGTGTGTGAGTTTACTCTCGAAAGGGGTGAGCTAGAGGCAATCTTTATTGATCAGTTAACATTCCTATCTATTGATAGTGTTTGTGACGGTCTTTCACTCAGTGTGTGTCATGAGCTGTTTGTTTTGCAGTTCACCCAAGGCCTAGGCCACTCACAGTTGGATCATATCATTTTTCCACCAGACGACGAGAACTTCTCTGTGCCTGATGACAAGGTAAGAATGGACCTGAGTTCAGGTCAGTGGGTTTATTCGGTCACAGTGTCCATGAGCACTGGAACAGGAAAGGCACTTAGATTTTTCCACACAAAAAAAGCCTTCCAGCTCTAGAACTTCAGTCATAGTCTTTGCTTAGAATGACTTTGGTGACAGGTTTGTGCCGATAAGAGATCATCATGTTGATACTCGCATGGGTGACATTTTTTTCCATCTATAAATGGAATTCTGTTAAAATGATGTTATGATTGATAGAGCTTCTGTCAGTTTGAAATAGAAATTAATGACATAGAGAAAGAAAGTCCTGTTGCTTTCAGTTCTACATGCATTCCCAAGTTTTCTGACTTGGAATAAGTTATTTGCATGCATTTCTAACTTAAGGTTTCTTCAAGTCTTTCCATAGCTGTTCCCTAAGGCGGAAATATTCTAGGTACACTCAAAATTTCTGTTCTGTTTTTTTTTCTTTTCTTTTTTTTTTTTTTTTTAAAGAATCTGTCTAGTTATATCCATCAAGGGGCTAATTAACGTGAAAGGAAGGTGGCAGTTGTAAAACAAAATTGATGATGACAGTGGGGCGTATGTAAGATGCAAAAAAAATGAATGTGGCAGGTACCTGAATGTGTGCCATTTGTTTGAAAACTGTTACCTGCAGAGCAAACACTTTTAGATTGGTTTGGTTTGCCCTTTAATGGTCAAAGTTCATCTCACTAAAATTTGCTGCAGTCAAGGTTTATCTGTGCAGGAGAGGCAACTAAATTAGATTAGTGATAAAGAATTCAATTTTGGCTGCATGTTAATGCACAGCTGAGGCATCTGCTAATCTTTGTCCACAAGACACTTGCCTTAAATCCTTTCATCCTGGTGAATGGTTTTATTCATCCATCCCAGCTGTAAATCCTGTGAAATGTGGTCTCATAGCTTTGCATATGTAGTGTAGCACATATGGACTAGTCTGCCCACAATGCCACCACCTTGACGAAACTGAAACATGGTCATGTCTACAGATTAAAACAGTCGGTATGTTCATACTTGGCTTGTCTTTACACCTGTCTTCAGAGAAATGCTTGGTGTGTTCATCCTTACCTTTTTGTTAGTTCTTTTCTGAACGTTTCTGGTGTATTTTCCCAAATGAACTATATTTACAAAATGAGGAGGATGAAAAGGCCAAGAAAAACACAATGCATAGAAAACCATGAGTTTAGTCTTGCCAAGCCACAGATACCTTTTGTTGATGGGGTTAACTTTGTGAACACCACAGACGTTTCCTGTGGTCATCATTGCTGAAGGTGCATGCTGAAAGTGTGGTGTGCGTGCAGATCAAGTTCCAGTACATCTCTCAGACCTACGAGGCCTACTTGGGAGGGCTGATGAATTCGACCTGTTGGAGGGAAGAGCTGGGCAAAGTGCTGGGTAAGCTGGCCGCTTCCTGGGATGGCTGGATTTTGTCCTTTTTGTTTGTTTTTCTCTCTCTCTCTCTCTCTCTCTCTCTCTCTCTCTCTCACACTCTCTCCTTCCCTCACTCTCTCTCTCTCTGTCTGTCTCTCTCTCTCCCTTTCACTCTCTCTCCCTCCTTCCCTCACTCTCTCTCTCTCTCTCTCTCTCTCTCTCCCTCTGTCTGTCTCTCTCTCTCTCCCTCTCCCCCTCTCTCTCTCTGTACAATTCAGTCAGGGTCAGGCACCATCATTAGCGACCTCCCAAAGTCCTGAAAAACTGGATCTTTAGAGGGGGGGGGGGGGAGTCTTTGTGGCGAGGCCAAACTGTTGTAAGACAATAAGAATACACTCAGTTCCAGGCAAAACAAGTCTAAAAGGAGATGTTATCAAGTGGTCACTCAGAAACAAAAGTCCCATAGAGTAACAGCTGTAGGGGCAGTTAAGTGTCAAGAGGTTCATGGTGGCAATGGCACGATGGAACGCAGCGCCCATTCCTCCCATGCTGCCACCTTCAACCCTTCCCTGAACCGAATCGGGTACCCGTGTCTTTTTCTTCAGGGGTGGACGGAGAGGGTTTTTTAAGCCTGAAAATGATTGATGTGCACCCACAACTGTTTCAAACTCGTGACAGGCTAGTGTGCAGGTCAATGCTCTAAGTCATTTTAAGTAGAGAAAGAGAGTAATGTATAGACAAAGGCATATGAATTTAGTGTAGACGAACAATGCTTTTATTATGAAGTCAATCTTGTGTAGCCAAAGAATAATGATGTTCTTAGAGGTCAACCTATTGTAGACAGAAGATGTTTTGGGGAAGATCAGGCTAAGTGTCAACATTACCAGCTGCTGAGATGTGGCTAGCATTGCAGACTCTCAGCTGTGAGGTAAGGGGTTCAATTCCCATCAGAACCATCTATTTGTGGGATTCTTCTGCCCCCGTCAGGCTCCTACTCAGAGCTGAGTTGTCTTTGGCTCAGATGGGGAGACTGCAATCATATAGTCGAGTTACATTCACTTTGTTGGATGCGTTTCTGAGAGTGCTGTTCAATGTCCTGACTGAAACTGCTGGTGTCTTTTATTTCTATGGTCTGGTTGACACAAGCATAGATCATGAAAAGTAAGCAAAGACTACAGCCCTGTCTTAGACTGGCATGGAACTTCATAGCATAAAACTTCATCATTATCCTCATTGATTAACACAAAGATTTAAAAAAAAAAAAAGAAAAAGTCTTAAATTCTGTTATTCTTCTTGCCCTGCTGTCATGGTAACCTCATTTTTCAATTTTTTCTCCACATCTATGCCCTTGGTGAGAGCTGTGACTTGGTGGCACACCTGTGGAGAGGGATGCTTGCTCACCTCGGCTCTGCGACAGAAATTGTTGTTATCAGCAGAGAGGGGAGGGGCTTACTAGGTGGTGTCCTGCATAGGTTGTATAGAACATATGCACCACCAGGGTTCATACAGGTCTTAAAAAGTCTGGAATTTGAAGTCCATTTTCAGGCCCTGGAAAATCGTCGTGTGGCCTGTAATAGCCTGGAAAATGAAGAATCAAACACGATTGTTTGAAATTATGCATGACTGCTTTAATTTTCAGCATCAATTAGCGTTTATAATACAAAAGAAAAAAAAATTACTCTGAGCCCACAAACGTGTTGTTTTTCATCTCTTGTGCGTTTGTGTCTATAACATCGCTTTAAGACATTGCATTACAAACAAAATCTTCAAAGTGGTATTGAAAATGCAGGTCTTGGTCTGGAAAAGTCTGGAATTTTGAGTGGCAGGGTATGAATCCTGAGTCCACACATTACCACTTAAAGTGACTTGGCAGTACTGCAGTGTCTCCTCTGGTTGTTGGTTGAATCATGACAGCGTGACACTGACTGTTCCCTTGTGGACTGCCGGTGCCAGGGTTGGGCAGGACGGGCCAGGTTCTGGCTGTGGATGGGAGGGAGGCTGGAATGAGGGAAGTGGGGGTAACGCTTTCTGAAGTGGTACAGAAGATAACGCAACAACGAAACACAACTAACCATGACATAAAAGAACTTCCTTTGTTCATGGTGTGCATAATACTATTAATAGGAAAAAGGACTGACGTATTAAAGCTGTCTTTGTTCATTTTGTGGATTGTTGGACAATGACTGATGTGTAGAACTACGTATGTGTAAGGTGGTCATTGTTGGTGAACTGACATCCTTTGCACCTTGGTGAATTGTTGGGCAATGGCTGATGTTAGAACTTCCTTTTTGTGTAAGTAAGCGTGAAGCGTGAATTTTTTTTTTCATGCATTGTGCGAATTTGTTGGACTGTGACTGATGTGAAGAACTTCCTTTGTGTAAGGGTGGATTGTCGGTGTGGACTGAAGTGTGAATTTCCTTTTGTAGTTGTGTGAATTGTTGGACAAGGACTGATGTGTAGAATTTCCTTTGTGTGACTGTAAGGTATGAATTGTTGATCCACTGAAGCGTGAAATTTCCTAAACATTTTGTGAACAGGTAGACACCGACCGATGCATAAACTTCCTTTGTGTATGGTGTGGATTGTTGGTGGACTGGAGTGTGATATTTCCTTTGTAGATGTGAATTTTGTGGAATGTTGTGGATGCATAGGACTTCCAGACAGGTGAAACTTTTCCTTGGTACATGGTGTGGGTTGTTGGACAATGACTGATGCACAGAACACTTGCATGGTGTGGGGTTGTGACTGGACAATGACTGATGTATAGAACACCTGCTGTGGTTGCAGAGGACAAGTACCTGGGACAGTCAGGTGGCATTGAAGCCATCAGCGGAGAGAACTCTCGTGTGGCTGAAGAGATCGAACTCCTGGACCAAGAAATGGTGAGGACAAAGTAGACAGTAGTTTCTTGGTTAAGTAGACTTCCTTTTTTTATGAGTTTGGTCCTTTTAATAGTGATAATGGGCACAGGAATAGCTCAGTTGGTAGAACGCTGGACTCGTAATCTTGGTGATCCTGAGGTTGTGGGTTCGAAATTCCGCCAGGCCGTTTCGGTACAGGGGATTTTTCCCTCGGAGTTAACATTGGTTCTGACTCCATTTCCCAAACAGTCCTTCGAATGAGACTATAAACCGAGGTTCTGTGTGTGAACACACACACAACATCTTGCACCCACATAAAATCCCATCACCAACTTTCGGAAGAGAAGGCCAGTTTGGCCGTTGGTGTGGCTGACACTTATAGCATGCACCCTGCATAAGAATGGAAAGAATGAAGGAAGTAAGGAAATTGAGTGAGGAGATTGAATGATATGGACTGGTTAACACAGGGAAATGGCTGAACGAAGTGCCAGCTGGCAGCTCTCAGTCGGCATTACCCAGGTAGGCACCCTGTTTTGTAAACTAGTGTGGATTGTAAAGCGCTTAGAGCTTGGCCTCTAGCCGAGAATAGGCGCTATATAAGTATTCATTATAATTGTATAGTATAAATGGGCATTCATTGCCTCCTTTCTGCATAGAGCTTAGAGTGCTGACAGACTTGAAAGAACAAAATCAGTATGGACAAAGAAAAATAAAATATATGGTCACCGCATAATGAGATCTCTTGTTCTTTGTGCACATTCACTACACACACACACGCACGCACGCACTCACGCACGCACGCACGCGCGCGCGCAGCACGCACGCACGCAGCACTCGCAGCGCACTCGCTCGCTCGCTCGCTCACTCGCTCACTCTGTAAATGGCATTAGCAGCAAGCAGAGGATATTCTTCCGTACACATAACACACATGTAGGCACACACAGGGACCAACAAGCACATTTACACACCACACACACACACATAGACACACACACACATACTTGCGCTTACACACAGAACATGGTTTAAAGTGTTCTGACTGGCCAGAAATCAGCTGTTTGGAAAATGCCAAATGAGGAATTGTTGGATGGAGGGAAGAGGGAGGGATATATATGTTTTAAGTTTTTGTTATTTTTTTTTTTCATCCTGCTTTTGTTACTGGTGGCTGTGTGTTTGATATCTCGGAGTTGGAGACCGAGGATTTCGAGAAAATAAATATGAAGGCTAATGTTCATGATTTTCTTTTTGCTATTGTATATACTATTTCAATTATTTGTTGCAATATTAACATATTTAAAGAAGAAAAATAGCAATCAAAGCTAAGTCAGTGCTCCCAAAGACACACATGTGTTGGTAAATGAAGCACAGAAATTCGACATACATGCATGAAAATATTCTGTGCGTCATTGTGATGCACATTATTTTTTAGATTAAAGGTCCTGGTTTCAGTCATATCACATTGCAATAAGCATAGCAGTGGACACAAAGGACAAAAGGCAGTTATTCCCCTTTTATGCGCATCCATGCGTGTACACACAATCTCAGGTCAAAATGCCCTTACAGTGTCTCCAAAAAGCAAAAACAAAAAAGGAAGGAAAAAAAGCCTGCAGCAGAAAAAAAAAAAAGTGCTTAATGTGAGTCCACCTATACCCTGAAATGCGTCTACTTCAGCCATTACGGGCACTGTTGACAATGTTTACAACATCAGGACGAATGCCCCTCTACTCCCTTCCCTCCCTCTTTTACAAAAATTTGTTGACTATGACCTGAAATTAGAAAATGACCCTAAAAGATTATAGTCTCAGATTTTTAATCTCCAGTGGATGGGTCCAGAATAGCTCAGTGGCAGAGCGCCGCACTCTAATCTGGTGTGATCCTGGGGTTGCGGGTTCGAATCTCCACCGGGCTGTTTTGGAACAGGCGGATTTTTCCCTCGGAGTTGACATTGGTTCTGACTCCCTTTTCCCATACAGTCCTTCGGACGAGACTATAAAAGGGTTGTGTGTGTGAACACACGCATAACATCTTGCACACATGTAAAATACCCATCATCAACCTTCCGAAGAGAAGGCCAGTTTGTCCGTTGGTATGGATGACAGGTTACACATAGCATGCACCTTCCCTGAAGATGGAGTATGGCTGCCTTAAAGGTGGGATAAAAAAAAAAGGTCATACACACAAAACTCCATTCCCTTTGTTGGATAGATGGGATTAATCCTTGCCTGTCTATACAGGGAGTGTCCGCAGGATATCAGCCTGCATATGCAGAAAAAGAAAAAAAAAAGGGGGAAAAAGGAAATAAAAAAGTCTCCAGTGGGAACTCTGTGTAAGTCCTGGTTCCTCACTGGAGAGGCTCTGAAAGGGTACTCTCTGAAATCTGTTGATTTCACTAGCTTCTGGTGGCTTTGACTCCCTCACCCCATGAGCCGTCAGCCCCCACCAGGTCTCTGCAGCCCCTTGGTTCTGGTCCCAGTCCTTATTTTCAGTTCAGGAAACTTGCACACATGAAACAACACACACACATGCACGCATGCATGCACACACACACACACACACACACACACACACACACACACACACACACACACACACACAGGCACACACACACACACACACACACACACACGATGACTTATCAGAAGGTAGTTTGGACTGGTGTAGTTGATGATCAGAAATAGAATGTGTTCCTGTTTGTGTGCTGGAACCTCAGTAGAAGTCAGTCGATTTCTATTTAAACTCAGTAAACAACATGTCTGAGTTAGAGGAGTGCGTAGCGTTGCTCCTTCATCTTCTGTATGTAGGAGTATCAGTTCTGTTTGTTGACTGTTGGTCTGGTTTATGGAGAAATTCTGTTTACACTTAAGCTTCTTCTTCTTCTTTCTCCTCTTTTCTATCAGTATTCTTATGTATGAGACTGCTAGGGATAATTTGGAATTTTTGTTTGAACAGTATGCGTATATGTGTGTATTCCTTCTGGGCAATATGAGAGAGGATGTTGTGAGCCACCTTCTGTGTTGACCCAACAGAGCCGCGTGGACAAGCTTCAGGAGCAGCAGGAGATCATGCTGTGGATGAGAGGAAGTTCCGTGACTACCTCAACGAGCTGGACAACGTCAGTCGCAAACACCAGCACATGCTGCTCAAAGCTCAGGAGGAGCAAGCCTCACTGGGTGAGTCATGGAGGGAGGGTGTGGAGAAGGGAAGGGTCCAGACAGCCTTTGGTTAGTGCTTCCATTTTCATGTCGCAGCCCATGAAGTTTGCTCTGGCCGAACACTGCAGAATACTAGCCATATGATTGTCATGACGAGGCGACTTCTCTGAGTTCAGTAGTTTCAGATGAGATGAAGAGGATTGAAAAATCAGCTTTTGAAATCGAGAAGATTGTTAGGTACTAAAAGTAAATTCTTATCATGTTGAAACACGAATTATCTGATGGAAACCTTCACAAACAGAAAATAGTGAATGTTGGATGAGAACCACACCCATAGCAAATGCTGAACACTCTGGATGTGTTACGAAGTGTGATGACAGCAAATAGATCAACTGTCATGTCATCAAGTTTTGTGTTCCCTGAAGTTGGGAGTATGGCCGCCTTAATGGCGGGATGAAAAAAACGGTCATACACACACAAAATCCACTCCCTTTATCGCGTAAATAGGATTAATTCTTGCCTGTCTATACAGGGAGTGTCCGCAGAAAAATCGTGTTTTGTTACCATTGGTTGCAGGTTCTTCTAGTGTTGCACCAACATGAAACTTGTTCCGATAAGTTCATCTTTTGTTACCTAAGGTCATTCAGCTGCTTCCTTCTTGTAAACCATTCCACGGATTCATGACACATGAAGCATGGGTCAAACTGCTGTCTAAGGTGATGAAGTTGTGCCAAAGCTTATCATGTGCACATTCTACTTACCCTGGGTTGGGTGAACCCGCCAGCTGACTTGTTGTCTCAAGCAGGAAAGGATGTGGCTGTGTTACTGGCCAGGTCCATCGCGGGCGTCTGCTTCGCTGTATCACAGATTGCGATAGAGGAGGTTCTGATCTGGTTAAAGCGACCTGTTGCATTGGATTTAGCTGCAACTGTCAATAAACAGTCGAGGGAGCAGACATTTTGGCCAGTTATGCCAAAAAGTAGCCATTTACTGTGCAGTCCATCCACACATGTCATACCAGTAACAGAACTCGGCTTTGTTGATGGTGAATAATCCAGATAAATGTTGTCTGTATCATGTGTTTGCCAGTGCCAATCAAGGATCTGAGTGCTCGGTAGAGATGAAATAAATGGTCTTACAAAAATGTTCGTTGTTCCTCTGAAATAGTTCAGAAGGGGTCCTCATCCCACAGAAAGCAGGAGAACTGCATGGCATGCTGCCTCCCTGTCCCCCAGAACAAGAGATGAAGTCAGTGGTGGCCAAGAACCAGGAAATGCAGGTCATCTATGAGCAGCAGGACCTGACGCTGGCCGACGTGGAGCGCCTGCGGGCTGCACGCCATGAGCTGCAGAGGTCGGAGGAAGCCCTGGGAGCGGGAGGTGGAGGCCATTGACTCCGACATCTGGAAGAGTGAGATGAGCTTCGCTCGCCTTCGGGAGCAGGTGAGACCAGCTGTCATCTGTATGAATGGTAGGCAGTCACTGTACATTTTAATTCTTTCACAATGGGTGTGGCAGTGCAACATCACGTCCCTGATGCTGCCTGTTCCGTGTATGCTTACAACTGTTGCAGACGCGTGATTTTCACACTTTTTTAGATTTCATTTTCACGTCCCCTAGTATAAACGTAACAACCTACTGTTATTCATCAACAGAAAAGGTAAAATGCGAACTTTGCAATGAGCATACACTTAGTAGTATTTTTGGTAAAATAACAACACTACAGTTATGGAAACAACATAACTAAAACGTAGGAGAACTCAATCTTGTTTACGTTTATTTGGTTAGTATCTCTTTGTTTGGATTACTCAGGAGTCACAGTGGTCATCGCTAGCGCTTGTTAACTTACTCTTTCCAATGACTAGAACCCTGTTCTGAATATTTAGGGCAGCTGTATCCTTTAGATCATAGATGGTAGAACATGGGATTTTTATATAGTTGCGACAGAATGGCACTAATGCTCGTCCAGGAGTATGGCAGTGTTGCCATTATCACAGAATGGTTTATCGTGAGCAGGTCGACTGAGTTGCTGTAACTATCGCATGGCGCATCGTGGAAAAGGTAAGTTGATGTTTTAAACTGCCAACTTTTTCTTTGACATGCCTCCAAGTACAGAATTAATGTTGTAGAAATTTTAAAAGGAATTTTAAGTGACTCTGTCTGTTAATGTGGATAAACAAATTACAAGACAAAAAACACGATGCGTTTCATCCTCTTAGGTCTTCTTCAGACAAGATAAACAACACTCAAGACAATGAAAACAAAGAACAAGCAACGGCCTTGTTTTCGTTCAACGCGCTTCTTGCACCAAATTTTTGAGAAGATATGGATTGCTCATTCTTCGTGTCCATTGTACTGAATGTTGTTAATCTTGCCTGAAGACGACCTAAGGGGTTGAAACATGTCATATTTTGTCTTGTAATTTGTGTGTCCATGTTAACCGGTGTAGCTGCTTAAAATTCCTTTTAAAATTTGTTTCGGTTTCCGCCCGCTCTCAGTTCCCTTTGAAACTAATGTTGCAGAGCTCTGGACAGACTTGTGAAGCTGGGATACTGTTGTGGAACAAAGAGTTTCCCTGAAAAGTCTTCACGTTCAATGTTACCAAATTTGGTAGGAATATCTAGTGGTGGATGTAGCTTGCTGCGCCTGGGTTTGTGCATTGCTGATGCTTATAACGGGCCATTATGGTGACATTTCTGTGTTTTTGTGCCATGTTGATGTTGTAGACACTCGCCTACCTTCTGAAATTCAGAGTTGATACTTACATCGATCCTTGTTGAGGTCATTTCAGTCGGCGCCACTCAAGTCTGAAGCGATTTTCAATGTACCCCTACAGTCTGCACACAGTTCTGAGCCATGATGATCTATTCAGTGTTCCTGGGCTTCTACATTGAACACCATCATGGGTATACACATTTACACTCACAGACACACATGCACGCACGCACGCGCGCACACACACACACACACACACACACACACACACACACACACACACACACACACACACACAGGGACACACACACACGAGATACACACATGCACACACACCGAGATATACACATGCACACACACGCGCGCGCGCACACATGCACACACACACTCACACACTTTGGCTAAAAGCCATCAGCTTGCCTGGTTTAGGCATGTTTTCATCATGACTCCTGTCCAAGACCATTTGACAGGGTAGAGTGGAAAATGGACATGTGTGTCGCCATGACTCCCTGTCTAAGACCATTCTACAGGGTACAGTGGAGGGTGGACATGTATCACCATGACTCCCTGTCCAAGACCATTCTACAGGGCACAGTGGAAAATGGACATGTGTCGCCATGACTCCCTGTCCAAGACCATTCGACAGGGTACAGTGGAAAATGGACATATATCTCGCCATGATTCCCTGTCAAAAGACAACCTGTAGTGCACAGAAATGTATGAAGATTGTAAAAGACATGGGAAGGAGGTGGAGAAATGAGAAAGGAATCCCCTCCAATGTCGTAAAAAGACAGAACCCATGAGAAAGCTGGATGATGGAGAGCAAATGAGGGTGGCAGTTATGGTCAGAAGAATGCAAGGAGGAGAAAAAAAAAAAGACATGAAATAATGAAGTCTTCAAGAACATAAGTTTGCAAGAAAAAACAGATCAGAAATATAGGGGAAAGTGTTTAAAAGGAAAAAGAGAGAAAGGTTGCACATGACTCATGGATGTGTTTGGCTGTGTTCCTGCAGATTGACACCAGTCTAGGGGAATACTCTCCAACTGGCCTGGGGGTTACATCTGATTCCCTCACAGGTTGCACATGACTCAGTGACGTGTTTGGCTGTGTTCCTGCAGATTGACACCAGTCTTGGGGAATACTCCCAACTGGCCCGGGCCTTGCGCCTGATCCCCTCCACCACAGATCTGGCCAATGGCATTAACTTCGAGCTGCGCTCCTCGGACCCCGTTACACCGTCAACAAATTTGAGGCCATCATGGTGCGTATGGCAGTGGAATTTAGATTTTGTTGGGAGGGGGGTGGGGGGGGGGGGGGGGGGGGTGGGGGGGGGGGGGGGGGTGGGGAATACATCAAACTGCCTGGGGGGGTTACACTGGGGGGGGGGGGGTTGCACATGGTGATTTCACGTGGTTTGGGGGGGTTCCTGCAGGATTGACACCAAACCCGGTACAAGAATCGAAATGTAGCAGAAACACAGGCAGATTTGTTGTTAGTTAGTTACTGCAGAAAATGAAGCTGACTGGTAACTGGCAACTTGGTAAACGTTGAGTCGTGACGTTTTTTTTTTTTTATGTCAGTTTGGTTCACACACACCTGGAGGAGGCAGATATTTTGTAAATACTCAGCTAACTCTCTCTCTCTCTCTCTCTCTCTCTCTCTCTCTCTCTCTCTCTCTCTCTCTTTCTCTCTCTCTCTCACTCACACACACTCGCTGTCTCTCACTCATCCTCTCTCTTGCTCACCCTCTCTCTTTCACACCCTCTCTCCTGATCTCTCTGTCTCTTTCTCACACACACACACATACACACACACACACACACACACACACACACACACACACACACACACACACACACACACACACACACACACAAACACATGCATCACACTATTTAATTATTGCACAGAGTATGAATGTTTGCTGAAAGGTAATGATGTTGTTCATGCCACCAGCCCTCCCACCCCCTCCTTCACTGATAGGCAGTTGTAGCCAATGTCAAATCTCTCTCTCTCTCTCTCTCTCTCTCTCTCTCTCTTTCATCTGTTTCTGTCTGTCTTTTACTTATTGTCTGAACCCCACAGAAAATACATAAACAACGGAGTGCTTGGGGGGGGGGGGGGGGGGGGGGGGGGGGGGGGATAACCATGCAAGCAGACAGTCAAAGGCAAGTTTATATGATCATTGTATGTGGGAGAATGCATGTGTATGTGGGCCTGTAGTTGCAGGTGATGGAGAGAGAGAGTGCATTGGAGAGAGAGAATGCATGAGAGAGAAAGTCAGAAAGCAGGGTAGCAACGATTAAAGTTCCAGTCAAAATCCAGTAAAGTCTTACGAACTGTTTTCCAACAGGACTGTAGGAAAGTGGGGGTTTTTTTTTTTGTTTTTGTTTTTTCATTTTTTTGCACATGTATAACTTTATGTGTGAGGAGTGTAGATGTGTGCAGCATGCTTAGAGGTGCACAAAGGCACTTGGGTTGAGGGTATATACACACAGGTAATCTGTGTCTGTGTAACTGTGTGTGTATATGGCTTGCTCATGGGGGGGGGGGGCAGAGGGTGGAGAGAAGGCTGGGAGAGTGATGAGAGAGAGAGACTGAGGAAGGGGAAGGAAGATTGTGGGGAGAGTGGTGGGATTGTGAACGTGGAGATGGGAAGGGTGGCATTGTTAACGGAGAGGCAGTGGAGAGAAGGGTGGCGAGAGGCAGAAACGACACAGGAACAGAGAGATACTGAGTGAGCTGGCACAGAGAACAAGCATGAGGGGGGAGAGAGAGAGAGAGCGAGAGAGAGGTTGGTCAAGAGGGAGAAGAAGAGAGATACCGGGGAGAGAGAGAGGGAATGGGAAGAGCTGCTGCGAAGAGGATGAGACAGGGGGTACTGAGAAAGGAAAGGGCATCAGTCTTGTCCATTCTGATTAGGTACGAGCAAAACTAATGAAAGGGCATCAGTCTGGTCCATTCTAATTTATTATTAGGTACGAGCGAAACTAATTACCACATAAGCATGAATTTCCATCCAGATTTTGTATTACAAGAGCTTTGTTATATAAGTGGTTGTGGTGACTATTTATACACAATTTAATACAGCTCTTCAGAGTACTGACAACTTTTTTTCTCTAACCAAGCTTTGTTATATAAGTGGTTGTGGTGACTATTCATACACAATGGTAATACAGCTCTTCAGAGTACTGACAACTTTTTTTTTCTCTAACCACAGCACATACAACACAAAACTAAAAATGGATGGTGTATGGAGAAGCTGTAACGAAAACAGTCCCAGGGTTGGTGGGGGGGGGGGGGGGGGGGGGGGGGGGGTGCAATACAAAATACAAGCAGTGCCTGTGTGTTGTTCAGCCGGCGTTGATGGCCATGAAGACCAAGGGGAGGGAGGCCATGCAACAGATGGACGGGAACAAGCGGCGGGAGGAGAACCGCCTGGAGCAGCTCAACGAGCAGATCACAGACATCGGAGGGGAGATCACTCAGCTGGAAAAAAAGACGTGAAGAGCACCGACAAAGAACTGGAATGCCGGAAAGAGGTGAGAGGGAGTGGGGGGGGGGGAGGGGAGTGATTGGCTGGTTGGTTGGTTGATGGGCAGTCAGCAGGATCAAACAGGGTCATGCGGCACTGGGGCACAGTGGATGATTGATGATCGAGGTTAAGGTCATGTTATATCATTTAATGGCTTCTTAAAATTCTTAATTTTAAAAACATCAGCATATGAGGCTCAAATGGTTGATTAACTGTGTGAAAAGTTGAATAGAAAACCAAAAATCAAGAGATCGACACAACACAATGTCAACACAGCTGTGTACTTTGGATTGACAACAACACAATGTCAACACAGCTGTGTACTTTGGATTGACACAACACAATGTCAACACAGCTGTGTACTTTGGATTGACACAACACAATGTCAACACAGCTGTGTACTTTGGATTGACACAACACAATGTCAACACAGCTGTGTGTACTGTGGATTGACTCAACACACACAATGTCAACACAGCTGTGTACAGTGGATTGACACAACACAATGTCAACACAGCTGTGTACTGTGGATTGACACAACACAATGTCAACACAGCTGTATACTGTGGATTGACACAACACAATGTCAACACAAGCTGTGTGCTCTGAGGAATGACTGACATGAACTGACAAACAGTAAACAGTAACAAATTCAATGCAAAAAAGAAAAATCAGCTATTCAGTCCTCTTCATCATTGTGAATGTAGTATGGTGTACAGTCATCCAATTTGTTGCTCCCACTTCTGTCCGCCAAGACAAAGCAAACATCCTCCAGCCTGGAGGTGATTGGTCAGCTGACCAGAACAACAGCACCCAGTGACTGATGGAACTCGTACGGCCTGTGGCTGTCAAAAGAGGGAGGTCGCACACAAGGCACAGACTTCTGACTGGTGACTCGCCAAGAAAAAGGTTGTGTACACCAAACGATTGACAGACTCCTGGTTGCTGGAACAGAGGACTGAGAAACAAGAGAGGGTGGAGGTACACTGACTGCTGGGACAGAGGATTGAGAAACAAGAGGGTGGAGTTAAACTGACTGCTGGGACAGAGGACTGAGAAACAAGAGGGTGGGGGTACACTGACTGCTGGGACAGAGGACTGACAAACAAGATGGTGGAGTTAAACTGACTGCTGGGACAGAGGACTGAGAAACAAGAGGGTGGAGTTAAACTGACTGCTGGGACAGAGGACTGAAACAAGAGGGTGGAGTTACACTGACTGCTGGGACAGAGGACTGAGAAACAAGAGGGTGGAGTTACACTGACTGCTGGGACAGAGGACTGAGAAACAAGAGGGTGGGGGTACACTGACTGCTGGGACAGAGGACTGAGAAACAAGATGGTGGAGATACACTGACTGCTGGGACAGAGAGATGGACTGAGAAACAAGAGGGTGGAGTTACACTGACTGCTGGGACAGAGGACTGAGAAACAAGAGGGTGGAGTTACACTGACTGCTGGGACAGAGGGTTGAGAAACAAGAGGGTGGAGTTGCACTGACTGCTGGGACAGAGGACTGAGAAACAAGAGGGGTGGGGGTACACTGACTGCTGGGACAGAGGACTGAGAAACAAGAGGATGGAGTCACACTGACTGGCAGCCAAGAAAAGGTCCAAGCAGTGAGTCAGCCTGTCGATTGATGGGGGAAGGCAGGAGAGGATGGAGCCCGTGCATGCGTGACACGCAGTTAGGGGTTAACATGGTACAGGTTAACTCTTTCTGTATTAAGGACCGCATATCTGGTCTGTATGTTTACAACCTTTCTATACTAAGGACCGCATACGATGTCCAAAGCTTTGGAATTTTTCTCCGAAGTGAGCGAATCTTTTGTACGAAACTACTTGTTACAGGTAGCTCCTGCATACTGATTAGAGTGCAGGGCGTGCTGCTACTTAGGCTTCGCACGTGAATGCTCGCTAGCAGATGTTTTTCACACCACGTCACCAGCTCGGTATGGCGTGATGTGGCAACAGGGCATTGTCTGCGACTCTGTCAAGCATGCGTGGTGAAAGAAACACTACAAATTGTCGTTACAATGTGACTGAAGCCCTTGAATTGTTGCTTACAGTTGAATAATTTCAGGGCATAAAACCAGTTAATCTAAATGTTTTGTTCAAAGGGTGTACCACCCCTATTTTTATACGACACACACAAATTTTTTTTTTTTCATTGTCATGCATACTGCATGACCAAATAAATAGAAAAATAATTTTGCTATGTTGTTTGTGTGGTTCCTCAATCATTTATAAACATAACTTGAAAAAAATCACAAGTCTGTGTCTTTTTTTTTTTTTTTTTTTAATGATTTAAAAAAAAATATATATATAGAAATGGTCAGTTTGTAGGGAAAGTAAGGGGAGATAATAGCTTGTGTAGAATGAGTTAAACAGAGTTATGCAATGAAGGTTTTGCATTGCAATTTCACTGTGTGTGTGTGTGTATCCTTGATTTTGGGGGGCTGGCAAGTGACTGATCAAGCAGAAACAATTTTCAAATCATCAAGTTTGGTGCTCATTTTGCAAACCACACTCTTGCATGAATCATTAAATCTGTGAAAATTAGTCAGCTTTCAAATGTCACTGTCAGGGTTTGTCGGTTTGGCTCTTGGTCAGTAGTCCAGCAGATAACCCTGTGGCCTGTTAAAAGCAGTGCCAAGGAAATCAGTAGAGGTTACTGGTACTGTAGCTGCAGGGGTCAGGGTTCATACAGGTCTTAAAAAGTCTGGGAAAAATGGAAATTTGAAGTCCATATTCCAGGCCTGGAAAAGTCTGGAAAATCGCACTAAGGTCTGGAATAGCCTGAAAGTTTAAGAATCAAGCACGATTGCTTGATATTATGCATGGCTGCTTTAATTTTCAGCATCATTTAGCGTTTATAATGCAAAAAAAAAAGTATTCCATGCCCTTGAACTTGATATTTCATCTCTTGTGCGTTTGTGTTTATAACATCACTCTAAAACATTGCATTACGAACAAAGTCTTGAAAGTGCTATTGAAAATGCAGGTCTTGGCCTGGGAAAAAGTCTGGAATTTTGAGTGGCATTTCGTGTATGAACCCGGGGGGGGGGGGGGGGGGGGGGGGGGGGGGGGGGGGGGGGGGGGGGGGGGGGGGGGGGGGGGGGGGTAGCAGTTCACAGCTATGAAGTTACTGTAGTACAGAGGGATGGTTGATAATTAGTCATCAATGTGTCAGTGCCTTGTAGCACAGGGGAATGGTTCATCATCACAGTGAAGATTAGTATTACATAGTCTTGAGGGTTTGGCCGATACTCGGGCATCAATCAGTGTCATGTGGTTTTAAGGAATACTCGGGCATCAATCAGTGTCATGTGGTTTTAAGGGACTGTTAATCATTGATGAAAAGGTGGAAAGGTAATCTATTCCTTCCTATTCCCCCACCTTCATCACTTTTTCCTCCTTGTCGTCAGTTTATCTCCCACCATGTTTCCCAGTCCTGCATTTCCAAAGATTTTCTTTAGAAGCAATTGTCTCAGGATTAGCTGAAGGTGTATTCAAGTTGTACTGGAGCAACAACATTTTGTGGAAACATATATTATTAAACACAGCTGCATAATCTGTTCAAATGAGCTGTTGATCTGTAGGAATAGTTCAGAATATTAACTTGGATGCAAACATTTTCAGATGTTTCCTATGTGGATAGGTTTTTTGTTTTTTTTATCAGAATTTCACTTAAAATGCATCCTCGAACTTGATTTACGAAACCTCAGATCCCAAACGCCCATCTGTTATGCTAACCAACTATTTAAAGTTGCTAGATTCTAGCCAATCAAGACCGAGTCTGTGCTGCTATGCACTTAACTTGTCTAAAGACCTAAGGTGTGTGTGTGAGTGTGTGTGTGTGAGTGTGTGTGTTTAAATAAAAAGAACAAGTCATATTTCTTTCTGACATCACGGTGACTTCTACTCTTTGCTGAGAAAGCAGAAAACCAAATCTTGGATCACAAACAAAGATGACAAATCTTAAATAAATGTCAGCGAACCGCCCAGAGAAATGTGGACAAACAAGTCACAAGACAAAACACAACGCGTTTCGACCTCTTAGGTCTTCTTCAGGTGAAACAAAAACAAATAAAATAACAAAAATTCACTTAGCTTTGATCGCTTCAGAGTTAAGCGCAAGGAAGAAGGCCTTCATCTCGCGTTGTGTTTTGTCTTGTAACTCGTTTGTCCATGTTTCTCTGGGCGGGGTTCGCTGACATTTACTTAAGATTTGTTTAGATTTCCGCCTGCAGTCGTCTCACTTTGCAACTAGATCAAAGATGACAAATCAAACCTGTCACCTGTCTTGGTTTCATTGGATTCATTGTCCACTTGGTTTGTGGGCATGATGACATGAGGCTTTTCCTGCTGTGGTTCCAGTTGTACCAGCGTGACATTGAAGACCTGCAGAGCGAAGTGGACAGCTTGCAGCAGGGGATTCGCAGCCAGCAGATGTCCTCGCAAATGAACCTGCAGGACGCAGAGCGGGAGCTGCGTCAAGCCACTACCTGGTCAGTGTCAAACACACACATGCGTGCATGCACATGCATGCTCACACACAAACACATGTGCCCACTCACATGCACTCTCTCACACACACATGCATGCATGCACGCACGAGCGCGCACGCACGCACGCACACGCACACACACTTACACTTACACATACACACACACACACATACACCCTCACTTTTCACATATTTTACATTGACAGCCCTTCACAAGGTATTCTTGTTTTGTTCCTTTTCTTTTTCACTTCAGGGCTTTCAGTTTTCCACTAGATGGAGTATGGCTGCCTTAATGGCAGGATATAAAATGGTCATACACACAAAACTCCACTGCCTGTCTATACAGGCAGTGTCCGCAGGAGTATCAGCCTGCGTACGTAGAAAGAAAGAAAGAAAGTTTTCCACAAATTCACAGATCTTAACAAAAAGGAAAAAAAAGAGAATACACAAAGAAAAAGATTCTTTGAGTTGAAAAAGAAAAAAAAAAAAAAAAAGAAACGGGAGAGAACAAAAGAAAAGTAGCATTGGAATCCATGGAATGCTGATGCTAGCTGCCACCACTGGCGTCACGAAATCTCATGTAAAGTTCTTCGCAAGATTTAGAAGAAGTCACCATTTGTCTACTCAATTGAAGGCATATGAAATGTCTTGGGTCAGCAATGTGCTGTGAAAGTGAAAGGAATCGACAAGAGCAGAGCAGTCCCATGTTATGCCCCTTTGTCAGTTTTGGAGATGTTCTAAGTGCCTCAGTTAGCAGCCTGAAGGAGTATCTCAATAAAGATGTTTGGATATATAAAGTATGTAGATGGTAATGACTGTTGAAAAAGGGGCACAATGTTTGGATATAAAGTATGTAGATGGTAATGACTGTTTGAAAAAGGGGCACCCATTCATTTTATCAGAAAAAGAAAAGGCAAAGGAATTTTTTTTAATTCTGTGTACTGTCATCTGTAGGCTGTCATCTGTGTGTTGTCATCTGTCAGCTAAAACGCTTGTATTGTCATCTGTAGGCTGTCATCTGTGTGTTGTTATCTGTCAACTAAAATGTGTGTATTGTCATCTGTAGGCTGTCAGCTAAAATGTGTCTATTGTCATCTGTAGGCTGTCATCTGTGTGTCATCTGTCAGCTAAAATGTGTCTATTGTCATCAGTAGGCTGTCATCTGTCAGATAAAATGTGTCTATTGTCATCTGTGTGTTGTCATCTGTCAGCTAAAACATGTGTATTGTCATCTGTGTGTTGTCATCTGTCAGCTAAAATGTGTGTCTTGTCATCTGTAGGCTGTCATCTGTGTGATGCCATCTGTCCAGCTAAAATGTGTGTATTGTCATCTGTGTGATGTCATCTGTCAGCTAAAATGTGTGTCTTGTCATCTGTAGGCTGTCATCTGTGTGATGTCATCTGTCAGCTAAAACATGTGTATTGCCATCTGTGTGATGTCATCTGTCAGCTAAAATGTGTGTCTTGTCATCTGTAGGCTGTCATCTGTGTGATGTCATCTGTCAGCTAAAATGTGTGTATTGTCATCTATAGACTGTCATCTGTGTGTTGTCATCTGTCAGCTAAAATGTGTGTATTGTCATGTGTGGACAGTCATCTGTGTGCCATCTGTCAGCTGACATTTGTGTATTGTCATCTGTAGGCTGTGATAAGTGTGATGTCATCTGTCAGCTGAAATTTATGTATTGTCATCTGTAGGCTGTGATAAGTGTGATGTCATCTGTCAGCTGAAATTTATGTATTGTCATCTGTAGGTTGTGATATGTGTGATGTCATCTGTCAGCTGAAATTGTGTATTATCATCTGTAGGCTGTGCTATGTGTGATGTCATCTGTCAGCTGCAATTTTGTGTATTATCATCTGTGCTGTTATCCAGGTATTGTCATCCTGACTGTAAGTTGCCGTGTGTGTATTATCATCTGTGCTTTCATTTGCCTACTGTCATCTGTGTGCTGTAATCTGAAGGCTGTCATCTGTATAGTATCATCTGTGCACTTTTATCTGTATATTTGTCATCTGTAGGTGAACTTTTTTGTGAATTGTCATCTGTTTCTGTCATCTGTGTATTGTTATCTGTAGTGTGTCTTCTGTGTATTGTTATCTGTAGGCTGTCATCTGTGGAGTGTTATCTGTGTATTGCCATCTGCAGTCATCTGTGAATTGTCATCTGTAGAGTGTCATCTGTGTATTGTCCTTTGTAGGCTGTCATCTGTGTATTGTCATCTGCATGCTGTCATCTGTGTACCGTCATCTGCATGCTGTCATCTGTCTATTGTCATCTGCATGCTGTCATCTGTGTATTGTCATCTGCATGCTATCATATGTGTATTGTCATCTGCATGCTATCATCTGTGTATTGTCATCTGCATGCTATCATATGTGTATTGTCATCTGCATGCTATCATATGTGTATTGTCATCTGCATGCTATCATCTGTCTATTGTCATCTGCATGCTGTCATCTGTGTGTTGTCATCTGCATGCAAACATCTGTCTATTGTCATCTGCATGCTGTCATCTGTGTGTTGCCATCTGCATGCTGCCAACTGTGTGTGTATTGTCATCTGCACGCTGTCATGTGTGTATTGTCACCTGCATGCTGTCATGTGTGTATTGTCATCTGCATGCTGTCATCTGTGTATTGTCATCTGCATGCTGTCATCTGTGTATTGTCATCCGCATGCTGTCATCTGTGTATTGTCATCCGCATGCTGCCATCTGTGTATTGTCATCTGCATGCTGTCATGTGTGTATTGTCATCTGCATGCTGTCATGTGTGTATTGTCATCTGCATGCTGCCATCTGTGTATTGTCATCTGCATGCTGTCATGTGTGTATTGTCATCTGCATGCTGCCATCTGTGTATTGTCATCTGCATGCTGTCAACTATGTGCTGGGATCTGCCCTCAGGGCCAAGGAGAAGGAGACAGAGCTACGGAAGACGGAGCAGGAGTATGCCAATTTCTTCCACACCGTCTGCACGTTGGTGACTGACCATAAGGCTCATGTTCAGGTTGGTCATCGCAATAGTGAGGATGGGTGATTCTGTAGATTTTGTTTCATGCTGTCATAAGATTGAAACAAGGTGTATGGAAGATCTTTTATCAAATATATTACATAATGTAATGTGTGATGTGATGTTGCATCAGATGTTATTTACATTGCAGCAGGATGTTATTACAATATGATGATGTAGCAGATGACTATGATGCTGCAGCAGATGTGTATAATGTGAACCAGCACCAAATATTATGTTTGATGGTTGATTTGATGGTTGATGTAGAAAGCTGGTGTGATGTTGCAGCAGGTGTCATGGTTGGTAAAAAAACTGATGTGTTGTTGCAGAAGATGTTGTACATGATGTAATGTTGCAATTAATGGTTGATGTTGTGGTTGATACAATGTTTGATGTGATGCAGCAGCAGAGATGATGGCTGATGTTGTGGTTGATGTGATGGTGCTGCATAGATGATGGCTGATGTGGTGGTTGATGTGATGGTGCTGCATAGATGATGATTGATGTGGTGGTGGTTGATGTGTTGTTGCAGCAACAGCTGCTGGTGATGGAGAAGGACGTGAGTCAGGCGTTGAACCAGGAGCAGGAACGGTGCCAAAGGATGGACCGCTGCAGTCGGCACATCAGGGAACAACAGTGAAGACACTTCATTTTTTCAGCCTTGCTTTTTTTTTTCCCCCTCCGGGACTGTCCGCCATGAAAAACATGGCACAAAGAAAGAAGCCGAAGGAATGTTGGTCTCATGCATGAGACTTCATCCATCTGACATTACACCAAGGGAGAGAAAAAAGGAAGGAGAGGAAAAGGAGTCCCTTAGCTTTGTGTACAGTTACTGTGACATTACTGCATAGGGGGGGGGGGGGGGGATCTTTCAGCATGAGTACAGATATTGATTGTTTTAAGTAATTTGAAGAAAAAACGGTTAACAAGGACAAACAAATTACAAGACAAAACATGACGTGTTTCAGCCTCTTAGGTCTTCTTCAGGCAAGATAAACAACGTTCAGGACATGAAAACAAAGAAAGAGCGACCACTTATCTTCTTGAATTTAATTGGAGAAGACCAAAGTCGTGTTTTGGTCTTGTAATTTGTTTGTCCATGTTAAACCAGCAGGGTTACTCAACATTACTTTAAAAAGAGTTTGTTTCAATTTCCGCCTGCCGTTGCCTCACTTTCAAACTACAGATTCTGAATTCAGCCAGCGTGCATGGAACTGGAACCAGCTTTCAGAGGTGCATATCCTTGAAGCCTGGAGAAACATTAAGCTTTTTTTTTTTTTTTTTTTTCAGTTTATAACGAATATTTAGCTTGAAGAGGTGAAAAAAGCACTGTGGCTCACACACACACACACACACACACACACACACACACACACACACACACACACACACACACACACACACACACACACACACACATACTTGAGCATGCATATGAACGCACATGCGCAGACCACCCATTCTGCAAGCCATCGTTGTGTTGCGACACCACTGAGCCAACAGAGATTTGCAGAATGTTGTGATCTGATGGTGCCTAGTGTCTGAACAGACAAGGAAACAAGGAATAGTGTGGGGAGAGCGGGTACAGCTTTTACTTGTATTGGGAATTATTTATGTGAGTTCATAGGATATGCGTGTTTTTTTGTTGTTGTTTTTTTTTTTTCATTTTGGTTTGTGTTTTATTCATTCTGTATGAATGTGTGTGTATGAAGGTGTGGACAAGAAGATGTGACAGGTGTTCTCGTAAGCGTTAGCCTGTCCTGCTCTGACAGTTCTCATCAGCTGTTCATCGTCATCATCATCATCAACATCATCATCATGTACTGCCCTGATGTACTGCCCTGGCAGTTAATCATCATCATCATCATTAATTAACATGTACAGATACTTCTCATCATCATCACATCATCATAAAGAACTGTGTATATAAATAATGATATTTGAAAAAATAAAATTCAGTTTATTGAGTTCTCATCCATCAGCCTTTCTCTCTCTCCCTGTCTCTCTCTCTGTCTGTCTGTCTCTCTCTGTATGTGCGCATGTTAATCATGTCTGTGCTGTGTTGCAGGAATTGTTCCTTGTGCTACCTTTCTTTCTTCTGCCTCTCTTTCCTTTACTGATTCTGTTTCTATTTCTTTCATGTTGTGAAACTGGAAATGGGTGTGTGTGTGAGATTCTTATCAAGTTTATGTGTTCCTGTTGCTTTGATTTATCATGTAATTATTAAATGTTCATTGTAATGTGCAGACATTATGTTGGTTTTGTTTGTAACAGTTACTTGTGTCTTTTTTCCTCTCTTGGTTGAGGACAAAAAATGCCAAAACCTTTCGTTTTGTGCTTTTCTTTTCTGTCATCTCTAAAGAAAAAGGAAGTTCTTTGTTTCTATCTCTCCCTGTGTCTGAACTTGCCACTTCCTTCTCCCTTCCCCTCTGCCCCCACCCCACCCCCACCCCCTTCCCCTTTTTTCCCTTCTGTCCTCTGTTCCCTTCCATATCCTTGTGACAGGGTTGTTCCTCTGTCATCTTCACGAGTTACATCTCCAAAGGCAGTCCCATGTCCCATGTCCTCTTTCTGTGTCATTGAGTAAAGCTGTTCATGTTCCCAGTGCAGCTGGGGTGATGACTAGCAATAACCGCCGTAAACTGATTTGTTGACGCTGTAACACGTGCATGCTTTGCCTTGAGTTGTAATTTCCTTGCAGAAGGCATGGTGATTTAGGTGCTCAGTTGTTGTGTGGGTGTAATCGTGGCATTGACTGTGCTTCCATTTCTTTTGTTTAGATGAGAACTTTGCGCAGCTTTTGGAGTTTGATTCAGCCAGGCAATAAATGTACAGTAGAATGCAATCTGATCCCACCTTATTATTTTTTTTCACTCTTCTCTGTATCTCTCTTTCATTCTCTCACTTTTTCTGTCTGTCTCGTTCTCTGAGTGAAGCCCCTCTCTCTCTCTCTCACTCTCTCTCTCTCTCTCTCTCTCTCTCTAATGATGTCTTCTTTCTGTCTTATGCTCACGTTCCCTATCTCTTCCCTCTCCACCCCCCTCCCCTTTAATGACTCGGTGATCTGGTCTCTCTCCCTCTCCCACCATTTGGGTCACCAGGACATGGACCAGCACATCTAGGTCATTTTAAACCTTTAAGCATTGGGTCACCGCGACCCATTCTGCACTGAACGATGAAAAGCACTTTGAAGAAAAATAACTGTGCCACTGAACGAAAGAGACAAATAAATTACAAGATAAAACACAATGCGTTTTCAACCTCTCTGGTCTTCTTCAGGCAAGATAAATGACATTCAAGACAATGATAATGATAACAAAGAACAGTCAACATATCTCCTCAAATTGGGCCCCCAGTTTGAGGAGATAAGTGATTTACTCGTTTTCCGTCCGAACATGCAGTCAAACTATAATAATAAAAGATTTTGTAGCTTAGCTTCAATGTGAGGAGATGTGATTGTTCATACTTCGAATATGCAGTCGAACTATATTAATAAAGGTTATGCAGCTTAGCTCATTACACACTGGTAAAATTTTCATTTGTCCCCCATTCCACAAGGAAACAAACAAACTCTCCTCGTCAACCAACTCCTATACAGTGGACTGTTTCAAAGTGAGACACAACCCGTTTTTTCTCTTCTTTTTTTTTTCTGGCTCTGTAACCATCTTTCAAGCACCCTGCTCACAACCGAAGGCACTCTAGTCAAAGTGAATATTTCACAATATAAACAAAAGCATGTACATCTTTTGCACACAAGATAAGATACTTCCTGTTCTAGCAAAACAGAAAAAGAATTCACTTCTTTCTGTTCAGAAAGATCCACAGTTTCACTTCACACAACTGGGTTTTTTTTTTTTTTTTTCTCTTTGTTACTTTGTTGGAAGTTGGTGGTTGTGTCCACGCATTAAACTGCTCGCTGTACATGGTCCCTCAGAGAGCAGCAGGTGAAAGGTCAGCTACACCCAGCAAACAGCAGCGGCCACACACAGTCACATCTGTTTACGCATACGTATTTTGTACATATGTTTGGTGAACATAGAATGAATATGACGAACCAGAAAAAATATGTTGTAAAACTCTCAAGACAAAGTTCTTGACCGATTGTGGCACTTGTGGTATATAACCATTGTGTTGAGGGCTACAACCAAAGAGTAACAACTCGCGTCTGGATGACATTGGAACAATAGGAAGGACCTCCTGCTTTTACAAAAATTAACAAGGTTGGTAGATGTGTGTACACGTTGTTAGGAAGATACGCTCATTTCAATGAGAAATACACCAATGGCCGTTTTAGGGTAAACAGTTTTGCACAGTGCTCTGCGGGACATGTCGCTGAAAGATTTTCGCCACCACCTATGGCAGTGACTGCCACTCTATCCCTTGACAGCATCTGGAGGAAAACCCCAACTTTGCCATAAAAACACAACAGGTCTGCAAAACTAAGCAGCCTGGCTGTAGAGAAGAACTAACTTTTTGTATCATGTTTGGAGTAGAGGAGGTTGAATCTGTTCTCAGTTTTTAAACTTGTGATGATATTTTGACAAAATTATTATAATAATGAAAGGCCAAACAAATCTTAAATAAATGTTTGCGAACTGCCCAGAGAGAAACATGGACAAACGAGTCACAAGACAAAACACAACGTGTTTCGACCTCTTAGGTCTTCTTCAGGTAAGACACAAATGAACAGAACAACGAAAATTCACTTAGCTTTGATCACTTCAGAGTTCAACGCAAGGAAGAAGGCATTTTCAATGTTTGACAGATTGAGCCACACCCGTTTTCCTGCCCTAGCTGTTTTGGATTGCCTCCCAAATCATAGTGGTATGTTCTACACAACCAGAGATGCCTCTCTTCTGGACTGACAAATCCAAGTACTCATTTAGTCAGAGATTTTCCTCCCTCGAGATTCAGAAGTGATAACAGTCTAAACTGGTTGATATTTCTCAATTGCTGTCATTGGTCTATGATGATTTTTTCATTTTATGTTCATTACTCATAGAGCGTTGTGCATATCCGGTCGTTATTAGGATGGCACCGATGGATTCATCATTCTCTCCCTCTTTCGGTGGATCCTGGCAGCATCTTTCGTTTTTTTCGTACGTTTTTTTTTTTTTTTTAATAAGGTGGGGAGCCAGCCCACAGAGCCCATAAGTCTAATTTAAGGGGGGCCGGGACGCATCCAGGTCATGACCCCCAGATCCTCTTCTACAGCTAAACTTTTTTGTTTTTTTTTTTTTCCTGGCGCTGCCGGGATTCGAGCCAGCAACTTTTGGATGGGTGGGCGTCTTTAGACGGATGTCTTACCCCACTGCTTACAGAACACCTGTAATAATTGGGAAATTTACTTGAACTATACGATGTTTGAGGTCTTGTAGTAGGAAGTCCTGTTCATCGATCCGTGTGGGTTATACGGCTAGTATACTAAAAACATTGCATGCGTGGCTTATTGGCAAGACGGATTGTACTGGTTGGGTTTCTTCCTCCAGCAAGCATCCAGCCTACTCTTGAAAACTTCCACAGAAGGTGCCAGGACCACTTCGTCTGGGACTGTTCCACGTTTTGGTGATTCTTTCACTGAAGAAGTGTTTCCTGGTATCGCAGTGGGTGTGATGCGGGACCAGTTTCTATTGAGCCTTTTGAAGTCCACTTGTTCCTCTTCGACCACATCCCGCTTATCTGTTTCCCTTGGAAATAAAGATCATCATCATCATCATCATCATCATCATCATCATCATCATCATCATATCTCTCTTTAATCTTTCACTCGAGAAAGTCGGGGGTTGGTTGCTCCATCTAGCCCCAGTCTGACTGTATTGAAATAAGTTTGAATATCGTCTTTGATATATAGGCAATAAACAAGTAGGGTAAGTCTTGCTACCATAAGAAAACCTAACATAGAGTAACGTTTATTCAAGACTGGCACAGCCTTTTAAACTTGAATAAAGTCAGACGAATACAAAGACGAACAATCTAATAGTGGGGGAAAAACAAGCGCAGGCCACTCTGAGCCTATGCCTGAGGATCCACCCAAGGATGCAAGGGAGATCAAAAGACAAACATAAAGACGAACAGAAACACATACAAATAGCCTCGATTTAATTGAAAGTCTTGGTCGGTATGTCATGTATTTGCCTTGTTTGTGCAGCTGTGGTGTTTGGCTATAGTGGGTAAGAGGACACAACTTTAATGAACTATGGTTAGCATGCAGAGTGCTTTATCTTGAGGGATATCGACCGAAACAATAACAATGGCTTCTCAAGCACCGCTGGCGACACCAAAACATTACGATCCTATGTTAAAGGTACAGTGACACAGACACTCAGCTATCCAACATTGGGGACAATATTAGATGCGCTATTGCTACATTTCTAGGCAGTAATTGATATGTCCACTTTCATTTTGCTTTCGATTTACCACGTGGCATTGTGTGTCCGTGCGCGTGCGTGCCATTTTCCCGGCAAATCCTGGCAAACCAGGATCCTTGAATTAAGTTTAAGCTAGTTAAGGGCCCACTACGTAAGTTTAATTTCCCATTGAAAAAAAAAAAAAAAAAATAGCCGTTACCCAATCAAATGTGAACGCTGAGTTCGGTCAGATATATGCCAGCCTATGTGTTTGTTTGGCATTTGTAGAACGTTTGGTTCAGGTCCGTTCGGTTGAACTGCCAACCACTGGTAGGCTGCCACAGTGCTAGGAGTGACTGCATAACAGTCGAAAGCCATAAAGTTTGGAACGTTCGTCTTTTACAAAATTAAAAACAAGTTTTTAAAAGAATTATTAGAAAATCCGCAGGGGACAAACAAATTTCAAGACAAAACATGACGCGCGTTTTGAACTCTTGGGACTAATTCAGGCAAGATGAACAACATTCAGGACAATGAAGACGAAGAACAAGCAATCACGTATCATCTCAAATTTGGTGCAAGATCGGCATTGAAATGAAAGATTTTTTAAAAATTGTTTCAGCTTCCGCTGACAGTCACCTTTTTTGAAACCAAAAATTAAAACTTCAAGCGAAGTTTGATGCAAGTTCTGGTCTGGCACTTGCAGCTGGAATATTTCAAGCTGGGTTTGTCAATCATTCTCAAAGTAAAGCCGAGGCTTCGGTTCCAGAGATACATCTTTTGCCCTTGCCCAACACAACAGTTAAAAAGAGCAGTGCACTCCTATCATATGTCTGTGATGTACTGGAAAGTGGAATATGTAGAGCCTAGAGGGGTGCGACAAGATTGCTGTTTCTACCACAGCACAGGTCATGGAAGGATGTCGTGTAATGATGTTCTTGCATGCCAGCAGCTCCAACTGCTCCCCCCACCCCCCCTCCTTATGCCTCCTCGCATCCATCCACTCCCTCTCCCCACCCTCTCCCCTCATGGAAACAAAATCCCTTGTTTGCTGATGATAACAACTGGGAGACTCCCAACACAAAGACGTTAGCTGTGTTGGCCTCCATCCGGGAGTAAGACTAATGAGTAAGCAATTCCAGTCTGTGATAAATTTACAACATAATAAAGGTTTTTTGCACTGACAAAATTTTTGGTAAAGTCCAGATTTAAAGGTGCCCCCAGTCTTGTATTTTTAAGTACAGCCACAGTCAAACTGGTCCAGTCATCTGATGAGTTACAAAGGAGGGAAGACTGTGACGTTTGATTCGTCTAGATTTGTAATCCAAGTGAACAGTGGACAGGGTTTATTTCAGTGTGTTTGCACAGGGTTGGTACACTCCTTGAAACACCTTGAAATTTCTGAATTCAGAGAGTGAATTTCAAAGCCTTGAAAACCTTTGAAAATCAGTAAAATGTGGTTCTGTTGACCAAACCTCCATGAAAGAAAACCTTTGAAAATCAGTAAAATGTGGTTCTGTTGACCAAACCTCCTTGAAAACCTTTGAAAATCAATCCATTGGCTCCAAAAATTTTTAATGTGGCAAAAAAAAAAAACGGCAGTTTGATTTTTCTGCATTCAGGTTGATGATTGATGAAAAATTATTTGAAAACAAATTTTTACAACATCATCGCGATCTCGGACTATTATCTGCTATTTAACCAAGGGAGATGATGATTTGTAACTTCGTCAATTTTTACACATGCATTGTTAGCCATGAATTAAGAAAAACATTCTTGAAAACTTCATGAAAACTCCTTGAATTTTGATTTTTGGAGTCTGTAGGAACCCTGTAATAGATATATGTACAGACACTTTCATTTCTATTGTATTACTTTAAGATGTAAAGGTTTGATTTTAAATATTCATATGTAATAATTGTTGTGCTGATATTCGTACCCTGTGCTGTGTGTTGACTGGTAGTGGATGTAATGCTACGTGAGCCCACACTGGTGACCAAATGCTCAGCGGAAGAAATCGGGGTGGACATGATGTCGTTGCTGACCCAGTTTGACGTACTGTGCAAGCGGGAATTGATGAAGGTCCGTTCGTGTGTGTATATGTGTGTGTGTGTGTGTGTGGTGTGTGTGTGTGTGTGTGTTTGTATGTGTTTGTGTGCATGTACTCTGTGTGTGTGTATGTGTGTGTGTGTGTGAAATGTGTATGTGTGTGTGAATGATTGTGTGTGTCTGTGTGTTTCCCCCATAGTTAAAAAAACAAAATGAAATGCACCTCAGTAGATCATTTCTTTTCTAAGGTTGGTATAAAAAGTTAGGTCAGAAACGACAATCGACAAGTAATAAGAACTGCCAAGCGCTGTCCTTTTGGCGTAGCATGCAGCAATTTCATCGACAATGCTCAGTAATCACAGTAGTTTAATTGCCAGGAAAAAAATATCCTTACACTACAGGGCATTTTGTTTTTGAGCTGCTGGTCCCTTGGAGAGGTTTATTTTGCTTCGAAGAGATGCTGATTATAAGAACAGAGGTTGTATCAGAATGATGAAAAATGCTATTTGTGTATTTTTGAAATACTGTGTACATCATTATCAGATCAGATTTCAGATCTTTTTGCTTTGTGTGCAGTGTCAGTTTTTTTCGTGTTTACGTTACATCAGGTTGTCAAGATTATGTCATGTCTTGGTTTGTGACACTGATTCAAAGACATTCTTTCTTCATGCTCTAAAGAGACCCCACTACAATCAGCCATTATTCAACCTTTCATGGGCTTAGGTCTGATCCTGATCCCATGGGGATCAATACAGACAAAAATCAAATCAATGACTTTCCTCTTCAGCAAAGGAGCAGAACCAGTCTCTGACAGTGTGGAAACTGTACAAGCTTTCTCAAGTCCCCCTTCCCCCTCCCCCCCCCCCCCCCCCCCCCCCCCCCCCCCCCCCCCACTTTTTTTTTTTCTGCATACGCAGGCTGATGCTCCTGCGGACACACCCTGTATAGACAGGCAAAGAGTAATCCCACCTATCCAACAGAGGGAGTGGAGTTTTGTGTGTATGACCGTTTTCTTATCCTGCCATTACGGCAGCCATACTCTATCTTTGGGAAAAGTGCATGCTGTGTGTAACGTGTCATCCATACCAACGGCCAAACTGGCCTTCTCTTCTGAAAGTTGGTGATGGGATTTACCTGTGTGCAAGATGTTTACGTGTGCGTTCACACACAGAACCTTGGTTTTCATTCGAAGCACTGTATAGGAAACGGAGTCAGAACCAATGTTAATTCCAAGTGAAAAATCCCCCTGTACCGTAATGGCTCGGCGGAGATTCAAACCCGCAACCCCAAGATTACGAGTCCGGTGCTCTACCACTGAGCTGTTCTGGCCCCTGAGTTCCCCTTCAACTTTTAGCATATCTGGAAAAACCGTATGCCTATACGGAGCCCCGTTTCAGAGTACCCACATCATACATTGTGACTGGTTTTCGTGCCTCCGGGACCTGTTCTGGCACTGGTTGTTGAGTGACAGTGCAGGGTAGTCAGAGTTGGGACTGGTTACAGTTTGTTGTGATAAATGATGTGCAAAAAAAAGAAAAAGACGAAACAGGCGGGGCGGGGGGGGGGGGGGGGGGGAGGATACTTTGCTGTCGTAGCTGCAGCTTGAAAGGAACTGTGATAATATAGATGTTTAGACTGTAGTCTGGTTTCATCAAAAAGATGGCGAATTTCTCTAAGAGGTGGAGAAAAATGATTAAACATGATTATTTGCTGCCTTATTTGTTGGTTTTACTGTTAGCCTTTTTGTTTCTCTCTCTCGCTTTTTTTTTTTTTCTTTTTCTCTAGTTGCAAAGTGAAGCAACTGCAGGCGTAAGTTTAAAAAAGTTTGAAAAATTATTGATAATTTTCCGCGCCAAAAAACGTTGGCAAACGAACCACAAGACAAAACATGATGTGTTTCGACCTCTTAGGCTTCTTCATAAGACAAGATATATGACACTCAGAACAACAAAAATGAACAAACAATCACTTATGTTGTGCCGAATTGGATGAAGATAAGTGATTGTTCATTTTCATTGTCCTGAGTGTTGTGTATCTTGCCAAAGAAGACCTAGGAGGTCGAAAACGCATTGTGTTTTGTCTTATGATTCATTTGTCAACATTTTTCAGCGGAGCTTTATCCCAATAATTCTTCAAATTCTTTTGCTCTTTTTTTCTTTTTTCTTTTTAGTTAGGGCAAAACCGCTTGATAACAAAAGAGATTTCTGCCTTCTTATTCTGCCGTGAAGTTGTGGGATTGGTAGTGCTATTGGATGATGAATGTGACTTTTAAGTTTTAATCTGCATGGTCATTACGGAAGGTCTGTGGTCAGTTTCACTGGTTTTTGTCATCGTGCTTTCTGTGCAGGGTTCAGCGAAGGAAGTCCAAGCAGGGAAGACCAGCAGTTTTTTTCAGGGACAAAGGTAAAACGTTTTTTTTATTTCTGTTGGCTGTGAAAAAAAAAAAAAAATTTCTTTTAAGGAATTGGGTAATACTTTTCTTTCTCAGCTGAAAAAAAGAAAAACGTGTTAGGTAATGCTTTTTTTTTTCTCTCGGCTGAAAAAAAGAGTTTTAGGTAATGCTGTTCTTTCTCAGCTGAAAGAGATATGTTGTTTAGTCTTTGATTTCCTGTTTTTGTGCTTGTGTGGTGGTTCATTGTGAGAGTTCTGCCAAGCTGTCCAAGACATGCTCCTTCTTTTGGTCTTGGTTTGATGTTCATTTCCTTAGCAGGTTTTTTAAAAATCACACACACACGTACTCAAACACGTGTGCGCTTGCACACACACGCACAAACACACACACAAGCACACATGCGCACACACATGCGTGCACACATGCACACATTTGCATACGCACACACAGACACATACACACACACACACACACATACACACACACACACACACACACACACACACCACACACACACACACACACACACACACACATGCACACACACACACACACAAATACAAACACTCACACACACATACACACACACACACACACACACAGAAACGCACACATACACGCACACATACAGACACACACTCACTCTCTCAGAGATACACACACATGCGGATGCACAGACAAATGTATGCATGCATGTGCGTGTGCACACTCATACATACACACACACACACACACACACACACACACACACACACACACCCACACACACACACACACACACACACACACACACACACACACACATATGCACACGCACACACACACACACACACACACACACACACACACACACACACACACACACAGAGCAAATTAAAAACAGAAGTCTTCGATTGTCTGATCAGTTATCTTTTGTTCTACTTATCAAACATTAAAAGTTCCAGATGTGGGCAACAGACAGATTGCAATTCAGTTTGTCGACAGTGCAGTTCTCTGCCTTACTTCTGTTCACTGTGGGGTAATGGCCCCTGCCTGTCTGTGTGTTGTCTTTTTCAGGCAGCGTGGTGGGGGACAGGTTACGGCAAGTTGTGAGCAAAGTTGGCCGATACGGAACAGAGTCGCTGCAGGTGACAGTGAAGATGATGAGAGATCAGCAGTGCCGTGGGCTTTGTTGTACTGTAGTTGTGTAAAAAAAAAAAAAAAAAAAGGACTTGATGAAAACTGGCTCTGACCAGCCGCCATGGCGAAGTGGTTAGCGTCGCGGACTCCTGGCTGGGAGGTCGTGGGTTTGAATCTCATCAGAGTCATGTGGGTTTTTCTGCCCCGACCGGCTCCTACCCAGAGTTGAGTTTGCTACGGCTCAGTTGGGAAGACTGGGACCACACAGTCGAGTTCATCCACTTAATGGATGCGTTTCTGAGAGTGTTGCTCAAATTTCCTGACCAACACTGCAGGTGCCTGTATCTCTCGGGCCTGGTTTGACGCCGGGATATATTATGAAAAGAAGCGTAGAGTACAGCCCTGTCATGTAGTCTCAGACCGAAATGGAAATCCGTAGCATCATCTTAATCATCCTCATTCTCATCGATCAGCATTAAAAAAAAATGTCTCAAGTTCTGTGGCCCTTCATGCCCTGCTCTCATGGTGACCTCAGTTTCGATGTCCTCTCCGCGTCTGTGGCCTTGGTTTGGTTCCGTCGGGGTCACCGGTATCGGCGGGTCCATGGGGGCTGTCGTTGGACAGACGTGGTGGCGCCCTCCGGGGGGAGAGCTCACTCACGCTGGCTCCGCGACTAAGCAATTATTGTCGTCAGTAGGGGGCTTAGTAGGTGGTGTCCTGCGTATGTTAGATCAGAACAGGCGCCACTGAACACCACCGAAGTGACTCGGCAGCAGTGCAGTGTCTCCTCCGGTGGGTTGCCTCTTGACGACTTGACATTGACTGCTCCCTGTGGATTGCCGGTGCCCGGGGCTGCGGTGGGGCCGACTGGGCTGTAGCTGTGGACAGGGTGTCGGAATGAGAGCGGCGTGGGTGCACTGCCTCTGAGGTGGTGCAGAGGTTGAGACAGCAAAAAAAAAAAAAAAAAAAAAAAATGGCTCTGATTCTCGCTGCCATATGTGACTTCAGTAAGACTTGTCACTTTTTGTTGAAGGTTTCTTCAAGCTAAAAAGAAAAAAAAAAAAAGAGAAAAAAAAAAATGACATTTATAGATCAGTGTTTTATATATATTGGATTTCCAGTTGTTCTTTCTGTTGACATGTTCAGATGTCTGCCCAATTTTTTCTTTTTTTTTTTTTTTAGGAGAATGACTCAGGTCGGATTCGAACTGTTGACTTCCCAGCTACAGCCCATGGTACTAACCACTGCGTCCTGGCAGCTGGTATTGTTAATAGTGGAAAGGAGTCAGTAGGATATTGGTCAATGAACTGACAGTGAATCTTGTTGTGGGTATCGTTCAATGCATGTGTACGGCATTGGTAAATTGATCAACAGTGGATTTGATGTAGTTGTTTTATGTGTCATGGACTTAACAGAGGCATGGGAATTGTTTTTTTTTTTTTTTTTTGCTGTCCCACACCTCTGCGCCACCTCAGAGGCAGTGCACCCACGCCGCTCATTCCGACCCCCGTCCACAGCCACAGCCCTGTAGGCCCCGCCACAGCCCCGGCACCGGCAATCCACAGGGAGCAATCAATGTCAAGTCTAGAGGCAACCCACCGGAAGAGACACTGCACTGCTGCCGAGTCACTTCAGTGGTGTTCAGTGGCGTTCTGTTCTAACATACGCAGGACACCATAAGCCCCCTACTGACGACAATAATTGCTTAGTCGCGGAGCCGGCGTGAGTGAGCTCTCTCCCCCCGGAGGGCGCCACCACGTCCGTCCACGACAGCCCCCCATGGACTCGCCGATACCGGTGACCCCGACGGAACCAAACCAAGGCCACAGACGTGGAGAGGACATCGAAATTGAGGTCACCATGAGAGCAGGGCATGAAGGCCACAGAATTTGAGACTTTTTTTTTTATGCTGATCGATGAGAATGAGGATGATTAAGATGATGCTACGGATTTCCATTTCGGTCTGAGACTACATGACAGGGCTGTACTCTACGCTTCCTTTCATAATATATCCCGGCGTCAACCAGGCCCGAGAGATACAGACACCTGCAGTGTTGGTCAGGAAATTTGAGCAACACTCTCAGAAACGCATCCATTAAGTGGATGAAACTCGACTGTGTGGTCCCAGTCTTCCCAACTGAGCCCGCAGCAAACTCAACTCTGGGTAGGAGCCGTTCGGCAGAAAAACCCACATGACTTCTGATGGGATTCGAACCCACGACCTCCCAGCCGGGAGTCCGCGACGCTAACCACTTCGCCATGGCGGCTGGTGAGGCATGGGAATTGTGATATGATGTGTGTGTTAGTGGTTTGCCTGCTGGTTGTCAGATCATTAAATAATGATAGTAATAAGTAATTAACAGGCACATGAAATGTTGCCCTGTGGCTTGGAGCTGTTTGGAAGGTTCTTTAACGAGCTAAAGAAATGCATATTCACAAATGCAAACAGGCATAAATGCATGCACGCAAGTGCTCATACACCTACACACGCATGCACACACACATGACACACACACACACACACAGACTATTGTATTGGGTAAATTCTTTGAAATTTTTGTTTTTTTAAGTACTGTATCCGCCAAACATAAACAAACGAATCACAAGACAAAACATGACACGTTTTGACCTCCTAGGTCTTCTTCAGGCGAGATAACACTCTGGACAATGAAAACGAAGAAGCAATGACTTAGCTCATCAAAATCCAAGTGAGATGGGCGTTAATCAGGAAAATTGTATTTTTCACACACTATTATTAGTATAATTATTGTCATGGGTTGTTATTATTATTTTTGTTATTGTTGTTATTATATATTCATTATTATCATATATTTGTTATTATTATTATTATCATTATTATATATTATTTATTTCTTTTTTTTTTTTTTTTTTTTTCCAGGAGTACCTGCAGCAGCATGCAGTCAAAGCGTTGTTCCCCAGACCTTGTGGCATCCTGGCCAATCCCTCCTCCTTCGCCCTCAGCACTGAGAGAACTCGTTTCGACGGTCAGTGGCGCCGTATTATTGGTCACCCGCATTGTCTGGCCTCACTTCAATCTTAGCTTTTCCCCAATGGCGTACTCTGTGCTCACCCCAGCTCCTCATACCCTGTGTGTTATTTTCATTTGTTTTTTTTTTAATTTCATTTCATTGATTTTTTTCTAAGAGAGTATATATATATATAGCGCCTATCCCCAGCCACAGCCAGGCTGTAAGTCTTTTACAATCTGCATTCTCGTTTACACAGCGGACTGTGTACCTGGGTAGAGCCGACTGAAGAGCTGCCTTCTGGCGCTACATTCAGTCGTTTCCAGAGTCATTCAGTCAATATCGTTCATTCAGTTTAACAACTCTTTCATTTCTTTGATTCTTCATGTGAAGTGTATGCTATGTGTAATGTGTCATCCATACCAGTGGCCAAACTGGCCTCCTCTTCTGGAAGTTGGTGATGGGATTTGACGTGTGTGCAAGATGTTGTGCATGCGTTCACACACACAACCTCGGTTTATAGTCTCATTTGAAGGACTTTTTGGGAAATGGAGTCAGAACCAATATTAACTCTGAGGGAAAAATCTCCCTGTACTGAAATGGCCCAGTGCAGATTCAAACCCGCAACCCCAGGATCACGAAGATTATTAGTCTGGCGCTCTACCACTGAGCTAGCTCCCCCCCCCCCCCCCCCCCCCCCCCCCCCCCCCCAGCCCCCCAGTGAGCAGAGGTCAGGAGGGGGACATTACAGACCAGAACTTCCACATACACTCTCTCTGCCCTGCTGTTCAGTGCTCCACATCATCAGAGCTGCCAAGTACCGTTGTTTCGGTGTAGCATGCTAGGATTTCATTGACCGCACAACCCTGCTGAACCTGGTGATGAAACGTTACACAAAAAAAAGACCCCTTCATAAACAAACAGACAGAGAAAAAAAGAATAGAAAAACATGCTCTGTGGGATCTAGTGGCAGTTTACACAAAACTGAGACGGTGTAGATCTGTAGACTGTCGACTTGATGTCAGAAATTGGCCAGGTTTGGTAAGAAGAGGAAGAGAAAACAAAAGTAAATTCACTAAGAAAAAAATTATGCAATTTATCGATTGGTTTGGTTTTTCGACCATTCTCTTCTCTTTTTTGTTGTTGTTGTTGACTTAATTAGTCAAAAAATGGCCAGGGACAGTAATGAGTGGAAGAAAAGGCAGAAGTCAAATCATCAAAGAAAGAAAAAAATTGCAACTTATTGATTGTTTTGGTTGTTGACCATTCTTTTCCTTTTTTCTTTTTTGTGGGTGAAGTCAAAACCATGCAATAACCAGCGTGATTTCTGCCCACTTTGTCCGCTTTCGAAGGAAAGTTCTACTAGAACTAGCAGTATTATTGAGCCTGACTTGTCAGTGAGAATGCCACAGAGACAGTTTCCATGAAAAAAAAAACCAAGAAAAATCTACCCTCCAGCGTTGGTGATACTGCACATGAGTGCCACCCTTGAATTTGGAATCCTACGCTTTGGATGTCAAAATAGGTACACTTTGGGATTCTAACGCTGTGGTAGTTCTACATCCCAAAAAGTTCATTGAGGTATCACAACTTCTGTCTACAAATGTAAAAGATATTCATACCTCCCATGGGGGAAGAGAAAAAACCCTTTGGGCGTGAAAGCACGATGAAGTGTGGTCTGTTACTTGTGTAAAGAGAAACAACAGCCAGAAGAAAGATAACTCCGTGTGTATGAGAACAACGTAAAGAGAAACAAACAGCCAGAAGAAAGATAACTCCGTGTGTATGAGAACAACATTCCCTGTGACATGCATCAGATGAAAAAATACAAATCTACATCACAGTCCTTTGTTTCAGAATGGGTATGATGTGCACAAATCTACATCACAGTCCTTTGTTTTAGAATGGGTATGATGTGTACACTCATGAGTGAGTGGCAAAGCAAAAAATTTGTATACCTCCCGAGCGTAAATGTTTGTACATGTTCATATCTTGGGAATAAAAAAAATGGTTTTGTGTCTGTTGGCTGAAATTTTGCGCGCGATTTTCAGCGGTACGAGGTAGTATGCCTCTGATTTTACGTGATGTTGATGAAATTTCAGTCTGTGATTGACGGCAGTGAAAGGTACCATGCCTGTGATGTTATGGGATGTAGAACACCGCAGCTTCTTTAAGTTGTGTGGGTGATTTCCATGAGAGCAGGTCATCAGGAGGACGCAGCTTGGTCAGTCACTGCTTCTTGTTATAGATTTTTTTTTTTTTGTTAAATGAATCTTTCGAAATGAATTTTCAGTGGTAACTCTCGGAACATTGCGCACAGTTGGTGTGTAACATCTGTGACAGAGTACCTGACGTGTGTGACCCAGCTGTATCAGGTGATGTCACTGTGCCATCAACTGCAGAACGACATCACCAGCAGCCCACGGCCAAAGTACCTGGCTCATCAAATCGCTCTGCTCTATGTAAGACTGCCTCTCTTTGTTACGTGGGATGTAAGGTGGATTGCTGTGTGCTGTATGTAAGACTGCCTCTCTTTGTTACGTGGGGTGTAAGGTGGATTGCTGTGCTGTATGTAAGACTGCCTCTCTTTGTTACGTGGGGTGTAAGGGTGGATTGCTGTGCTGTGTGTAAGACTGCCTTTCTTTGTTACATGGGGTGTAAGGGTGGGTAGTTGTGCTGTATGTAAGACTGCCTTTCTTTGTTACATGGGGTGTAAGGGTGTGGTAGTTGTGCTGTATGTAAGACAGCCTTTCTTTGTTACATGGGGTGTAAGGATGGATTGCTGTGCTGTATGTAAGACTGCCTGCCTCTCTTTGTCACATGGGGTGTAAGGTGGATTGCTGTGCTGTATGTAAGACTGCCTTTCTTTGTTACATGGGGTGTAAGGGTGGTAGTTGTGCTGTATGTAAGACAGCCTTTCTTTGTTACATGGGTGTAAGGATGGATTGCTGTGCTGTATGTAAGACTGCCTCTCTTTGTCACATGGGGTGTAAGGTGGATTGCTGTGCTGTATGTAAGACTGCCTTTCTTTGTTACATGGGGTGTAAGGGTGGGTAGTTGTGCTGTATGTAAGACAGCCTTTCTTTGTTACATGGGGTGTAAGGATGGATTGCTGTGCTGTATGTAAGACTGCCTCTCTTTGTCACATGGGGTGTAAGGTGGATTGCTGTGCTGTATGTAAGACTGCCTTTCTTTGTTACATGGGGTGTAAGGATGGATTGCTGTGCTGTATGTAAGACTGCCTCTCTTTGTCACATGGGGTGAAAGGCGGATTGCTGTGCTGTATGTAAGACTGCCTTTCTTTGTTACATGGGGTGTAAGGGTGGGTAGTTGTGCTGTATGTAAGACAGCCTTTCTTTGTTACATGGGATGTAAGGATGGATTGCTGTGCTGTATGTAAGACTGCCTCTCTTTGTCACATGGGATGTAAGGTGGATTGCTGTGCTGTATGTAAGACTGCCTTTCTTTGTTACATGGGGTGTAAGGGTGGGTAGTTATGCTGTATGTAAGACAGCCTTTCTTTGTTACATGGGGTGTAAGGATGGATTGCTGTGCTGTATGTAAGACAGCCTTTCTTTGTTACATGGGGTGTAAGGATGGATTGCTGTGCTGTATGTAAGACAGCCTTTCTTTGTTACATGGGGTGTAAGGGTGGATAGTTGTGCTGTATGTAAGACTGCCTTTCTTTGTTACATGGGGTGTAAGGTGGATTGCTGTGCTGTATGTAAGACAGCCTTTCTTTGTTACATGGGGTGTAAGGTGGATTGCTGTGCTGTATGTAAGACAGCCTTTCTTTTGTTACATGGGGTGTAAGGATGGATTACTGTGCTGTATGTAAGACTGCCTCTCTTTGTCACATGGGGGTGTAAGGATGGATTGCTGTGCTGTGTGTAAGACAGCCTTTCTTTGTTACATGGGGTGTAAGGATGGATTGCTGTGCTGTGTGTAAGACAACCATTCTTTGTTACATGGGGTGTAAGGGTGGATTGCTGTGCTGTATGTAAGACAGCCTTTCTTTGTCACATGGGGTGTAAGGGTGGATTGCTCTGTTGTATTCATTCTTTCTTTCTGCGTACGCAGACTGATACTCCTGCGGACACTGCCTGTATGAACAGGCAGTGGAGTTTCGTGTGTATGACCATTTTTCATCCTGCCATTAAGGCAGCCATACTCCATCTTCGGGGAGGTGCATGCTATATATAACATGTCATCCATACCAATGGCCAAACTGGCCTTCTCTTCCGAAAGTTGGTGATGGGATTTTACATGTGTGCAAGATGTTGTGCGTGCGTTCACACACGGAACCTCGGTTTATAGTCTCATTCGAAGGACTGTGTGGGGGGAATGGAGTCAGAACCAATGTTCACTCCGAGGGAAAAATCCCCCTGTACTGAAATTCGAACCCGCAACCCCAGGATCACGAGTCTGGCACTTTACCAACTGAACTAATCTGGCGCCCGCTCTGTTGTATGTAAGACTGCCTCTTTTTGTCACATTGGTGCGATGACTAGATTGCACTGCTCTATGTAAAACTGCCGTTATTGTCACATGGGGTATAAGGGTGGATTGCTGTGCTGTATGTAAGACTGCCTCTCTGTGTCACATTAGTGTGATGAGTGGATTGCACTGCTCTATATAAGACGGCTTGTCTTTGTCGCATATGATGTAAGGGTGGATTGCACAGCTCTATGTAAGACTGCCTCTCTCTCGTCACATGGGGTGTAAGGGTGACTGTAACTGTATTTATTCATATATGTGTTTTATTCATATCGATACAAAGAATCAAGTCCTGTCTTTGATCTGAACATCAGTACTTGCAGTTTTAGCAGCATCAGAAATGGCTGAATGGTGCAATGTATCTTTGCTGCTGGCTTGGTGTGGCTTTCTGTTGCCTTCCATCCCTCCATATTCCGTTCTTTTTACATGTTCACCTCTTCTTCTGCTTCCCCAGCAAAGTCTGATGCTGCTGCCCAAGTTGGATCCCCTGGAGCGCTTCAAGAAGAGCATTGAGGTCAACTTCAAGTCGGTCAAACAGATGCTGACCTCCGAGGAGGGTCAGGACCAGCCTCTTCCTGACGATCTGCGGACGTGGTGAGGGCATGAAGGGGAGGAGACTGTGTGTTCCTTGCAGGATGTCGGATAGGGTCTGTGTGGATGAAAACACACACACACACACGCACATATATACACACATGCATGCACACACACACACATACACACACACAGAGACACACACACACACAAACATACACACACACACGCCCCACACACACATACACACACACAGACACACACACACACACACACACACACACACACACACACACTCTCTCTCTCTCTCTGTCTCTGTCTTCTCTCTCTCTCACATTCTAACAAAATTACACACACACACACACACACACACACACACACACACACACACACACACTCTCTCTCTCTCTCTCTCTCTCCCTGAGGACCTGGTGAGGGCATAGGGAAAGGAGAGTTAGTTCCATGCTTGAAGTCAGATGAGTTCAGTGCAAGCATGGGACACACACACACACACACACACACACACACACAGACACACACACACACACACACACACACGGCAAGTGCTTGTTTTTGTCTGTCTATCATCAAACCTTACCTTCCGTTGTCCCTCTTTTGCATCTTTCTCATGCCACAGTCATTCCAACACCCCAGACACAACCATGCCAGTGCTTTATTCATTTTTCTCTTTCTTCAGCAAAATCATATTCCTGTTTTGAATCATTCGTTGAGCCACACAAGTACAGCAGTATACACATAACACGCAGACAGTCCTGACTTTACGTATACTACTTACAATCATGGAAGCATTGTACATGCTATGTTTCACGTTCGTGTTGATAACAAATGCATTATCATAAATTATCACTTATGTCATCGAATTTGGCATAAAATGGGCATTGAATAAATGGGCATTGAATTCTTGTATTGAATATGATGAGATATGTGATTGCTCGTTCTTCATTTTCGTTGTCCTGAGTGATGTTTATCTTGCCTGAAGAAGACCTAAGAGGTCGAAACTTGTCGTGTTTTGTCTTGTGATTTGTTTGTTCATTTTTGGCGGAAACAGTGCTAAAAAAAAGGTTTAACGATTTGTTTAGATTTCCGTCTACAGTCACCTCACTTTGCAACTAACTTTAAAAAAAAAGTTTTGAAAAATTTACGAAAGGCCATTGCGCACATAGATACTGCAGAAACGGCAGTTCCTGTCCACTCTGGACAGCATGTGGTTTGTGGAGTCGGTAGGTGGCAGTGTAGTTGAAACTGTGACAAATCCAGGATCAGGTGCCCTTGAATCGACAGTCCTCTAAGGGCATCAGTCATTGGCTGGACTATAAAGAACATAACCATGGCCTGAACTGATTATTTTTGTCTTTATTGTGATTGGTGTCATTGTGCACTTTTTTTTTCCCCCTCTACAGGGTGTGGGAGCTGAGCACCCAGTTGGCGGAAACGGTGGAATCTCTGCCTGCGGAAATGACCTCCCCTGCCATTGTGCCTGCCACAGTACTCGCTCACATGGCCGGCCATCGCTCATGACGGCGCCCGCCATGTTACCATCTGACTGAAGCTGCCATTGCTTGTGAGAGTGCCCGCTGTGTTATAAGACCTTAACGGCTCGCCTTGCCCATTATTGCATTGCTCACCTTATTAGCATATAACAGCTGACACTGCTCGCGAGGTTGCACACCAGATTGTTACCTCATAATGACCAGCATCCCTCACACCAATGAGGTTTGTAGAATGGATGATAGCGCGCGTGTGGATGACTGTTATGTGGATGCTGTCTCTTTTGTGGGTCTGCTACACAAATGATGCAACTGGTTCTTCTGGTGGGTTCTTCAGGACTTTTGCTTTGTGCAGGAGGATTGAAACATCATGGAGGCTGCCTGTTTACGGTGTCATGTCTTGATTGCCTGCCTGTGTGGTTGGGCTTGTTACATTGAACTGTATTGAGTGGAGATGTGTGGCATTGTGCGGTTATTATTATTTTTTTTTTTTTTTAAAAACCTTTTTTTTTTTCCCCATGATGGGAATACGCTTGTAGAATCAGTCTGCTGTTTTTTTTTTTTTTTTTTTTACTTTTTTTTTTTTCCTCGATGGAACACTTGTAGCATCAGTCTGCTGTTTTTTTTTTTTTTTAAACTTTTTTTTTCATGATGGAAAATACTTTGTAGAATCAATCTGCAGTCATCATTCTCAAAAACTCTCATCTCCACCTTTATTCTGCTAACTAAAGGAAGCAGTGAAAAATCAAAAGAAAATAATATGGTTGGGTTCTGAGGAGGTCATGTTGGTACAAAAAGGGAACTATTCCAAGCGAAGGCCATGGTTGATCTCTGCAGTTCGTCCCCTTTATTCATTTCCTGGTTTCCGTACAAATCAAGAAAGGAAAGAAAAGAAGAGCAGCTAAACAGTTCTTTCACTATGGTGATGGCAAGGAGGGAGAGGGGAGATGGTTAGAAAAGTAATCTTATGTATTAATTCTGCTTTTTGTACTCACAGTTCTTATAGAACAGGGAGTATTTTACAATCGAAACGAAGAAATGCTGTCTGTCTGTCCGTCTGTGGTCAAAATGTGTTCCACTCGCCCCAAAACAAAACTTCGGGCCGATCTATCTGAAAATTTATAGGTACGTTCATTATGGGTCATGGATGCCTGATGTTTTATTTTACCAGAATAGCCATTACTAATGTCTATAACGGCCCAAAACGTTTTTTCTTCTTTATGGAATATCTCAGTGACGAAATACTTTATGACGCAAGTTTGATTGTGATGTCAAATACATTATAACGCAAGTTTGATTGTGATGTCAAATACATTATGACGCATATTTGATTGTGACGGTTTTTTCTGGAAGATAAACTGGGAGTACGTTTTATATGCTTTGCGTCTTGTTTTTGTTTTTTTTTTTTTTAACTGACTGGACACAGGATCAGAGGAAGTCAGTCAAGGGGACACAACCTTTTGTTGCTCCAGTTGGGTTTTGGTTTTGTATGTCGTGTGTGAGAGTGTTTCGTTGCCATCTTTTGGTATTGAAGGCAGCTTTTTTTTTTTTTTTTTTTTTTTAAATGTCTTTAGCAGTTTTATTCTTTCTTTCATTTCGTTTTGACAGCCCAGATATGGCAGTTCATGGGGATCTGCTGGGCTTCAAACAATTTGAAATAGAAAAAAAAAGTATAAGGTAGGCCAAAGGATTTGGAGATGATGGTCGCTGAAAAGCAATCCAAGAGAATGGGATTTGTTGTCTTGTTGTTTGTTTTTTTGGTTTTTGTCGTCTTATTTGTCTGAAGGGAAGTCGGAGGAAACAATCGGACATGACCTTCCTGAGTGTATCCTAATATTTGGACAGCAGAAACAACTTTGTATTGATGACAAGAGACCGATGGTGGTTTTTTTTGTCGTCTTTGTTGTTGTTGTTGTTGCCAAAGAGAGCTAGATTTTAATGGTTAGGTCAGCTTTCTTTTGGTCAAAAAAAAACAACTGTTATTTTCATGATAAAAGACATTAATGCAGTGCTGTGTCAGTACTGTTTTGGTACTTAAGACAGCAATGCTATGTTTGTAATGTTTTGGTAGCGAAGACAGCAATGCTATGTTTGTAAATGTTTTTGGTAGCTAAGACAGCAAGGCTATGTTTGTAAATGTTTTGGTAGCTAAGACAGCAATGCTATGTTTGTAAATGTTTTGGTAGCTAAGACAGCAAGGCTATGTTTGTAAATGTTTTGGTAGTTAAGACAGCAAGGCTATGTTTGTGATATTTTGGTAGCTAAGGCAGCAGTGCTATGTTTGCAATATTTTGTTAGCTGAAACAGCAATGCTATGTTTGTAATGTTTTGGTAGTTAAAACAGCAGTGCTATGTTTTTGTGATGTTTTGGTAGCTGAAACAGCAGTGCTATGTTTGTAATGTTTGGTTGCTAAGACAGCGATGCTTTATTTTTACTAATTCAGTGGCTAACACAGCACTATTGCACTTACACTAATTTGGTAGCTACTAAACAATGTTGTGTTTGTACAATTTTGAGCAATGCTTTGCATGTCTTGTCTTAGTCATCAAAACGCACCTCTTACGTATTTTCATGGCAGTGATGGCTCTGATATATTGTTTTGGGGACAGAATAGCTGACTGATGCAGTGCTTTTAAAGCTAAGACATCTGCGTAATATTGTTTTGACAGAGAAGAACTGAACGTTTATTTTTTTTAAAAATTGTTTTGGTTGTACAGACAGCTTTATAAAGTTTGCTTTTCAAATGTCCACCATGATTAGGTTGTACTAGTGTCTTTTGGGGGAGTGTTAGCTGGCTTATTCTAGTATATTTCTGTGCACATCAGGTAATAGTAAAGGTAACCACAGTTTTGTATGCTACAGCTGGTGTACATGTTCCTCTCTGCCACACACTTCATATGGGGCACGATGCATATGTGTATTGTGTTTCCTAAGTTCACTGCATTGCACAAGTCAGTTTGACAGCCAGGAGGGCAAGGCATAGAAAGTGTATCATAGACATGTAGTTTCATTTCAGAAGATTTTGTAATTGATGAGCACAAAACAAGGTAAGGATTTGTCTTTACAGTCCTGTATTTTATGGTTTGTTGTTGTTATTTTTACAAAGGTCATTGTCATTATTACGTTTGACTAGGGGCGTCTTGTACCCATAAATATTCCAGCTTAGTACTTGTGTACTATGAGCTTTGACTGAAAATAGAGATAGGGCTTGATATCACCACAGATAGGGAGAGAGGGAAGGTACATACCTTCACCTTTTAGATTTCTATTGTTGTCTTGCATAACTGCCAGTTGTCCTGAATTTTTCTGGAATTTTCCAAATTTAGAAATTTTGTATTCCCCAACTCCCAAATTTAGTGACAAAGTCCAGTATTTCAAACTTTTCTTTTGAAATGGGTAATTCGGCAGATCATTTTTGTATAAGATGTTAAAGTATTGCAAAACAAATCCCAAATGATGTTATGTGGATGTTGGTAATTATATGTATGGTAAACACATTTGCCTTTTTAAATACCACATTTGTCTCCTGGAATGTAAAGGGGGGTAGAAATTCTTTCACTCAAAAGCCAAACTGCCCCTTCTTCACCCCAGCCCACCCACTTCATCCTGGTCTCCGAATTTTGACTCCCAAAGGTTGGCAGCTATGGTTTTGAAGGCATTCTACACTTCCTGTTGCTCATTTTTCACTCTGTCTGGTTCCTGTCCATGGTTGGGCTGGCTGTTCTCCGCACTTAGCCACCTAATAGCGTCAGGCTGTCACGTGTGAATCACACGCATGGTGGTACGTGCGCGGGCAGAGTTCGCGTGGAGGCAGTTGGTCAACTAACTGAACAGCGGGTGACCGCAAACTGGCGTACGTGGTTGTCTGAGAGGGGAGCCTGGCCATGTGAACAATACTGTCACGGCATGCAGTGTGTGGGTGATGCCTGGAAGTGGTGAGTGTCCTGCGTGTGCGGAGGGGACTCCAACACAGGCGGGGAAAGTGGGGCAGGATGCTGATCCTGTCAACTCTGTATCTCTGATCTGACGTTTGATTCGACTTCCATTTTTGCGCCCAATTTGAGAAGATAGGTGATTGCTCGTTCTTTGTTTCCATTGTCCTGAATGTTTGGGTTTTTTTTTTTATCTTTCCTGAAAAAGACCTAAGAGGGCCAAATGCATCATGTTTTGTCTTGCAATGTTGGTCCCTTTTGTCCTGCGGAATTTTTTTTCTGTCGAGTTTGTTTTAATTTCGGCCTGCAGTCACCACACTTTCAAACTAATTTTCAGTGGACGTCTTTTTTTTTTTTTTTTTTGATGGATTGTTGTAAATGTCAAAATCAGGATCATTCCTTGAAGTAAATTACAATCAAGTTTGAATATTTGTTATGAAGAGATTTTTTTTTTTTTTTAGATCATTATTTCTGCCTTGTGCAGTTTGTATAGACTGGTTGGTGAATGGTGTTCGTTTTTTCGGTGCCAAGTTCACGGTGGGTTGATGTGTGTCATGGGTAGTGATGTTGATGTGTTTGCTTGTCGAGTGTGGACATGTGTTTGTGTATGTTTATGTATATTTGTGTCTCTGTTTGGACTGACTTGTGCACACTGTTTTGTGTGTGTTTGTGTATGTGCGTGTGTGTATCGTAACTTTGTACTTTATCATAAAGTCTGTAAAGTTTGATGACTTAACATATCGATGTTTTTGTAACATTCACGTGCATTCCAGTGCAATGGAGGGTACCCTCTCGGGGAAGACAAATCATGTTGGAACTTTTTATCCATTCCTGACATATGCAAAAATTTACTAGTTGGGTTTTTTTTCCATTTTGGGATACAGATGAATGAGAAAATATCCATAGGTGTGTTTTGCTTGGCGTTTCCTGTCGCAGCCGTTTACAGATCAGAGAAGAAAGTACAGCTGTGTCTTGTAACAGACTGTAGCGTTTGTGAAGAAAGAATGTTTGATTCTGCCGGGGTTGGTATGCATGAGTATTAAGGGTTAACAGCTGAACCTTATCAGGTTTGATGTGTGCACACATGCATGTTCATGCATGTGTAGTGTTAGTGTGTGTGTGTGAGAGAGAGAGAGAGAGAGAGGGCTATTTCATGGATGGTTTGTTTTTGGCTGATGTGTGGACAGTAGAATGTCTGTGTGTGTCTTGCGAGTGCATTTGTCATACAGGGGGTAAAAGAAATCCACTGACTTTTTGTGTTTGATGTTGACCATGACACTGTGACCCAGATGACACAATTGAATTTGTTACATCTCATGACCTAATTAAGGAAATTTTGGGGTATTTTTTTTCCCCCACACCCAAATCACTGTCAGCTGATTTGAGTGTGTGCGCATTCAAAGGAAAAGAAATCGCCGCATCATTCAAACTGTACACTCACGGTGATGCAGTTCGTGGAAGACCTTTACGTCACAGGGAGATAATCAAATACGGCAGTGGTAGGGGTCACAGGCGACGCGCACATCGGTGATGATACGAACTCTTGAGGACTGTTTGACGAGTCTGGGTCTTGTGTGACCCATGTCATCTAAAGAGGGATATATATGGTTGAAAATGCCTGGTGATGCCTATGTAAAATTGTATGGGTCATGGGTGACCCGTATTGGGGGGTGGGGAGGAGGGTGAAGTGAATTCCAGTAAAGGTGAATATTTTTTTGAGTGAGATTAAAGAAAATCATGGGGATGGGGGGTCACATGGCCTGAGTTTCTACGAACATGTGCGAATGTGAGAGAGAAGGTTTTTGTCTGGGATTGGCTGGGTTGGTTTGTTTTTTCTTTTTTTTTTAGTGCAAAAGTGAGAGAGAGACACACAGAGAGCAGAGAGGGGGGAAGT
>JADBJO010000887.1:525000-535000 GCA_016801955.1 Conus betulinus
AGTTTCAGATTCCAAAATTAAAAAAAAAAAAAAAAAAAAAAAAAAAATGGGGGGGGGGGGGGGGGGGGATGTCTGGAGAGAAAATAAGGGAGCTACTAACGAAAACCTCTCTTTTCAAGGCAGGAATTAAGAATCACACTGTAAGAATATGAAGATTGTAAAGGTGGGTAATAGGAAAGTAATAGGAATGCCAAGCTTACGCCATATAATCACGACAACGAGACAATGAAAGTGAGCGGAAAAAGTCTGAAAAAAATCTACAGGTTAGCCTACTGCCAGAGAACGATCAGAATGAAAAGAGAGCGGCTCTGGAGGCGGATTGGTTCTGCTGGCCGCGCGTGAAAAAAATGCCAGTAGCAGAATTCCCCCCCCCCCCCCCCCCCCCCCGTCCTCCTCATTCTCCCTACCCCCAACCCCATTCCTATCTCTCCCCCATTGCACTCCTTCTCTCCTCTCTCTCCTCTTCCATCCGCGAAAAAAAATGGAAAAAAAAAAACAAAAAAAAAAAAAAAACGTTTGTCAATAATGTTGGTGGACTCCTCTGAATGTTTTTCCTGTCTTGTCGCTCTGTGCTGCTGCTCAGCTGAAAAACACCCTAGCGAGGTATGGAAAGTCTTCGGCAAGGAGCCGGCGATCGATCAATGGTTGAAGGAGAGAAGAGAAGAAGAAGAAGAAAAGAAGAAGAAGAAGAAGAAGAGAAGAAGAAGAGACGCAAAAGAAAGAGAGAGGGAGGGAGGGAGGAGGGGAAAGAGGGAGTGAGAAGAGAGAAGAAGGAGAGAGAGAGAAGAAAAACGGAGGGAGGGGGGGGGGAGGAGGGGAGGAGAAGAGAGGAGAGAGAGGAGGAGAAGAAAGAGAGAAGGAGAGAGGAGGCGGAAAGAGAAAGAGAGGAGGAAGAGGAGGAGCGAAGAAAAGAAGAGAGAAAGAGAGAGGAGAGGGGGGGAAAGAGAGAAAGAGAAAGAGAGAGAGGTGAGAGAGAGAGAGAAAGAGAGAGAGAGAGAGGAGATAGAGAGAGGTGCCTCGAGAGAGAGAAAGAGAGAGGAGGGATGAGAGGAAAGAGAGATTGAGGAGGAGAGAGAGAGAAAAGAGAGAGAGAAGATGAGGAGAGAGAGATAAGAGAGAGAGAGGAGAAGAGAGGGAGAGGAGAGAGAGGAGGCAGAGGGAGAGGAGAGAGGGAGAGAGAGAGAGAGAGAGGGCGAGGAGAGGGAGGAGAGAGAAGGAGAGAGAGGAGAGAAGAGAGAGAGAGGAGAGAGAGGAGAGGAGAGAGAAGAGGAGAGAAGAAGAGACTCGAGAGAGAGAGAGAGGGGAGAGAGGAGATGGAGATGGAGAGAGATGAGAAAGAGAGAGAGGGAGAGAGAGCTGGAGAGAGAAGAGAGAGGGGGGAGGAAAGAGGGAGAGAGAGAGAGAGAAAGAGAGGAGGAGCAGAAGAAAGAGGAAAGAGGACAGAGAGATAGAGGGGGGTGAGAGAGAGAGAGGGGGGAGAAGAGGAGAGAGGACTTGGGGAGAGAGAGGGACGGAGAGAGAGGGAGGGAGAGAAGAGAGAAAGGAGAGAGAGCAAGAGAGAGAGAGAGGGAAGAGAGGAGGGAGACGGTGGAGAGAGAAGAGAGAGAGAAAGGAAGAGAGAGAGAGAGAGGGGGGGGATGAGAGAGAGAGAGAGAGGAAGAGAGAGGGACAGAGAGAAAGGTGGAGAGATAAGAGAGGAGAGAGAGAGAGAGGGGAGAGAGAGAGAGAGAGAGAGAAAAATAGAGAGAGGGGACAGAGAGAAGGAGGACAGAGGAGAGAGGAGAGAGAGAGAGAGGGAGAGAGAGGAAAAAAAAAAATAGAGAGAGACAGAGAGAGAGAGGAGACATGAGAGAGAGAGGAAGAGAGAGGGAAAGAGAGAAAGAAAAGAGAGGGAGAGAGAGAGAGAGAGAGAGAGAGAGAGAGGAGAGAGGACAGAGAGAGACAGAGAGAGAGAGGACACGACAGACGAGAGAGAGAGAGAGAGATGAGAGAGAGGAGAGAGAGAGTCACAATGGAGAACTTGAAAGGCCGTTGTTATGCACGGAAAAAGCCAGGTGGACACCAAGCTTCACTGCAAGCTGTTGCTGTGGAGGCGCTGTGTATGAAGTGAAGTCCTGGACTCCACGTTAGAAGCCAGCAACATAGCTCTGGCACTTTTCTGATCATTATTTTTTTTTTTATTAAATGTTTAGACCACGTTTCTACAAGCTTTGGGTTTTTTTTCTGACATCTGAATCTTGAAAAGAAAAACCAAACCAAACAACAACAACAACAACAACAACAACAACAGCAAAACCCAGCATTGAGACTAGGGGTTGGGGGTGGGGTGGGGGGGGGGGGGATGGGGGGGGGGGGGGGGGGGGCGTGACGGAGATTATAAAAGGGTAAAACTACATCACCAGCTCAGCACACCTCAAAACACACCACTCCAAGCCACACCACAGCACATCACACTACACTACATTACACTACACTACACTACAATACACTACACTACACTCCACTGCACTGCACTGCACTGCACTGCACTGCACTGCACTGCACTGCACTGCACTGCACTACACTGCACTACACTGCGCTACACTGCGCTACACTACACTACACTACACTGCGCTACACTACACTACACTACACTACACTACACTACACTACACTACACTACACTGCACTGCACTACACTACACTACACTACACTACACTGCACTACACTACACTACACTGCACTACACTACACTACACTGCACTACACTGCACTACACTGCACTACACTACACTGCGCTACACTACACTACGTACACTACACTACACTACACTACACTACTACCACTACACTACACTACACTACACTACACTGCACTGCACTGCACACTGCACTGCACTACACGCACTGCACTACACTACACTACGCTACGCACTACACTACACATACACTACACTACACTGTGCTATACACTACACTACACTACACTACACTACACTACTACCTTTCTACTGGACTATAACGTTCAGGAAAATTAACATCAGGAAAAATTGCACTAACATCCCCCTAAAAAATTCCAAAATTCCAATGTTGTGAATAGTCACCGCTACGTGGTCGATAATAGCAGCCACAGTTTTTAAGTCTTCTGTAGACCATGGCTTCAGGGGCAGATGTGGCAGGAGAAAAAGTGACCCTCCCCCCAGACACCCACGACCCAACTGAATCCCCCCTCCCTCCCACCACACATCACCCACAACACACCACACAACACACAACACACAACCCACACACACACAATACGCACACACACACACAAACACCACACACACAACACACACACACACACACACGCAACACACACATCTCACACACACACACACCACACACACACACACACACAAACCCCCAACACACACACACACACACACAGACCACATCACACACACACACACACACAAACACACACACACGTACACAGACACGACACACACACCCAAGCTGCACACACGCGAAACGCGCGCGCGCGCGCACACCCCACCACAAACACACACACACACAAACAAACACAAACACAACACATACTAACAAGCCACCCCACCACCACCACCACACACACACACCACACACACACACACACACACACACACCACACAAGGCACACTACACACAAGCCACCCGACACATCACACACATAAACACACCACACACACACACAAACACACACACACCACCACACACGCGCGCGCGCGAGCGCGCTACACAGACACAGACCACACACACACTATACAAACATCACACAAACACACACAACACAAACACACACACACACACACACACAAAAACACCCACACACAAGACACACACACACACCACACACACCACAACACCCCACACAATACACCACACCACACCACCAAATATCACACAAGCCACAACAAACACCACACACACACACACACACAACACACACACCCACACCTACGATACAAACACACCACACACACACACACACACACACACACACACACCCACAATCTACCCACACGCACACACCACACCACACGCCACACCACACACACACACACACACACACACACACACACACAGCCCACACACACACCCACACCAACAGACATGGACACTGGGACGCGTCACAGCACACACACACACACAGCAGCTACATACACACAGAAGGGGAGAAGGCACACAGACGCACACAGCACCCAGGCCCACAACCGGCACTCCCCGCGCGTGTGTGTGTTACACTGTTTTGTGTGTTGTGTGTGTGTTGTTTGTTTTGTGTGTGGCCCTCGTCTCTGCTCGCGGTCTCTCGCCTCTCCCTCTCTCTCTTCGTTCTCCCCTCCCTCTCTCTCAATCTCTCTCTCCCTCCAAAAGATTGTTGTATAGACCTTCCCGGTGGACCTGCCAAAGAAGGGCCCCATCATAGGCGTGAGTTGGGCTCGAACACCTGTGCCAGCAGGGGTCAGAGAGGTGTTGGTGGTGTGTGTGTGTGTGAGAACGAGAGAGAGCAGAGAGCGGAGGAGAGCGAGAAGAGCAGAGAGTGTTGTGTTTTTGTGAGTGTGTTTTGCCATTCTCCTCGTGTCCTCCTTGTGAGGGTCAGAAACGTGTCATGATGGTGTCAGTGCTCTCATGCTTTTTCTGGGTGCGGGGACGCTTGAATCACAGGGAATCCCCTAACTTGCGTATATATTGTTGTGTTGTGTTTGTGTGCTTGGCGTGCGTGCTGCTCTGTGCGTGCGTGCGGGCGGCGTTGCTGTGCGTGTGTGTTTGTGTGTGTGTGTGTTGGTGTGGTTTTGGTGGTGTGTTCCATTACATGTCCGCTGTTGTCTGTCCGCCTGTTCTCCTGCCTCTCTCTTTTCTCTCTTACCTCCCTCTCTGTCCTGTCTGGCTCTTCCTGTCCTGACCTCTCTCTCTCTTCGCTCCTCTGTCCTGGTTTCTGTCTGTCTGTTTGCCTCTGTCTGTCGTCTGTCGTGTCCTTCTGTCCTCCGGTCTGTCTCTCCTCTCTCTCCTCTCTCTCTCCTCTGTCCCCGATTTAGGTCTAATGCCTCAGTATTTTCAAACGAACCCACATACAGGCACTCGTTGTTATCAGTATCCTCAACAATCTCTTCGATCCCAGAAGTCCTTTTACGGCCTTTTAGTAAAACGTTTCTATATAATCAGAGGTCATATACATTGACTGTACAGCTGTTTTAGAGTGAAACTTGGTGACTGCAAGGCCCCCAATGGACATGACGTGTCAGGCACCGGTGTCTCTCGTCGCTCCTAATGAACACAGAAGATCTGCTTCTCTTGAAGTCTATGGGAAGCTCGAGGATTTTGCACATGGTCAGGACAGTTCCAACTTACTTGACGCGGCATTTATATTTTTCTGTAAAGTTTCAAAAACAAAGCTGCGTACCTTTTTTGTTGTTGTTGGACATGTACGTCCTAAGATTTTCAGTGTTGTCACACGGTTGTAAAACCTGTCTACAGCTACATGCATTACAGAGAGACACATACACCACCACGACACGCACTAGCCCCACACGTCACAACTACACGTCACGTACGCACGCGACACTCACGCACGCACTGCACACCACGGCACGCACACCCCTTTCCACGCATGCACGCCACAGCACACAACACACACTACACACCCACACAACAGCAACACGCGAACGCACGCACGCAACGCACAGCCAACGCACTTTAACACCACACACACACCACACACACACACACACCCTAACTGATAGAGAGAGAGAGATCAGATAGAGAGAGACTAAGATTAGAGACAGACAGACCTACATAGAACAGAGAACCTACAGACAGGAGACAAACGACAGAGGGTACGGATACAGATAGAGACAGTAGAGAGGAGCGATGATAGCATCAATAGTGAGAGTAAGAGAGGAGGAGTCGTGGAGTGAAGGAGAGTGTACAACTAGAAAGTGACCCTAAAAAAGCCTTGGGGCGGTTGTGTGCATCTCATCAGGGTTCTAGTCATCCCACACGACGCCGTGTGTAGGATTAGCAACAACTGCTCCCCCATGTAACTTTCCTGCATATGCGAGAAGGGGACTTCGCTGGCGCGTTTCCTCTAGGACAAGAGCCGCTCTCTCAGTCACCGACCGGCACGTGGACAGTGTGTGGTCCTGTCTTTTTAAAACCATTGTATCCCACTCGAAACACTTCACTCTGGCTGGTTAGAGGACCCTGGCTGGGTCGGAAACAATCCGCAAATAAATTGTGCTGAGGGGGAACTCAAAACTTTGCCCCCCACCCCACACACACCTAGTCTGTACCCATGCATTGTAGACCTCTAGCGTGGTGAAAGTGTACACACCAAAAGAGGTAATGCTGAAGATGTGAAAGTTCCACAAATACTCTACTTTTCTTGATCTCTCTTTCTGTCTGTCCGTCATGTCGTGGTCTGTATGCCTGCCTTTCTGGCCCTATTTTGTCCTCTATCCTCCATCTCTCTCCCTCTCTCTATCTCACTCTCTCTCTCTCTCTCTAGCACCACACACACAATGCAACCAGCCACACACACACACACCACAACCCACACACGACACACACACACACCTACACACACACAAACACAACAAATATTGCTCATGCGTCTCCGTCTCACTCACTCTTCACTGACACTCCACATTACAGGAGACAGAGAGAGAGAGAGAGAGAGAGGGAGAGGACAGAACGAAAGCAGACAGAGAGAGAGAGGAGAGGGAGAAGACAGAAGACAGGCAGGACAGACAGACAGACCAGACACGACCGGCACACAGACACACAGACACAGAGAGCACATGACAGACAGACAAAGAGACATGAAGTGCCAAAAGATAAGTAAACAAAGAGCAAATGAAAGAAAACAAACAAACAAAAAATAGCCAGTCCATGAAGCCCACAACACAAACAAAAATGGCAAAAAACAAACGAACAAAAACAAATAAAAAAAGACAAAAAACAGAAGCACACAACCGTTACATAGACGTGGTTCCCACAGGAAAGTACGCGCAATTCAAACTAGCTAGGCCACGGAAGAAGTAAAAAGGGGGAAACCAATTGCCTCATGGCACCCCATCCAGTGAAACCACCATCACCGCACACCCACCGGTCCAAAGCCCACCCACCCCCCCCTCGCGGTCCCCCTTTTTGCATCTCATTCCCCACAGAGGCAGGGTGGGAAGAAGGTGAGCTCCTCTCCGCCCCCCCCCCCCATTACCCCCCACAATGACGGACCCCCCATCCTCCAGTCGGCCCCTCCTCCCGTGGAACCCATCTCTATCCAATCAACCCCCCCGCCCCCCCACCACCCCACCCCCCCCCCAACCTACCCCAATCTGGGGTTCCAATTGAGACCGGTGGGGGGGGGGGGGGGGGGGGGCCGTGCAACCATCACGATCGGTAGTCCGTCCTTCCCTAGTAAATAAAAAGCTGAACGGCCATAAGCAGAGGCCTATAGCCACCCGGGGACTTAACACAAAAACCAAACCCCCGCTATCCATCTGACTGCGTGCTACCAGAGGGTAGAGAGAGAGAGAGATCGAGTAGATTGAGAGAGATGAGAGAGGGAATATAAGAGATACAGACAACAGAGACAGGAGAGGGCGAAGAGAGACAGAGAGAAGCAGTTGATGGAAGTGATGGGGTAGGTTGACCCGAGACGCGGCCCACAAAATTTCGGGATATAGGAGACTCTGGTGACTAGGGCTATTGGGTGGGGGGTCCTTCTCCAGTCTGGGAGCACGCTCTGGGACGGCATCGTGTTACCTTACCTTCATGAAGGTGATTGGTATGCTGGGCACACACCCACCTCGACTCACACTGCCATTGTGCGTTTTGTTTTTTTTTTTTTTATTATTTTTTTTAAAAATGCTTTCATGACTGGCTCTAAAAACGTATTTTTTTCCTTCCCTTTTTCCCCCCGATATTTGCGACTTGTGGAAGACCGTTCGGTCGATTGATTTCGCTCGTTGAAGCCTTTCTCTGGGTTGGTGTATTTTTATTTTTCTTTTTCTTTGAGTGTGTTGAAAAGATGATCGTTATGAGAATTTCGTGAGTAACTAGACCCAATATTTTTTTTTTTTGTTTTTTTGTTATTTTCCCCATTTCCCTCCTTGTTTTTTTTTTTTTTTGTTTTTTTGGTTGTTGAATATATCTTCTCTTTGGCCTTCGTTACTGACCGAATGTATTGGTGCATTCAAGTTTTATTTTCCCTCTCTGTAACTCGCAGTCAAGCAACGTATAACCACTAAGTGACAGTCAACCTACAACCAAGAACTCGGTTGTAACGTGTATTAACAATAAATCGCAGTCAACTCAGCGTTTTTACTATTTGGATGTATAAGCAGTTTTTGTTTTCTTTCCTCTTCTCTTTTCTGCTGCGGCAAGGGGAATGATGACTTGATCGAGTGTCTCGAGGGGTGACACACTGCCTCTGTCTCTCTCCCGTTCTGTCACGCCTGAGCTGGAAGAAAAAAAAGATGAATTCTCCAAGAAGACAGGGCTGAGGGTTTTGTTGGAACCTCCTCCTGTTGTGTATTCAACGTCATCTCTTGGATTTGCTTTGAATCGTGACAGTGACTTCTCTAAGGGGCAGAAGAAAAAAAAAGGCTATCAGGGAAAAAAACAAACAAACAAACAAGCAATCAAAAAAAAAACAACAAAACAAAACAAAAAAAAAAAAAAAAGAAAACCCCGAACAAATTCCTGAGTTCCAGACCAACCCCTCATCGTTGCAGGACTAAGGCGGGGCGACCTGGTACCTTCAAAGTTCCAAGGTGAGTGACGTGGTTGTGTTTCCTGGTGTCAGATCTACGTATTTTGTTGCTAACTCTTCTACTCTTCTTTTTTTTTCCTCTCCTTTTGATTTTTTTTTTTCTTTTTCTTTTTCTACACAAGTTTTTTTTCTTTTCTTTCCATTCTTTTCTGTTCGGGTTCTTCTTTCGGTCTCCTTTTTCTCGTTTTTTTCTTTTTCATCTTGTTCGTTCTTTCTTTTCATTCTTTTGTCCGTCTTTTGGCCCTGTAACTCTTTTTTTTCACCCTCTGTAAACTCCCCCGCTCCCCCCCCCTTACTTCCCCCCCCTGTACTCCCCCCCACTCCCCCCCACCCTCCCCCCCCGTCCTCCCGTCTTTCCGTTCTAAAGTTATTTTGTTCTTCTTGTCTTCTCTCTCGCGTCTCTCTCTCTTCTCTCGTTCAACTCTCTCGTCTCCTCTCCGTCGCCGCCTCTCTCTCTCACTCTCCCCCTCGCGACGCGCTCGTCCTCCCCCTCTCTCATCTGCATCCTCGCCTCCACTCCTCTCTCCTTCTCAAAATCTTCCTTTTCCTTTTTTTTTTCTGTCTCCTTTCTTTTCCTTGTTTGCGTTTTTCTTTCTTTTCTGTTTTCTCTTGGCCGTTTCTTTTTCTGTCGTCTGCTTCTCTTTCTTACTTCTTCTTTCTTTTTTTTTTTCATTCTTATTTTTTGGTTTATTCTTATTTTTGTTTTTTTCTTTTTTTTCCTTGCGTTGTTTCTTTCCGTCCTTTTTTTTTTTCTGTCTGTCCTGTCTGTCTGTCTGTCTGTTCTGTCTGTCTGTCTGTCCTGTCTGTCTGTCTGTCTGTCTGTCGTCTGTCTGTCTCTTCGGTCTCTATCTCTCTCTTGGTCTCTTTCCTCTTTCAGTGTGTACGTGTGCGTGCGCGCGCATGTGTATGTGTGTGTGTGTGTGTGTGTGTGTGTGTGTGTGTGTGTGTGTGTGTGTGTGTGTGTGCGCGCGAGTGGTGTGTGCGTGCGCGTGTGCGTGCGCGTGTGTGTGTGTGTTTGTGTGTGTGTGTTTCCTGCACCTAGGCCTATCTGTTTGTCTTTTTTTTTTTTTCTGTATGGACTTCCGTCTTATTTATCCTGTAAACACTGTTGACATGCTTCTCCTACAAAACATCTCATTCCCTTACATCACAGCGGCGGCGAAATCAAGTCAGATTTGGAATCCGGACTAACCCAACCACCACACAACAGATATTAACGATCCCAT
>JADBJO010000888.1:0-2500 GCA_016801955.1 Conus betulinus
ATATGAAAATATTCCAGCTTGGCTGGCATCATTTTTACTGAACGTAGTCATTTTTGTCACTGCTTCTCTTTATCGATCACCGCCCTCCTTCCTCCCTCTCTTTTCCGTCCAGCACCTTTGTTGTATGCCGTTCCCGTCGTCTGTCTGTCTGTCTCTCAGCATAACTGGTCAATGCCTTCTTTATGTCAGTCATGTCTCTCGCTACCCCCTCGTCGCGTTTCTCATAGTCTCGGACTTGTCGCTGTTGTCTAGTCTGAGTTGTCTCTGTCTCTCGTCATGTCTGTCTGTATGTCGGTATGTCTGTTGCTCTGTCTCATCTGCTAGTGTGGTGTGTGTGTGTGTGTGTGTGTGGGAGTGTGTGTGTGTGGTGTGTGTGTGTGTGTGTGTGTGTGGTGTGTCACACACAACAACACACACACTACACACACACACACGCCACACCGCACCGCCACCGCCAGCCAAGCACGCACGCCACGCACGCCCACACACACACACACACACACACACACACACACACACACTCAGACTCACACGCACGCACACGACGCGCGCGGCTGCGACACACACACAACACACACACTCACACACACACACACACACATACGCACGCACGCACGCAGGCCACGCCACGCCACGCACACATTCACACACACACATACACAAACACACACAACAACACACACACACACACACGCTTGTTACTGCCTTGCGTTGCCTTGCCACATTGTCTTGTTCTGATTTGTCGTTTAATGCCCCTCCTGTTCTGTGTCAGTGTTGTGTCTGTGCCGCCTTGGTTTGTTGGCTGCTCTGTCTGTTCTGTTTCTCTATCTCCTCTCTCTCTCTCTCTCTCTCTCTCTCTCTCTCTCTCGTCACGCTGGGTCTCTCCCATTCTTCTCTTATGGCTGTTCAGGTTCCGTGGTCTGATTGAATAACCAAGAAATCAACTGGGGTCCCAAAAATATCACTTTTTTTGGCCTCACAACCATCATATTGAAAAGACTATGGAGACGGCGCTAACGTTTTTCCCTCCCAGCATTTCACTGATTTATTCTTGTGATACAAATTGTTTTCACTTCGATCGTAATCTGTACATAATTGAAATTATCATCAGTTTTTTCTCAGGGGTCCAGTCAAAACAGAATTTTTTAAAACGGCCAAAAAAAAGTGTTCATACCCCATGCATGTATCGGTAAACAGCTCAGTGGTAGAGCAGCGGACTCGTAACTTGGTAAGCCTGGGGTGGTTGCGGGTTCGAATTTCCGCGGGGCTGTTTCGGTACAGGGGGATTTTTCCCTCGGAGTTAACGTTGGTCCTGGACTCATTTCCCATACAGTCCTTCGAGTGAGACTATAAACCGAGTTCCGTGTGTGAACGCACGCATGACATCTTGCAAACACGTTAAAATCCCATCACCAACTTTCGGAAGAGAAGGCCAGTTTGGCCGTTGGTATGGATTGACGCGTTACACATAGCATGCACCCTGCGTGAGAAATGGAAAGAATGAAGGAAGTAAGGAACCTGAGTGAAGGATATTGAACTATATTGACTGGATGACACGGGGAACGACTAAATGAAGCGCCTATCTGGCAGCTCTTCAGTCGGCATTACCAGGTATGCAGCCCGTTGTGGTAAACGATCTGTGCGGATTGTAAAGCGCTTATAGCTTGGTCTCTGTCTGAGGATAGGTGCTACATAAGCATTCATAACAATAACAGTAGTAGTAGTAGTAGTAGTAGTAGTACGTAGTAGTAGTTAGTAGTAGTAATAACTTTTTTCTCTCACTGTCTGTTCACCTGTCTGTGTCTGTGTTTGCCTCTCTCTGTGTGTGTCTCTGTATGTCTGTCTGTCTGTCTGTCTGTCTCTCTCTGTGCCTGTCTGTCTGTCTGTCTCTGTTCTGTCTTTCTGTCTCTGTCTGTCTATCTGTCTATCTGTCTATCTGTCTGTCTGTCTGTCTGTCTGTCTGTCTGATTCTCTCTGCCTCTCTCTCTCACTCTCTCTCTCTCTCTCTTTCTCTCTCTCTCTCGCTCTCTCTCACTCGTTTCTGAAATTTACGCGGCAGGCGGCGGGGGCCAAACAAAAACAAAGAACTAGATTACCTGTCAACAATAGTCGCCTAGGATTGCCTAGGATTGCTCTCTCTCTCTCTCTCTCTCTCTCTCTCTCTCTTCTCTCTCTCTCTCTCTCTCTCTTTTGTGTTCCGTTGGCCCCCTAAGATATCACTTGTTTGGCTTACAAGTCGACATATTTTACAACCTTTTTTCTTTGCTGTCTTAATTTCTTTGAGCTATCTATTTATTCAAAACTGCTTTAAAAATTCGGTCTATAAAACTGTACCTAATCGACATTTTTTTTCATCGTTTTTTTAATTCCCCGGGGCGAGGAGGGGGGGGGGGGGGGGGGGGTAAACAGATTTAAGACTTTGTATAAAATGTCCATACCCATGTATATACCGGTGTGTTTGCCTCTCACCGTTTGTCTGTCGGTCTCTGTCTGTCTGTCT
>JADBJO010000888.1:27500-37500 GCA_016801955.1 Conus betulinus
GTCTTCAGAGAAGATTCGAACCCGCAGTTATGGATGGGTGGACGTCTTCCTGGGCGTGCCATTCAGTCGGATGTCTTACTCCACTTCTAACGTACCAACTGTTTTGTTTTTTTTTTTTTGGGAAATTTAAGCCTTATGAAGTTCACTTTTGTTCCTCCTCGACCAGATCCAGCTGGATCAATAACAATAACTTTTGATGTATCTTAAGCCCACGTTTAAGAGACCTACTCGACTCTCGGCCTTTCGCCACATTCAACAACTTCGTCACATCAAAGATGTAGCAGGTGAAGGATTGGTATCTAGCTTCACTGTTCCACTCATCGCTTTTGTCGGGGCCCCTTTCGAGCGTTCAGGTGTAAATAACCACTTTCAATTGAACCGTTGCGTGTGTGTGCGTCTCAAACTCGACATTTTGACATTGTTAACTCTTGTGTGTGGGGAATGGACAGCCAACCCGGAAACAAGACACAGATACAGAGCTGACCGAATCAACAGGAAGAGACAAAGGCCTTCAATGTGCGCAACGGAATTCCAATGAACGAAAAGCGGAGACACGAATCCTGTCCCCTCTGCCTGGGCCACAACCATTCCCCGGTGAGTGATTTAGGGCATGGGGCAGACACGTCCCATGGAGTGAAGAAGACAGACACGTGCCCACACTGATCCGCACAGTAAGACAGGAAGATGGAAACGGGTACGTGCCTATTTCACTCATCGGGTGTTCCTGGACCATGATCTAAATCACACATCGGGGAGTGCTTTGGGAACAGGGTGGGGAGTACCTCCGGCTAAGGGTGTCGAACCGTCTCTTCCAACCCCCTCAAATTCAGGTCAAATGTGCTTTGATTGATGTTTTACTGTAACGGAACACTTTGAATATGTTGAAGGAGGGCAGTGATTTGGGGAGTTAACGGGGGGAGGTCAGTCACGGGTGGGTTTTGGCATTTGGGTGTTCTCGTCCGCCAGGGACTGATTTCAGGCGTACAGTGATTCCGGCACATAAACAGGCGTTGACAGTAAATACCGTCGCGAACTTGCGAGCTGGGAAGCAGCTGGTTCGATTCCCATCACAGATTTTTGCTTTTATTTGTTGGATGTTTCAGTCCTGGCCAGACCCTATCCAGACCTGAGTGTGTTACGGGCTCTGATGGGAAGACTGGGACACCACCGTTGAGTTTCATCCCCTTAACAGGTGCGCGTCTCTGTTGCTCAAATTTCTGACCAGCACTGCAAGTGGATGTATTTCTCGGGCCTGATTGACGCTGGAAAATGCTCTGAAAGGAACGTGGAGTCATGCAGCTTCTGGCCAGAATGGGTCTCCATAGCATCATGTTTATTTTCATCCTTATCCACATTAATCAGCATTAAAAGAAAACAAAAACTTTCAGAATTTGTGGGTCTTCATCTGCTCACGTAGTTGCCTCATTGTCGATCCCCACGCCGCTTCCTCGCCCTTGGTTAGATTGTGTCAGAGTTGTCGCTGTTGGCAAGTTCAACGGGACTGTCTTTGGACGGACATAGTGTCATTCTTTGGAGGGCGATGCTCACTCACACTGGCTGTGCCACTGAACAAAAATACCAGCATTTTCTCCCCATGACCACAATGGCACCATGTAGTATACACCACATAGCACGGGTGTATCTACCATCTCAGTTACACCCTATTGTTCCTTACACCACACAGAGTCTCGCCTTCCCCCCCTCGTTCTCTGTCAGTGTCTCTATGTTTATACTGTGAGACGGTTTGCGTTTAGTATTGTGCGTTGCAAAAATACAACAAAACAACATGAAAAGAAAAGAAAAAAAAGAATAGTGTTGTGTCACATATATAGTCTAAAGAAACAATGAAACTCCAAACAATAAGAAAAAGTGGTCTAGTCTGTGCGCGGCCATTTTGCGCGCGCGCGCGCGCGCGCGAGCACACACACACACACACACACACACACACACACACACACACACACACACACACACACACACACACACACGTACGCGCGCACACACACACACACACACACACACACACACACACACACACACACACACACACACACACACACACACACACACACCTGTATTCATGTCAAATTTATTTATGCGGTGTATACACTCTTTACAGTAACTTTAGTGTTGCAAACACAGTGTTGGGTGTAGTTACGGCTTTGGATTTCCTATCAAACCGATCCTTGAAACGAACATCCCAAACAGATACAAGGAAGGCGAAGGGGACGAAAAAGCAAAGAGAGAAGGAAAGGAAGAATAGTGGATGTAATGTTGTTGAAATAAATCAAAATGATTTCATGTGTTCACCTCTTCCACGTTACGTCTGTCCTTGTGAGTGAACAAGTCAATACGGAACACATGGGGAAAACCAAAAACCGAGACAAGCATCAGCGAGTGTCTAAATACGTTCGCACGTGCGCATTAGTGTGTGTGCGCACGTGCGTGTGTGCGTACGTACGCGCACGCGCGCGCTATTGCGTGTGTGTGTGTGTGTGTGTGTGTGTGTGTGTGTGTGTGTGTGTGTGTGTGTGTGTGTGTGTGTGTGTGCGGGCACACGCGCATGTGTGTGTATGTGCGTGTGCATGCGTGTGTATGTGTGTGTGTGTGTGTGTGTGTGTGTGTGTGTGTGTGTGTGTGTGTGTGTGTGTGTGTGTGTGTGTGTGTGTGTGTGTGTGTGTGTGTGTGTGTGTGTGTGTGTGTGTGTGTGCGTGCGTGCGTGCGTGCGTGTGTGTGTGTGTGTGTGTGTGTGTGTGTGCGTGCGTGCGTGCGTGCGTGCGTGTGTGTGTGTGTGTGTGTGTGTGTGTGTGTGTGTGTGTGTGTGTGTGTGTAACTGCGAAACTTAACCGGCACCAAGCATCCTCGGTGATAAGAGAAAGACATATTTGATGAGTGCTTTCCACTACTTTTTTCAAAGATCACATAGCTGGTTGATATGTCCTATTTGCAAGAAATGGGTTTCTTTGTGGCCAGTTAAATTCCTTCTCGTCGTTATGAAAATGAATAATCTCCGTATAGCTTACAAGTCACGTTCATTAAGCATCATGTTCAATGTCTGTACTATACGCTGATTATGATATTCCCCTCTTACTACATCATATTCATCTCTTATTACATCATACTTATTGTCTAAGACAGTGTAAACGTTACCACACACAATAATGTCGTTCACATTTACACTTTTGATAACATCGTCTTTATTGCCAAAAAAAAGTATGTTTTCCCAACGTAATGCAAGGTGCGCATATAATAATAACAATCTTTGTTAATTCCGTAACTTGCTTCTTTGGCCAAAATTCTTTCAGACGGAAACACATGGTCGCTTGTTTCAGATAACTGAATTTGTACGCTTTTTTTTTTTAATTCATTCATGATAAGCAGTAATTACCTAGTAAAGAACAATCACAGACCATGAAAAAGATGTTCATGTGATAATTAGTAGTTGTCCAGAGAGATGACAGCTATTGTGTTTTCCGTCCAAGTAATGTTTACCTCTCCACACACCCTGAATCTGTGTTAAGAAGTGCAATGCAGCTTTGACGTCACAATTACAGTTTGAAATTACAGTCTGAAATTCTTTTAAACCTGTTCATTCTGTTTTTTTTCCCCCTCTTTTGTTTTACTACTTATCATAATTGTTTATACTTTTTCAAATGCTTTCTGTTTTAATCCGCTTTCCCCCTACATAAATCTGTAGTATTTGGCACCATCGCAAAAGAGAGGATCTAGGAGTGCTGGAGATCAGACAGACCCTCAGTCAGCAACGTGGAGTGTGCTGCTCACGTCGAGAGGTAAAGTCTCCTCATCTGCCGTATTTCTTGGGCACTCACAACAGTTTCCCTCCCACAATTTGTTTTTTTTTGCGGCCAAACAGATTATCGTTTGCTCGAAAAGATCTGTAGTATTCATGATCATAAGGTATGGCAAATGTCTCTTCCGCAAGAACACATATTGTCATGCTGTAAGGGAGACCACTTGTTTCAAAGGGTTTAATTTCTACTTTTTAAAAACATGTTCATGACAAACAGTAACTCTCTTGTAAAGAACAATCATAGACCATGAAGAAGATATTCAAGTGATAATTAATAGTTGTCTGGAGAGATGACAGCAATTGTTGTTGTGTCAAAATTATGTTTGCCTCTGTTGACATTATTACTCTGTGTTCTGAAGCGTAATGCAGTTTGGACATCAAAATCACAGTTTCGATTGTCTCAAGCATGATCGTGTCTTGAACAGTACGTAGAAGTAGTTGGGAATCCTTTTAAAGCAGAAGGATGTGTCCAAAGAAGTGATTGAAATATGACACGTAGGGAATCCTTTCGGTGATCTGAGCAAGTATTTTAACATATATCAAGTACAAGGCATCCACATTTTCTCATCCATGCCTGTGTATGTTTATGGAGTATAGTCAGTGCCAAGAGAAGACAAAATGAAGACTTTTTGTTTTCCACCTTACCATGGGGGTGCATGAAAATGGTACATTGAATATTATTGATTGCTATTGATGTTATATATCATCAAAACAGAAGCAGGAAGATTAATGATATTACATAACGTTTTCACCATGAACGTTCTTCATCATTATTTTTATGTTGGTCATTATCAACATCACTTTCTAGTGGAAGTAGCCATAACACAGATCTTTTGACGCTGGCAGTTCGTCATAGCATTGTTCCCTGCCACTGCATATTGATTCTGATAAAGGAGCCTCTACTGTGACCTTCCAGTGAACTCGGCATCGTGACTGACTGACTGGTGGATGAATTGATTTATTGATTGATCAGTTTGCACTGACTCACAAACCAATCACTGACTGACACACACCTCCATGTAACATATCCACCCACCCACGCACACACCACCCACCCACACACACACACACACACACACTCACTCACTCACATACCCCCCCCCCCCCCCCCCACACACACACATACACTCACTCACTCACTCACTCACGCGCGCGTGCACACATGCACACGCGCCCGCTCGTGCACGCACACACGCACACACGCACGTATGCACGCACTCAGGCACAAGCACGCGCACACACACACACACACACACACACACACACACACACACACACACACACACACACACACACACACACACACACACACACACACACACACACACACACACACACACACACACACACACACACACATTGAACTGAAGTGAGTTTCAAGCGCATGCACACACACACACACACACACACACACACACACACACACACACACACACACACACACGCGCGCGCGCACACGCACGCACGGATGCACACACTCATGCGTACACGCACAGACCCTACAGATAGAAAGAGACAGACAGACAGACAAAGAGACAAAGAGAGAGACAGAAACAGACATACATACAGACAGAAAGACATGCAGACTGACAGACAACAGACAGACTGACTGAAAGACGGTGTCATTCCAGAATCATCTGTGGCTTCTGCACCGTAACAGCTCCCAGCGGCCAGGGCCGACCGCAACAGCACACAGGGTGGGCAGGAGGGAATGAGGGTGGTGAAGAAATATGGGAGTTTCAAGATATCAAAATGAGGAATTTCCCCATGAAACAAGCTATTTCAGTCACGAAAAAATGTCATTGCACAGTTCATAGTCATTTATACGTTTGACGCGAGATAGGTACAATATTTATCGTTAAATGCAATGCAGATTTAGACATACAGATTATTACCTGGACAGTTTTGGATTCTGTTAAATGGACTTTGAAGTGAGGTAGCAGATTTAAGAAACATGGAAGATTTGCTTGGAAAGGAAATCTTGAATGAGGTAGGGAATGGTACACAGATAATAACGACCGTGTTGAGTAACTCTTACTCCCATGATAGAATATTACACGCGCCCATAACTTAACTCCAAACAGATGCTGCTTATTAAATACCGATTTGCCGAACAGAAGTGCCAATACAGACCACACAGAACAAACAAGGAGAGACACTCCCTCAGACCAAAACACACACATACAAAAAGAGAAAAAAAGGCGGGGAAGGGGGAGTGGAGGGGGGAAGCGGAAGTTCCAAACTTGTTCGTATACCCTGCACCTGACACATGGCTGTTAATATGAATCGTGCTAGATCTAAAGTTGAAGTTTGCTTGCAATTTTGTTCATTTTGTGGGGAAAAAAAAAAAGAAGATAGCATTTTTACTACTTACGGGCGGCGCATGGCCGTGGTTTTAACGGCCGGGTCCGGGTCCACTATGCACACAGCCTAGGATAAGTGTATGGATGAAATCCCAATGCAGAAAGTTTGAACTTAAAAACAAAGCCAGGGGCTTGTCAACAATTTGAATACAACATCACATGTTTTTGATGGACTGGGCAATGGGTTGGAAGAAATCACGTTGAATCTTCCCGGAAGGACGTCTCGAACTGAATGAATAACTGCGACCATTCTTTTTCTTGAAGCAGTGTCGTCTTTGAACATTGCTTCAATCACAGATTAAAAAGTGTCCCGAAGTCAGAATGTGGCTGCCTAAATAGTAGGATTGAAAACGTTCTCATACGTAAAACACTCACTAGTGTTGAACCTTAGAAGGATTGAAAACGTTCTCATACGTAAAACACTCACTAGTGTTGAACCTCAGGATTTTGGCCAAGGAACAAATGAGAAAGAAACAGAAAATATTGAAAGGTTCAGTGCTGCATTCTTCATTTGATGCTTCGTTGTATGCATTGTGAGAAATCAGTATTAACAATACGATAGACAGACAGACAAACAGATAGATAGATAGATAGATAGATAGATAGATAGATAGATAGATAGATAGATAAGTAAGTAAGAAGAAGGCTTTCTTTTCAATCTGTGGTGTGTCGCTGCACTTTACGTCATAAAGAAATTAATGACTATTTTGATGAAGAAAATCATTCTTTGTGATAATCTTTTTTTTTTCTTTCGGTATAATCCTACCCATTACTATTGAAAATGACTTCTTTTCGTGGTGAGAATTCCTTTTGGTTAAAAAAAAATTCATAAAAAGAAACTGTTTCAGTCGTAAAAATTCTCGTCTCCACGATAACTTTACTTTCAAGAGAAAATGATAATTCCAAACTTTTGAAGCGAGTGGTGTACCATAGGGCTGATCTCTGTCATTGATTCTGATGAAGGTACCTTCATCGTGACCCTACAGTGAACTCGGCACCGTGTGCCAGCCTAGCTTTCTGACTTCCCTCGTAATTGTGATTAGGTGTTCATTTATTTATGTCTAGTTACTCTTGATGACTTTTCTTTCATACTCTCTCTCTCTCTCTCTCTCTCTCTCTCTCTCTCTCTCTCTCTCTCTCTCTCTGTCTGTGTGTATGCATGTATGTGTCTGTGTGTGAGTGCGTTCGCGAGCACACGCGTCGGCGTTCGCGCGCGCGTGCGTGCGTGTGTGTGTGTGTGCGCGCACGCGCGTGCATGCGTGCGTGTGCGCGCGCGCGCGCGCGCGTGTGTTTATGTTAGGCAAAGAGACATGTGTGTGTGTTGGGCAAAGACAGCCGTTTACCCTTTCTTCAATCAATCTTACGGTCATTCTTCCTGCTCATTCAGTCTCACCGGTATGCGAGTGCACGTACATATACTCACGCGCGCGCGCGCGCGCACACACACACACACACACACACACACACACACACACACACACACACACACACACACACACACACACACACACACACACGCGCGCGCGCGCACACGTACGCACACGCACACGCACACACACACACACACACACAGTAGTGCGCGTCCTCGTGTCCGTGCGTGTGTGTGTGTGTGTGTGTGTGTGTGGGGGGGGGGGGGGGGGGGGGGGGGGGGGTGCTTGCGTGTATGTATGTATGTATGTATGTGTGTGTGTGCGTGCGTGTGTGTGTGTGTGTGTGTGTGTGTGTGTGTGTGTGTGTGTGTACGTTATGAGTGTACTTGTTCAGGCGTGTTTATGTGTACATACCCATACGCTTGCATTTGTGCACGCACTCGGATACCTGCAAGTGCAACTGGGAAGGCAGTATATGTGTGGAATGGCAGGTCAGAAGTGTGTCTCAAAAATGCACATGCTTGTATGTATGTTTGTCTGCGCGCGCGCGGGTGTGTGTGTGCGTGCGTGCGTGCATGCGTGCGTGCGTGCGTGCGTGCGTGTGCGTGTGTGCGTGTGAGTGCAGACACTTTTTACAGAGGCAGGGGAATTTATCCAGCTTCCAAAAATGTTCTTTTTCTTTACGTGAAACTGCTTCTCATCAGCGTGTAACACCCTCCGCCCCTCACCACTCCCTACTCCACCCCCTTCCTTATCCCTCATTTCCCTTTTTTTGTTTTCTTTAGACATGTTTCATGTATAGAGGGGGATCTAACGGATCTCAGGCACTTTCCTTTCTGTTTCTACTGAAGTGCTGGATCTCAGGCAGTTTCCTTTCTGTTCATTTTGAAGTACCGGATCTTACGCAGTTTCCTTTCTGTTCATACTGACGTACCGGATCTCAGGCAGTTTCCTTTCTGTTCATACTGAAGTACCGGATCTCAGGCACTTTCCTTTCTGTTCATACTGAAGTACCGGATCTCAGACAGTTTCCTTTCTGTTCATCATTTGAAGTACCGGATCTGGGGCAGTTTCCTTTCTGTTCATACTGAAGTACCGGATCTGGGACAGTTTCCTGTCTGTTCATACCGAAGTACCGGATCTCAGGCAGTTTCCTTTCTGTTCATACTGAAGTACCGGATCTCAGGCAGTTTCCTGTCTCTGTTCATACTGAAGTACCGGATCTAGGTCAGTTTCCTTTCTGTTCATACCGAAGTACCGAATCTCAGGCAGTTTTTTTTCTGTTCATACTGAAGTACCGGATCTCAGGCAGTTTCCTTTCTGTTTATACTGAAGCACCGGATCTCAGGCAGTTTCCCTTTCTGTTTATACTGAAGCACCGGATCTCAGGCAGTTTCCTTTCTGTTTATACTGAAGCACCGGTTCTCAGGAAGTTTCCTTTCTGTTCATACCGAAGTACCGAATCTCAGGCTGTTTCCTTTCTCTTCATACTGAAGTACCAGATCTCAGGCAGTTTTCCTTTCTGTTCATACTGAAGTACCGGATCTCGGGCAGTTTCATTTCTGTTTTTTATACTGAAGCACCGGACCTCAGGAAGTTTCCTTTCTGTTCATACTGAAGTACTGGATCTCAGGCAGTTTTCCTTTCGGATCTCAAGAAGTTTCCTTTCTGTTCATACTGAAGTACCGGATCTCAGGTCTTTTCCTTTCTGTTCATACTGAAGTACCGGATCTGAGACAGTTTCCTTTATGTTTATACTGAAGTACCGGATCTCAGGCAGTTTTCTGTTCATACTGAAGCACCGGATCCCAGGCAGTTTCCTTTCTGTTCATACTGAAGTACCAGATCTCAGACAGTTTCCTTTATGTTAATACTGAAGTACCGGATCTCAGGCAGTTTCTGTGTTCATATTGAAGTATTGGATCGCAGGCAGTTTCCTTTCTGTTCATTCTGAAGTACCGGATCTCAGGCAGTTTCCTGTCTGTTCATACCGAAGTACCGGATCTCAGGCTGTTCCCTTTCTGTTTATACTGAAGTACCAGATCTCAGGCAGTTTCCTTTCTGTTCATACGGAATTACCGGATCTGGGGCAGTTTCCTTTCTGTTCATTCTGAAGTACCGGATCTCAGGCGGTTTCCTTTCGGATCTCAGGCAGTTTCCTTTCTGTTCATGCGGAAGTACTTCTCACCAGCAGGTCACCAGCATCCAGTGACAACAAGCCTTCTGACGTCCAAAGAGAACGAAACAGCTGTTACGTGCTTGTCCTGCTGGCCTCTACTTTGGAGGAACTTCAGTTAAGGCAAACAGAGCACGCTTTGACGAAGGATTCCTTCTTGTGCGTCCTTCAACGTAGGTCAAATCTGTAAAAGCAGTGAATCGCTACAGAGGTGGTCTTTATTTGGTGTCCGGTTGTTTCATTACCCTTGTGAGTGAGATGAAAGACATGAGGGCCAGGT
>JADBJO010000888.1:42500-45000 GCA_016801955.1 Conus betulinus
GAAACCGAGGGCGAGTCGAATGTGGGTGGAGGAGTGGGGGGTGAAGTGGGGGAAGGGTGAGGAATGAAGGGAGGGAGGGGAGGGAGGTGGGGGTTGGTGGGGGGGGGGGGGGGGGGGGGGGGGTGAGGGAGGAGACGGAGGGAGCAGAAAGGGAGGATGGCAAAGGGACGGAGAGGGCAAGTCACGGCCAGCATGTCCCAACTTTTCAGGGAGGGGGGAGGGGGGGGGGGGGGGGGGGGGGGGGGGGGGGGGGGAGAGTTGAGGGAGGGGGATCTCTCTCTCTCTCTCTCTCTCTCTCTCTCGTCCCCACCCTCTTCCTCTTCTCACTGTCCAGGGCCAGAGCCTGCTGGTAAATAAGTTGCTTTGTGACAGGTTGAGCGAGTCCCATCCCCACCCACAACCCCCCCCCCTCCGCCTTTATATCCCTCCCCCCCTCTCTCCCCCACTGCCCGTCATCCCCTCCCAGCCCTTCCCCACGCCACTCCCAACGCGCCCAGTATTTTCTCCGTATATTTACTCAGTCCTCCCTCCCATCTCACTCCTTCTCCCCTCCTCCTCCCCCCCCCCCCCCCCCCCCGCACCCCCCCCCCCCCCCCCCTCGCATCTCTTCCCACCCATTTCCCTCCCCCTCGCCTCTCCTGCATCCCCAGTGCGTTGCTCGATCGCAGACAGCCTAGTATATCAAAGAGTCTATGAACAACTAGTTGAATGCTCGTGTGGAGGTTTGCCAACATGGAAGATGGTTACCTGTTTGTTTATCTGTCCACTCGTTTGTTTATTTACTTACAATTCATCGGCGCATTGATCCCCGGCTAGGGAGGGTATGCTTTCACCCGGGTGCGTTCGTTGTTGGTATGTCTGTGAGTAAAGTTACACCAAACACGGCTGAGCCGATCTAAACGTAACTTGGCAGAAAGACAGAATGTGACCCCCAAAGACAAATCACCTGTTTAATTAACTGCCTTCCTTATCACAGCATCGTTCAGGCCTCCGTGGCGAAGCGATTATCGCTAAAGACCTTGATATTCGTCATAAAGAAAGACGCAGACGCAAATGCAGTCACACTTAGAGACCTTATTTACATGTTTGATCTAATACTATCTCTTATTGAACCCTTGCAATGCGTGGTCATAATTGTTCTTGATCGATGTGGGTGTTTTATTTTAGCCGTCATACTATTGTGCTGTCATTCGCTGTTGTGTCTTGGCCTCAAGTCTGGTATTGTATGTGGTCCTATGGAAACAAAGGAGTTTTTAAAAAAACTGTTTAAGAACCGCACTGTTGCTCCATCCATGAAAATTAAAAGTCGGAATTCAAATCTGAATCAGTCAGTGTGACAACATATAACATGTGTTTTGAAATCTTCCCTGCACTGTCTGCTTGTTAGACACGCCCCTCACCATCAGCTTTCTGTCAGGGGAGATAGTGCCACGCAGTGGTAGAAAACACAGTCGCACCCCCCCCCCCCCCCCCCCCCCCCCCCCCCCCCACTTCCCCATCTCCGAACTGAAACGTGAGCGTCGCAAAGCAGGAAGGCCCTGGCGCTCCATTCACAAGCAAGTCTACAACTTTGTTTTTAACGGAACATCACAGGTCTGGTTCAAAAAGCTAAGACTAATTTTTTGTTCAAACTCTCAAACCCTGGCTCAAAGAAAAAAAGACGAGTGAAGAACTGTACCGTAACATGAATCAAATTCAAGGTGAAGCAACGACTGCTGTATTCCCCACAAACATTGAACCTTCAAAACGTCCTGACCTTTTCTTTTTTCCTTTTTGTCCGAGACAAATAGTCACTCTCCGCAACGCGTTTGCTTCTCCTGCTAGAGTCACTTCCACTTACTCCGGGCTAGCTTTGTCCAGGTTTGAACCCGTTACCCTTCGGATCGTGAAAGAGATTCTCCTAAAAAAAAAAAGTTCTGTGAACTTGATCCTATTCCTGCTTCTCTTCTTTATAAAAACTCAACACTCTGCTACCTGTCATCACAAATGTTGTGAACAGTTCCATCTTCAGTAATTGAGTCCCTGGTAGTTGTGAAACTTCTTTTGAAAGAAAAAAAACATCGTTGGTTGATTCGAATGAACTGGAAAAATTCAGACTGATCTCCAACCTCCCTTTCTTGTCAAAAATATTTAGAGAAGAGGTCATACATCAATTATCCCAGCATCTTATGAACAGCCTTTTCAGTTTCCATCAGTCTGCTTACCGTACTGGACATAGCACAGAAACTGATTTGTCTGCAGCTTTCGATACAACAGATCACGACAAATCTTCTCTCACATCTAAACACAAACCATAGCGATGTGACACTGTACTGTGTTGTTTTAGACAGTATCTTTCAAACAGACAGTATATCGTCCTCATTGGTGAGAAACGGTCCTCTAAAATGTCATCAGATCTCTGCGTTCCTCAGGGGTCTGTGCTAGGTCCTGTTACTTTTCATAATGTACACAACGCCCCTGACTGAGATCATCAACAGCCTTTCTTTTCATCATGAAATGT
>JADBJO010000888.1:52500-55000 GCA_016801955.1 Conus betulinus
TTAATGATAATAGCGATGGTGGTGGTGATGATGATGATGATGATGATGATGATAATGATGATGACGATGATGATGATGATGATAAATGAATAGACAGCTAAATAGATGAATTACTAGATAACTAGCTAAATATATAAAATGAAAAGATGAATTAATAGATAACCAATTAACTGTCTTAATTAGCTGATTAACTTACTAATTAACTAACCAGCTAAATAGATAAATGAATGAATAGATAACGAATAGGGGCCTAAATTTGTACACACAAAGAGCATAACCATTGCTATCCGACATGGCAAACCGCGCCTCATAGAACATTACTATCCGTGACCCATAAAGTGTTACATGACCGCACCTATCTAGGACAATGACTCTTTTCCTGTTGGTCGTCGCAGTCAAAGACCGGCACCACCATCCGATTTCCTGGCAAAGGACCACAATAGCATTTCCATCTGGCCCAAGAGCCAAAATGCCATACGTATCACACATAGTAACCGCACTACCGTTCGCATTTTTGCAAGTCCCTCATTTGGTATCGCGTAAGCCCCCGAGGGGGAACATATGGGAAAGTCGGTGAAGCCAGGACTGCCAAGTTAGCAGGAACTCCGTGGTTTGGGTGCAAGGAAGACAAACAGTTGCTGGGGTAGTTTTGTTTCAACATACTACTTTTTGTTTGGAACCGCTTAACATTGGGAAAGATGAAGAGAAGTAGAGGTTCAAACAGGCAGCATGCGTTTTACACCTTTTTCTTGTACAAATATACCGTACCTCATAGCTTGTGCATTTGTACCCGTGTTTAAGGACATACAGTAGGCCGTGGTGTCAGATACGATGAAATGAGATACCTGCGGATTATATCGGACAGTTTTTTCATTATTGAACTAGTGACTGTTCCAGTTTTTCAGATGGAGCAAAATCGTTTCATCGTTCTGTTTGACGCGGTATACTCTCTTATCCATAAACAGTTCGGGTTCTTCTGTGTGTGTGTGTGTGTGTGTGTGTGTGTGTGTGTGTGTGTGTGTGTGTGTGTGTGTGTGTGTGTGTGTGTGTGTGTGTGAATATTTTGTCCAATTTTCAATCAAATTACAGCCAATATCAAAGTTATTCATAGTATATTTTCGCTGTGCGTTTATCAAAATTTTTGCATAATGTATTCCATGTTCACCAACTTTCTTCTATTATGTCTATTTTATTGTAGGGTACAGCAAACAAGTGGGGTAGTCTTTGCTCCCATAAGGAAAACCTAACACAGAGTAACTTTATTCAAGACTGGCACAGCCTTTTAAAACTTGAATAAAGTCAGACAAATACAAAGACGAACAATCTAATAGTGGGGGAAAAACAAGCGCAGGCCAACAACTAAATTGTCTTCATAGTAATGACTTGGCAGAACTTTGAACTTAAGGAGGGGGGGGGGGGGGGGGGGGGGGGGGGGGGGGGGGGGGCAGGAGGTTGAAGATGTAGAAAAACTGGGAACATGAAATTAAGAAAATTTTCGTCCGCTGGGTCGGAAACTCATCAGAGAGACACGGCTGGCTGTATTTGCGCCGGGAGCCAGCGGGTGTCTCCCTGATGAGTTTCCGACCTAGCGGACGAAAGGCCTCGGAGCAGGCGATACAAATATATCTGCCTTTAAAAGGGATTGCGATGGTTCCCTTATGCAGCCAGTGAAGAGTTTTCATATTTTCTTAATTTCATGTTCCCAGGTTTTACATCTTCAACCTCCTGCTCCCCCCCCCCCCTCCCCCCCTCCTCCGCCCTCCTTAAGTTCAAAGTTCTGCCAAGTCATTACTATGAACACAATTTAGTTGTTGGCCTGTGCTTGTTTTTCCCCCACTATTAGATTGTTCGTCTTTGTATTTGTCTGACTTTATTCAAGTTTAAAAGGCTGTGCCAGTCTTGAATAAAAGTTACTCTGTGTTAGGTTTCCTTATGGGAGCAAAGACTATCCCACTTGTTTGCAATTCCTGAGGCACAAAGTATTCCACAGACGCTGCATGGAATGAAGTCCTGCATGGAAGGGACAGGATAGTAAGATAGGATTAAGCTATCTATCACTTGGGTTTTTGAATGTTAGGAGAGTGTTACACAGTTATTTGTATCTACACAGAAAGCAGTTGAATGTTTTATCTCATCCGAATCAGTATCACTATCTGCCTTTCGTTCAAATAACTTACTTCATAAACGGGTGTGTCGAGATACAAACTATAAAAGCTTTTGCGAACCCAGAAAATAGAGCTACGATCCATGTGTCAAATGCAAAATTGGTAACTGTCCGTGAGTACGCTATTTGTAAAGGCTTGAATTTACACTCTATTCTATCTGTCAAGGTCAACATTGGCAGACACCCAGTGAGTGTAATATTCATGAAGACAGGAATTCAGCGATTCCCTTCATCTGTCAAACACAAAGTTAACTGCTACGCATCAAATGTGATGTCTGCAAAGGCAGGCATTTAACATTTCTCTCCATCTGTCAGATACAAAATCGGCAGATGTCC
>JADBJO010000888.1:60000-62500 GCA_016801955.1 Conus betulinus
TTTCATCGTGTCAAAACGTCATGATTACGGTGGTGATTTGTCTGTCCAAAGAAAAAAAAAAAAAAAGAAAGAAAGTGTTAGCCAAGGTATCATTTTTGCACCTGTGTCCATGTGTGTGTGTGTGTGTGTGTGTGTGTGTGTGTGTGTGTGTGTGTGTGTGTGTGTGTGTGTGTGTGTGTGTGTGTGAGTTGTGTTGTTGTTGTGTGTTGTTGTTGTTGTTGTTAGTGTTTTGTTGTTGTTGTTGTTGTGTGCAAGACCACGGCACTAATTACGGAACTTTTTTTTTTTAAACCGAACTTCATCAAAAGATATTCCGTTCAATTTCGGAACGGATCCGAGGAGAGAATCCGGATCAAATGACACGTTTTGAATGATTTCACTGAAATAATTTGTTTAAACGAAGATATTACGCGGAAATTACTAACCTAATTTTTAACGAAACATGATGGAAATATTAAACACGGTCCAAGAACAAAAACCATCGAATTTTGGTACGGATCTGATGTCAATGAAACGGATGAATCGGGATTCATTGACATTCTTGATAAGATGACTACTCTGCTGGGAGTTCGTTAGAACTGCTTTCTGTCTCCCTTACTTTTCAACATATTCCAGGAAGCATCATGACTGGTGCCGTTAAAGATCACCACAGTCAGCACTGGAAGAAGAACCACCACGAAACCTCCATTTGCAGACCAATATCGATGGTCCAGGGAGACGGTGAACCAGGAACTCGTCCAGCTTGTTGAACGACGTGAAGAAACTTCAGGAAGATAGGACATGGACATCAGCGCCGAGAAGATCCATTTGATTGCCAGCCACAACACCACCATCAATACTGATGTGACTGTCCACGCTCAGAAGCTGGGATCTGCTCACAGGTTCACTTACCTAGGATCCGTCATCAGCGGTGAAGACTCCAAACCAGAATTCTTCTGAAAGGCAGCAAAGACCCGCTAAAGCACTTCTTAAAAAGTTTATGTCATAGATCCGCCAAACATGAACGAGCGAATCACAAGACGAAACACGACGCGTTTCGACCTCTTAGGTATTCTTCAGGAAAGATAAGCAACACGCGGGACAACGAGATTGAAGAACGAGCTGTCACTTATCTTGTCAAATTCGGCGCAAGATGGGCTTTGAAGGAAAACGAGACCGTCGGGAGGGAGACACCTAAAAAAACACTGTCCAGATTAAAACCTGCATGGACGGATATGACCATCTCCATGAAACACAACTCTCGACGTACGCTGGTATACACCGTTTTCCTGTACGCATGCGAGACGTGGGCTGTCACAGCGGATCTGGAAAGAGGAATACAAGTCATGGAAAGAAGATGTTACCACGAGATACTGAACTACTTCAAAGACACCGATCACAACACCCATCAGCAAGCGCGTCAAACCATCAAGTAGTTCATAGGACTGTACACAGATCGACTAGGATCAGCCAGGCGGAAAGAAAAAACCCCCACCTACGTTGGTATCGCCTTGTAACAAAAGCCTATGGTCATGCTAAAACAATCGTCCAAGGAGCTGTTGAAGGAGGGAGACAGAGGGGAAGGCAGGACCCCAAAAAGCATGATGGAATGACACCATTGCAGAGTGGACAGGGAAGACATTTGCACAGCTCCAAGCCTTGGTACACAAGCGACAGACCGGGAGAAACGTGAACTGCTCTTAATGTGGAGCTCAAATCACTCGCCTTAAAATTAAGGAATAGAGAAGAGGAATTTACATATTCTCCCTTGAACATAAGCTCTGTTCGATCCAATTATTTCTAGCCCAGCCAACCACAAAGGGCCATATTAGGGCTGTCACCTCGTCACAATCACTCTCTACAGAGATGTTTGAAAAAAAAACACAAAAAAAACAGATTTTTTTAGGAAACACAATCGATCTGCTTCAGGATTTTCTTCTGTAAAAATCTTAGATCAGTAGAAATTGTCATGCTCGTTCAGGAACTAAAAAATCACATCAGGTAGGACAACTCCAATCAAAGTTTTTCATGGAGTCTGCTATAAAATGTTTAAGTCTGACATGTTTAAATGACTGTTTCGAATTGGTAACTGTCTGCCAAGTAATATGTTTTCGTGGAATATTGAAACTTTCTGATAATACAATCTGTGACATTTTGTATTTTGCATGTTGTATATGTGAAAAAAAAAAAATCTATACCAGCGGTTACCATTCCCGACGGAAAATCAGTTTTGATTTTAACTAATAAAGTGATTGAAAGGATGAATCCAAGATGTGTTCAACTTTGGCGAGGGTCTGCGTTCTCCGAGCTTGTCTCATCCATGATTACTGTTTTCAGGCCAACAGAGTGACGAAGCCTACTGGTTTCCTGGATTTTCACGAAAAATGTTAACCACACGCCTAACGAAAACGCTAATTATGACACGAAAACAGTAAGTTTCGCGCGAAAATGATTGTTTGCGCTGTTACCCATGTCCATAAAATATCAGATCCGCACGCAGTGAGACCTCCATGACGAAGCT
>JADBJO010000888.1:67500-72500 GCA_016801955.1 Conus betulinus
AAAAAAATTCATTTGGCAAGATCTCACATTTTTTTTTTTCTTACCGTTATTGTATAAGGTCAAAATTGTTCTACACGTTCACCTTCTTTGTGTGATGAAACACCTAGTAAGACATGTAATGTTGAACCCAATCTTTCCTGCAAAATTAAATGTATCTAATCAACAAAGCAGGCAATAGAAACAGCGGAATAGGAGGTGGAGGGAGGGGGGGATAATGAAAAGGCTCGGAAGAGTACGGGGCCTAGAACAAAGGAACAGTTGTTTACTACCTGTACTTCACATCGGATCTTTCTTTCGTTGCGTTCATCAATCTTCCGAAAAGAATTGTTAACCTCGCCCTTATTCGATTTAATCTTCTTTCTTTCCTTTCTTGCGTCCTTTTTTTTTCCCGATTGCTGGCCGTTTCCATATCTTGTCACGATGGCCTCAGCTGCTTTTGTGTTGTTTATTTTCCATTTCATTTGCTGATGACAATGACATACGTTTTGTTAACACTTTTGCTCAGAACGCTGTTTGTAGTTTTCGCATGATTGAAATGCAGACATCAGTAAATACAATAAACTGCTGTGAAGGTATTGCACAATACAAAATGTTTATTATCGTATTGTTCATTTTGTTGATTTGTTTATCTAAGAACTTTAACGATGCATTTTGTGAAACAGTTCAATAGCAGAGAAACTTTCATATGGACACTTTCCTTCGTACATGCCAAGCAATTCGCAAGATTTTTTCCTCTTTAAAGTGGAAGGTAAGATATGGAAGAGATGGGGATTGTGTGGAAGAGATGGGGATTGTGTGGAAGAGATGGGGATTGTGTAACCAGTGGGAGTTGGGTGAAGTGGAAACTGATCTTTAACTTCTCATCTCTGTTTTAAAAAACAATGTCGCTTCTTTTCCGTTCTGTTTGCATTTCTGTTATTCTTATTCAATACAATTGCCCGAGTATAATATTTCACAAAAAATATAACTTTCAGCAAGACTACACAAGAACGTCGAACGATTTTGAACGAAATTTAATGTAACAGTGGTATTTCCCAAGGACGAATTCGTTGAATTTGGCGCGATTCCGCATCACGGTTGAGTACATTATTATCCGTGCAAAACCTTCTGAACCACAGTATATAACGAAACAAACACACACACACACACTCACGCACTTGCAGACACACACGCCATACATAGGCAAGCAGGGGGAGTATTGAGCAGGGGCAACATCGAACAGGGGGAGCATCGGACGGAGGGAGTATTTGTCGGGGGGGGGGGGGGGGGGGGGCGAGGGGGGGGGAGGGGGGTGGGGGGGGGGGGTGGGGGGGGGGGTATCAGGGGGGGGGGGGGGGGGGGGGGGGAGGGGGGCGGTATCGAAACAGTGGATCTACGAAATGGATAGAGGATTATCGAACTGACTCTGACTGGGATACACTAGACTGAGAGGAACGAGGGATTTAGATTGATCATTTTCATGACGAAGGAGAAGCTGTTCTTCAGGCGGATCGTCTTGTACTTAAGGGAACAAAAACGTGGCTTAGTTCTGCAAGAAGGAAGATGTCGATTGGCTTGGGTGTGTGTTAATCGGAATGATAGAGTTTGCTTTGTATTTTGTGCGTATCTTGTGGGTGCTATCCAAAAGTACTTCAGTTAGTGCCGAAGAGTGTTGGTCTACTATATATATATATATATATATATATATATATAATATATATTCTTAGCCACTCGCAATGCTTGGGTTATTGAACAGCAGAGCTGACCACTCAGACTGTTCCATATCTTTTGATCTCCCTTGCATCCTTAAATGGATCCTCAAGCGTAGGCTCAAAGATTGTCCCCTACGTTTTACACTCTTTGCATAATGCTTTTAGTTTTTCAAACAACCTTTTTCCTCTCCATACTTTCGTTTTGTTCCGTTTACTACCCTTCACTGGCTGCTTTGGCGGTACTGTTGGATTCTTTTTTGAACCCTTGGTAGTGAGAGAACACCACAGAATTATGGACTGTGGTGTGTCTCTATTTGACACCAAGAGCACAATCACAACCGGTCGCGCTTCTCCCTGATGAGTCCGAGCGGTCGCGCGTCCCTGATGAGTCCCTGATGAGTCCAAGCGGTCGAGTCTCCCTGATGAGTCCGAGCGAAAAAGGCCCAGAAAACCGAACAAACAAACATATCTACCGTCAAGAGGAATTACGGTGATTCCCCTCGAGCAACTAGTAAAGGGTTTCTTATCTTTACAATATATCTCTCTCCTTTATTTTCTTCATCTTCAATTTGTTAAAGAAAGATCTTTGCCAAGTTATTACTATAGCAACAGAAGAATTGTTAGCCTGCGAATGTTTTCTTTTTCTACTTAATTGTTCAGTATTATATATACATACAAATATATCTCGGTTCATTTAAAAGTGTTATCGTTTTTTTTTTTTTTTTTTTTTAACGAAACTTTATCCAAGGAGGATACATGTGTTTTAGTTTACTTGTCTGCTAGCAAGGCTACACAGAAACGTCGAACGACTTTCAACCAAATTTAATGTGACTGTGGGAGTTGTCTTTAGGACGAATCCCATTATTTATGGTACAGTTTTGTGTTAGGGGTGATTGCTTTATTATCCGTAGGATAAGGCAGGATAATATATTGCTTATAGCCCAGTCGACCGCAAGGGACCACATCATCGCTGTCACCGCTTTGGAGTCAAGTCGTTCATTCGCATAACTCCTTAAAATACATTATCTACAAACCGACACGAAATTTTTCTTATAAACTTCTCCCACTATAAAATCTCAGATCCGATGAAGCAATGTTAACCTCCTTTAAGAATTCAAAGATCGCATCAGGTGGAACATCTCCGAACTAAGTTTTCATGATATCGGCTGTAAAGTGTTTGTGTCTCCATGCAAGTCCCAACACTCTAAAAGAATAATCGTTCATTGTGAGTGGTACATGACATGGAGCTTCATCACTTTTTTTTAAAAGGTATGAATGAGTAAAATACGAATGGCCGGTGCGTAGCCGGCATAGAACCGTTTCTCCGAGCAAAACCTTCTGAACCACAGTGTGTATGTAACAAAACAGGAGTAAGCAGCCCACTATATTCTTACTCTCGACGTGAACTGTCGGAAAGTTGCAGCCCTTTGCAATCTGAACAGTCCTTGTTATAAAGACCTTGTCGAAACGCTTTGCGGACATTAAACCACGCAGTGAACGCACATAGGAGTCCCACTTGGGTTTGTCACAGTGTGGTCATAAATTCACGTCTGAGCGACGTCGTATATACGACTGAATTTTGTTGTCTAAATTAAAGACACAGAGAGAGAGAGAGAGAGAAGAAATAGCCAGTTCATTAACTGGACCCTGATGACAAAAACCGAGACGAAAACGTCTCGATAGGACAAAAGACTGTCTTGGCAGTTGGATTCGAGGAAGGAAGGTGGTTTTTAAGGGGAGACAATTCGTATTGTGTGATAGCAATGAATGATAACCACAAAGAGACTGTAAACCTAATACTGGGAATGAATTATTATTATAATTACAGTAGAAAGCATGTGAACATTTTGTATTGATTGTTTATGTCAATACATACATACTTACCAACATACACACACACACACACACACACACACACACACACACACACATATATATATATATATATATATATATATATGTGTGTGTGTGTGTGTGTGTGTGTGTGTGTGTAGAGAGAGAGAGAATAATAGTCCAAAAATCGCTGGCACCGCACACATCCGGAGTCTTCAGAGAAGAAGGAATAATTGAGAACAACGAAGAAAACTCGACCACTTTATGGAAGCTATAGATAAATTGAATTACTGTATTTATCTATAGCTTCCTTAAAGTGGTCGACATTTCTTTGTTGTTCTTAATAACATAGGATCGAACTCATCAGGGAGACACGGCTGATTGTGTCTGTGCTTCCTTGGCATCAGATGGAAATACACCACAGTCTATTGATATACATATCTATGGATGAGTGTTAAAGTTGGAAATATACATAGCAATACATTAAGATGTATATTTTTATTCGTATGTTGTGAGCCTACTGATAGATTAAATTATGAACTGTTTGCAAACGAATTATGACTGCGAATTGTGCTTAAACAATAAATTAACATGCTAATCCCCGTTTTGAACAATGACTTGGGAGACTGGGATGGGGGAAGGTGGATTAACGGCTTAATAGGATGTCTCAGAGAGAGAGAGAGAGAGAGAGAGAGAGAGAGAGAGAGAGAGCGAGAGAGAGAGAGAGAGAGGATAATAATGAAAAAAAAGTGCTGAAAGTGGACTGTCTTACCTTTTCTCATTTCAAATTTCGCCCGAGTTAAAAACAACAACAACAACAACAACAATAACATCAACAACAGCATTGACATCAACAAAAGCACATGACTTTCTACAGACTCCATAGTTGATACTGATGTTACCTTGTTAGTGGATGATCATAAATGGTGGTTTGATGGCAAGGAGAGTTTGATGGCAAGAAGATTGAATGGGACACTGTTACAAACTGGTCGTCATGGTGCTGATGGGGATGTGATGTATTGTGTTGGGGATTGCAGTGATGATAATAGTTGATAACAGTGGAGATGAAATGGTGTTTGGGGCATTACCAAACTTTCACTGTCACCAGTATCATAAATCGAGCAAAGCTTTCTAAACCCCACTCTTCCACCATTCTCTTCCCCAAATGATTACGAGTTATTTTACTTCAAGCATAACGTAAGAAAGCCGTAGCCTTGGGCTAGTCATGCACTGAACAGAACTAACAGTTAACGGAGCAGAGAGGCACAAATCGATAGCGCTTACAAAGGTGCGAAGGCCGCAATGCGATTTGATTTTCTTCTCTCTGCTTGTCACGCGCTGCCTCTGGTTAATTTGGTTTTTTTTATCTCCCCTATTTGCTATCCTCTTCCTACCATCACTCTCCTCAGGGCCTGCTGCCGGCAGGGGGAGCTGGTGCCATGGCTCAGCCAATGGAGCCCGCTGAAAACGTGCATC
>JADBJO010000888.1:80000-95000 GCA_016801955.1 Conus betulinus
CAGCATCCCTACCTTCAAAATCGATATTTTTCTTTGTAAATATTATAAAAACCGATTTGTCCGTTGATAGGTTAAAACCGTTTGAATTCAAATAATTAACAAGTTTACTGACCGCAAACTGAAACTGTGTTCAACAATTTTATTACGCTTGATTTTGTTTTTTGTAAAATTACAATCTACATTTTTTTTCCACATGCAATATCATCTGCATAAGCAGCTAAAGTTGCCCCTTTTGTGTCTTACAGGTTAACATATCTTGTACTTGACAGCACACACACCATTTAGTTTTACTTGTAGCGTTCTTCCAGATAAAAACGATTGTAAAAACCTGTGGAAACGACCTTTAATCCCAATTTTCATGAGCCTTGGACAATAATTTAAAATGCCAAACGGAATCGTACGCTCTATGAATATCAAAAAACGTGGCTAAAGTGGAGTGTCGCTTAGCCAAGGCTTTAGGATCAGCAGTTTTGACGTGTGAAGCTAAAAGACTAACATGATCAGTGACAACCCCTCCCTTTTCTGAAACCAGCTTGAAAGATTGGCAAAATCCCATTCTCTTTTCAAGGAAATGTTCTAATCTGAATTTCATTATTCTCTCAAAAAGTTTTCCAATGTGAGGAGTCAAAGAAATGGGTCGAAAATTAGAAGGTTTTATTTTGATTTGCCTTGTTTATGGATATGGATAGGTACAAACTGTAGCTTTCGTCCAAGCCATTGGCAAGCTTTCCGGATTTCCAGCATAATTGGAAGAACTCTAATAATTTTTTCAAAAACATTGTGGAAAATGCTTTATCATGTTGTAAGAAATGGGATCAAATCCTGTAGCAATTCTTTTTACCAGATTTTAAACGGTGAAGTGAGTACAGAAGCTCCTCCATCTTCCAAGTTAGATTTTTAGAATATATTTTTGTGTCGTTTGTCGAATGATTGTTGAAACACAAGACAGGATCTGGGAGATGAAAAGAACCTTTAGATTTTCTGATTTCTTTCCAAAGTAAAGTGCTATCGTTTGGGTGTTTGGAACAGTTGATGACTAAGTTTTTGTAATATTGCTGCTTTGCAAAAGCAACAATTTTGTTACTATTTGGTGTTAGCTACTTTGAGGTTGCGTATGACGGCTTATCATCCAGCTTTTGAAGGCCTTAGTTTTCGCACCCACGGCGACTTCACACGCAATATTCCACCATGGGTTTGATGCTTTCTTTGGATGATTCTTTAATTTGACTTTTGGGATTGCAGAATCTGCAGCCTTAAGTATAAGTTTTCTTAATTCAAAATAACAGTTTTCCAAATCTTCCTCTAACACTGTATTTTGATTGAAATTTAGAAAAGATGAACCTGCTGTCAAAATTTGATTGAAAAAGCGCCCAATCAGCCTTATCTTCATTATATTTAGTGCATTCAGACACACACACACACACACACACACACACACACACACACACACACACACACACACACACACACACACATATCTACATATATACAGATATACAAGTAGATAACAGAAAGATGGAAGTAGATGTACATTTTTCTCCCGTCTTTGTTTCAGAAGCTTTAATTTTATTTCTTTTATCAAACTCTATGTAACATGTCATGGGGCTGTCGTCGTCGACATCGTCGTCGTCGTCGTTGTTGTTGTTGTTGTTGTTGTAACCTGTACATTCCGCAATGAAACCGTGCAGACCATTCACAATGGACACAAGCTATTCAGTCTGTAGTGTCTGTTTCCTCCTATGGCCTTTCTGTGAATGTTTTGCTTTGCTCCACTTTTTAATCTCAAAATACAAAATGAAGCAAATCAGTTGACACCCTCAAGGCAGTCTACTTTCCCCCGCCTTCAGGACGTATACAGCGTGCCACTGTGCACTATTGATGTGTATATGTACCTCAGCATTGCCTTTGTTGTTCGTTTCATTGTCAAGAGTGGACTTTTTACCCCTATGTTCTGGCAGTATTGACTGGTCAGCTGGGCTATAATGTTAAAAAAAAAAAAAACCCCTCTTGTACCCCCTCCTCTCGTCCCCTTTTGTTTCGTCTCTAAAACAATCCAGTCTGTTCTATTCAGGTCAACTCACTTCAGGCGTATTCTAAAACCTTGAATGCTAAAAATCCTTGTAGATGATAGCACTAGATGACTTCAGAAAACAGCTGGCCATTCCATCTCCAAATTATGTTACCTCTAGGTCCACTCGGCGTTAAACTAGTCATATAAACTGTGTGGATTATTTGCGAAGTGCCAGCTATCAACAAACAAACAGGTTTGCTCAGAATTGAGAAGGAAAAAAAAAAAACAAAACGAAAACAAAAACTGAAAACATCTATTTTCCCCCATGTTTGTTGCTGTAAGGTCATGTGGACCTTGATGGCATGATTCTGTGGAGAGAGAGAGAGAGAGAGAGAGAGAGAGAGAGAGAGAGAGAGAGAGAGAGAGAGAGAGAGAGAGAGAGAGAGAGATGAGAATGATCACGAAGAAGTACAGAAAATGGAATGTCCTTCGTCTTTATTTTCTTTAAGGATCAGAGAGTTACACAAAATGAAAAGCACAGAAGAAAATCGATCCGGTACAGAAAGAGGGTGTAATCGAGGTGAGAAAGGAAGTCCTCATCAGTGGAGACAGAAATAAAGGAAACCATGGGCTGTTTGCTGAAGCAAAGAATTAAAGACAAACAACCGAAAACGCATGCAAACTATACACAAACACCATCGTTGATGAAGATGGTCTTGTGCTGATAGATAATAGTAAGTGGTGGTTTGATGGCAAAAGTACTGAAAGGGACGAAAATGCAAACTTTGTATCGTGGTGGCGATAGATGTAACACCAGTGGTGATAGTTGTTGAAGGTAATCGAGTGGAAATGATGTTTAGGGTATCACGCCGCCTTCATTGTTCCCAAACCCTAAATCCAGTTCAGAGTTTAAGGCTGAATATTGTGAATGATACGACATCAAGTTTGATGGAAGCGGGCTCTAAGCACTGACTGTTGACATAGCAGAGGTAGCACCTCGGTAGCGCTTACAACGTCAGAAGGCCCCCCAGTGAGATTGTTCATCACACTTCCTGTATTGCACTACCACTGGTGAATGGTTTTTGATCTTCTTTATTTACCATCCTCTTTGTGCCATTGTTTTCCTCATGGCCTACTGCCGACGACACAAGGAGCTGCTGCCTTGGCTCAGCTACAGAACAGAAAGTACAGGCCAATGAAAGCTTTCAGATCCTTGTCTATTTCCTGGGCTTTTTTTTTTCTCTTCCTGCGAGGTCTGTCTACGTTATTGAATGAGGACTGAGCGAGGACAAATGAGAAATACAGATAAGTGTGTGATCGGAATAAAAGAATAGGAGAGGATAAGGAAACTGTGTTTTTGGATTGCTCTCTCTCTCTCTCTCTCTCTCTCTCTCTCTCTCTCTCTCTCTCTCTCTCTCTCTGATTAGTTCGATCTCCATTCTTATGGGATACAAACTATCTGAATTTGCAAGTAACATAGAAAATAAAAAAACAGAGGGAATATATTCAAGAAAGAAATGTAAAGAAACAAAATCATGTAATCCATTGTCCATTGCACAGATCATTCAATGTTGTAATGTGTGTGTGTGTGTGTGTGTGTGTGTGTGTGTGTGTGTGTGTGTGTGTGTGTGTGTGTGTGTGTGTGTGTGTGTGTGTGTGTGTGTGTGTGTGTGTGTGTGTGTGTGTGTGTGTGCGCGTGCGTGTGAACAGTGTGTGTGTGTGTGTGTGTGTGTGTGTGTGTGTGTGTGTGTGAACGTTGTTAAAAACAACTTTACAAACTTCCACAATGCAAATGACTGCATCGTGTACTCTGTTAAAAGGAAAAACAAAGCCTGACAGGTCCCTTGAAGTTATTAACACAGCCAAGAAATATAACACAAAAAAAACATCAGGACATCATGATAATGAGTTTCGAAGAATACAAATTTGAAATTGAAATTGGAGAGAAAGAAAGAAAAACACAGAGAAAAGATAGAAAGAAAGAATAGTGGAAAATGACAGAAGGAAAGAAATCAAGACAGAAAATGAATAAACATAAAATTGAAAACTGACTTGATAAAATGTTTTTCTCGGTTTCGTCACATTTCTCTCTCTCTCTCTCTCTCTCTCTCTCTCTCTCTCTCTCTCTCTCTCTCTCTCTCTCTCTCATACACACACACACACACACACACACACACACACACACACACACACACACACACACACACACACACACAAACACACACACACACACAAACTATACTGTCTCTTCCTTCATCCGACATAACAACACGTGTTCGTTTCATCTGTTCATTCCCTCAGTCGTTGCTTATGCTTCATTGTTCGAAAAGCTTTATGACAAAACTGCTGACTGTTACAGCATATTCTTATAGGTTTGATACAGATACCGCGCTTAAGCTGGGCTCCTTGCCTGAAGCAAACTATTTAAAAAAGCAAACAAACAAGCAAACAAACAGGCATGTTGTTGTTACAAAAGCATTACCTACATCAAAGTAACATCTGATCATAAACTGGTTGTGAAAATGCCGCCTATCCGTGTTCCTCGTGTTCAGGTTGGTGTGACCTTGATTGTCCCACATTGTGCATGTAGATACAGACACAGGCTGTGAGGGGGATGGACAGACGCGTTCTGAAGAAGGCAGGGTGAACGAAATTGGGTGAAAGAGAATAGAATGCCTGTGGGTAATCGGGACCATGATTTAGTTTTCAGACTGAGCTGTGAGAAAATGCAGTATGACAACTTCTGTTTGATGTTACGGACAGATGTGGAACAGAAGATCCAGTGAACGAGGAAATGAAGAACAAGTGAAAGCAAGGCGGGGGACATTGAAATCAGCGACTGCTTTAAACACAAAAGAACCTTGTGAATCCAGAGAAGAGACCGTCATTATCCAGATTCCTATCACAATAGTAATGGAACCCGGGAGTGATAAGGAAGGCAGCAACAGCGCCGGGAAGTTAGTAGTGGCGGTGGCAGTGACATTGTTACTCATTCCTCTGTTCTGCTTTCGGAACCCAAGAAGGGGTCATGCATGATATCTCCATTGTGTGAAATGATCAATAATCAATTACCATCTAAAATAGGATTGTTTGATGTTGTCATGGCTCGCGACGGGTAACCTGAACTTGATTTTTTGACCAGGGGACAACCAGGGGACAACCGGAAAAAAAACATCTTTATATCTAGCGGGAAAACATTTGGAAATGCTGTTGTGGCAGCAGCTGAACATTCTTGCAACATTAACTGAACCAGTTTATGGAGAGGAGATGGAGAAGGAAATGGAGAGTGAGTAGGGTCAGGGTGGAGGGATGAAGAGGGTTGAGTACGAAATTCTGCTCAAGAACAGGTAAATATGATTCCTTTGATTTCAGTCTATTTCAGACGACATATGAAAACTACTCCGTCATCTACCTTTGAAAGCATATCAAATTTTGTTCTAGTTGCATCAAATAAAAGCAATTGATCTTCTTCTGAGAGAGTGTGAGACACGCTAGGCAAGGGGGAATGTGGTCTCTGGATGGATTGTCAGAACAGCCAATGGTAGAAGCCGTATTTCAACTGAATACTTTTGCGCTGAAAACAGTGGTATCTTCTGCCAGAAGGAAGAAGCTGAAACAGATAATTGGTCGGGGTGTGTGTTATTGGGTAAGGTGGGTTTGGCTTCGTATCTTGTGCTCATATTATGGATACTATTTAAAAAGGAGTTCTGTGCGAACTTCTTTTGGTCTGTCAGCGTAATCATACCAGGTGTTTCATAAAATTGCAAAGTGAGGCGACTGCAGGCGGAAATCTGAACAAATTTTAAATGTAATTAATAACGCACCGCAAAAAAAAAAAAAAGTAGACAAACGAATCATAAGACAAAACACGATGCATTTCGACCTCTCAGGTCTTCCTCAGGCAACGAAAATGAACGAGCAATCACTTATCTTCATCCACTTTAGTGCAAGATGGGCGTTGATGTCGTTGTCACGAATGTTTTGTATCTTGCCTGAAGAAAACCTAAGAGCTCGAAACGCGTCGTGTTTTGTCTAATGATTCGTTTGTCTACTTTTTTTTTTTTTGGGCTGTGCGTTATTAATTACATTTAAAATGTATTCATAAATTGTTTCTTATTCTCCTCAGCCAAGAAGACTATTTTGACCCCATCCCTTAGCTTTGTTTGTATGTCAACACAACTGCCCGGAAATTGCTGAACCAGCTTTTAAAACGAAACTTGGTGCAAAGACAACACATAGCCGAAGGACGATGCCATTACATTTTGGTTCGGATTGTGATACAAAGGTGGACTGGCGATATGTACAAAAACCAGCTCTACCGATATTAACAACATTTGGTGGGACGATAGAATGTAGCATACAGTCATAGCCATTGAATTATTGAATTACAGATCTATGGTGCGGGTGCGTACAGGATTCTTTTGATCTTTGCTAAGGTCTGCGCTTTCCAGAGTGCCTACCTAGTTGTTTGTTTTTGATGTGTACACAGTCTCTGGGTGAATGTTTCCACTTATCTCCCTGTTCTTTGAAAGGGGGTGATGGTCTACTCACCAATTCTCTTCTCTCTCTCTCTCTCTCTCTCTCTCTCTCTCTCTCTCTCCCCTCCCTCTCTCTCTCTCTCGTCTCTCTCTCTCCCCCTCCCCCTCCTTTATGGCGACCCTTGAGACGAATAACTCCGTATTTTCAGTCCAACGCTCTCCATATGATATAAACAATATATTACCATCGACAATTTGGGACCAAGTGAAATTGATAGACCATCCCCTCTTAAAATGCATACTGCCTTCAGGTTTATAAGTCTTTAAACTAAGCATCTAAGCTAACGAACTACAGCTTGAAAAAAGAAAAAAAATATTAACAACAACAACAACAACACACACTTACACACACACACACACACACACACACACACACACACACACACACACACACACACACACACACACATACACACACAATTGAAACATACTTCTTGCTTATGGTTATTAGGACCTTGCATGTACAAATTCTTGTACACAGAGACACACTCTGAGAGAGAGAGAGAGAGAGAGAGAGAGAGAGAGAGAGAGAGAGAGAGAGAGAGAGAGAGAGAGAGAAAGGGAACGTTCATCGATTTTCTTTTCTGAGTTTGAATTACATGCAAAGCGAAGCCCTAAAATAATTTGGTCTAATGCAGAAGGATGGCGTCGGCGATGCGTTAAAAATATATATCAGTGGAGAAAGGAAGGAAAACAAATGGCGCAAACAACAAGAGTAACAAAAAAAAAAAAAAAAAAAAAAGTTGCGACAACTGATTTTGTCGGCATCTTTTCTGTATGACATTTTGCACTTCTTAATTAAACAGACAAAAGTGATAAAAAGGATTCATAATGTATTAAACGTTCCCCGAAGAAAACGGTAATTTTGTTTTGTGAGTTATGAAGATTTCATCGTTGATGTCGTTTTTACCACTTTCAGCTGGACGGGGTCTATTCAATCACTTTGTTAAATATAATTCTGACAGGCAGATGGAGAACAACATAATGTGTTATCAAACTTTGCCTGACGCATTGAGAGTTGTTGGCAGAGTGCAATATGATGAAGAGAAAATAAAAACGTTTTTGTCATCGAATAACCATAGATAAAAATGCTGTTGAAAGTAATTTAACAAAAAGACCGCTCAAGATGTGGTATTTAATGAGATTAATAAAACTGAAGATTGTAAAATGAAATGGTTACGATGAGTAGTCATTCGCCGATTATTACTACACATTGCTGAACACCATGGGTGATTGCAGGCTTCGTATGGTGCAAAATATTCCAGCGTACATTCCGTATGGGACGACGTGCACAAAAGGAACACCTGGATGAATATAGAAAAAAAACCTGTTCAGTGAAAAGTTCGCCTATGCATTTACTGTCAAAATGTCACATGACTTGGTAGACTTTGACGTGTTTGAATATTTAAAAATAGACGACGCTTTCAAATTGTACTCGCAGGAACAGAGAGCAAAAGAGATACCAACCCAAACACACACTTTTCTTTTAAAGATGCTGGTGAACAAATGTATGATCCATGAGTACAAAGCGAGAATCGGCAACACTTTGCCCTAACTGGATACAGACTCGAAAGGAAGCCCGACTAATTTCCATTATTCTAAACTAGACAAGATCCATAAAATGATGTTCGTGTTATAAGCAGCGCAGCTCCTCTGTTCACTAAAAGGTAATTTGCACACCTTTTGATGCTAGATATTCTATGAAGGTATGCGTGTGAATGTCCCAGTTTAGCCTGTGTGAAATGAAATAACTCGAAAACATTTGAAGAAAAAAGAAGCATACAGACGACAATACCGGGGACACTCAACAAGAACACGGAATCAGCGTTTCTGTGGCATTTTGGGCAAGAAATGTAAGTGTTACTTCTCAATTAATCTTCCGGCAGTGTGTATGTACTTCCCCATTCTCTAAGACTAACTGGTTACGATATTCACGCCAGGGTACTTACAGTATGTGGAAAAATGTACCCTCAAAATCTCCGGAGACATTTTTAACCTCTTAAACGCCTTTCTTGACGGATGCGTTTGAATGAAAGAGTAGTGGAATCAGTCGCAGAGGGTCAGATCAGGTAATTAGATGGATGGGTGACCAGCAGGACATCGTTCTCATCCAGAACCTTAAGCGTTTGACCAACTGTGTGAGATCTGGCATTGTAATGTTGCAGCAACGTCTCTCAAATTCCATGTCGTAGGCGCTATCTGCATCAAGGTTTCATATTTTAGAGAGAAAGCGCTGATTCACAAACCAGTCAGAAGTAATCGTTCTTCCTTCCAGACGTTGTTGCCAACTGACTATTGTTTTTATTAATTAAACGTAAACTTAGAACAAAATGGGTAAATAAACGAACAAATTAAGTTTCTTATTATCCATACGACAGCATCACTATTACAGCAAGAAGTGATTTAAGCTAGTATTATAGACATATGGATGTTGATATGAGCAGTGAAATAAATCAGTATGAAACATATGACTTTTGATAATAAGAAGTGAGTTCAAAAACAACACTATACACGTAGACTAACACAATGGGAAGTTAGTAAAATGACATCACACAAATGATTTTTGATGTGAAGTGAGTTTAAATGGCAAAATATGCCTATGCCTTTTGATAATAAGACGTGACATAAAATGACATAAACGCACATGTCTTTTGACAATGAAAAAGACTTAACCTTGTACGCAAATGACCTTTGATAAGGCAAAGTGAGTTAAAATGACATTATGCACACATGCCTTTTGATAATAAGAAAAGGGTTACAATAGCATTATTCACATTTGACTTGACAATGAGAAGTGAATTAAAACAAAATGATACAAATATGACTTTTGTCATTGAAAAGTGGGTTCAAAAACAGTGAATTGAAGTAATATTAAACACATAAGATCTTTGAAAATAAAGCGATGGATTTAAGAACTCGGAACAATTTTTTTTTTTTTTTGAAAGCAGCTGTGACGGTACAAAGTGTCCGCAAGTACAAAGCGTCAGCATGCGGACGCTTTGTTCCCTGCGGACACTTTGTACCGTGAACTGACATTCAAAGTGTCCGCAGAAATCCTGCTGACACTTTGTTCCGCGAGGTGACATATAACTTACAAAAGCGGAACAAAGTGTCCGCAGCCGTTTCAGCCTCAGTGTGAGTGTGTGAATGTGCACGTACACTCCCATGCGCGTGCATGCGTGCGTGCGTGCGTGTGTGCGTGTGTGTGTGTGTGTGTGTGTGTGTGTGTGTGTGTGTGCGCGTGCGTGCGAGTGTGCGTGCGTGTGTGTGTGTGTGTGTGTGTGTGTGTGTGTGTGTGTGTGTGTGTGTGTGTGTGTGCGCGCGCGCGCGCGCGCGAGCACGGACCGTAATCTAACCTTTGTGCGCTGTTGCACAAAAAAGTAGTCAACAAATTTTAAACAATTTTTTTTTCATTAAGATGCGCGCGCACGCACACACACACACACACACACACACACACACACACACACACACACACACACACACACACACACACATCCACACACACACACACACACACACGCACACACACACGCGCGCGCGCGCGCGCGCGTGCGTGCGAGTGCGTACGCGCGCACGCGCGCATGCACGCACGCACGCAGGCGCATGGGAGTGCACGTGCACATTCACACACTCACACTGAGGCTGAAACGGCTGCGGACACTTTGTTCCACTTTTTTGTAAGTTATATGTCACCTCGCGGAACAAAGTGTCCGCAGGATTTCTGCAGACACTTTGAATGTCAGTTCACGGTACAAAGTGTCCGCAGGGAACAAAGTGTCCGTGTGCGGACACTTTGTACCTGCGGACACTTTGTACCGTCACAGCACCAGCGAAATCAGCTGAACAAAATATGGAATAGCAAGAAATTCTCCCTTTGAATCAAACTGAAATTTTATAACTCCAGTGTGATTTCAACGCTGTTACATGGCTGTGAAACCTGGCAACTGAAGACCACCCAGGAGAAGAAACTCGACGCTTTTGACACTAGTGTGCCTACGTAGGATCTTAGGCATCAAATGGTCAGACTTCATAACAAATGAAGACGTCAGGAAGAGGGTCAAACAACTCCCCATGTCAACTATCGTCTGCAGACGGCACCTCCACTGGCTGGGTCATGTCTTGAGATTACCCCCTTCTAGACCTGCAAACCAGGCCATTAAATGGACCCCAGCAGGCCAGAGAAAAAGAGGACGACGACCCAGGATGAGCTGGCGCGACAGACAGTAGAGAGAGACCTCAGACTCGTTGACAGAGGATGGGAGTGACACTTGCAAACTGGCTGAGGACCGTGCACAGTGGAGCGCCTTGACTGCCTCATGCGTCGCAAGCCGCGGGAGCTTCTAAGTATGTAAGCAAATGAAAGTAGCCAGCAGAGAAAACGGGGGGGAAATACATAAAGAAATGAATAATGTAAGAATAAGAACCATTGGACCACATTGAACAAGGTTACAGGAAAAAATCAAAAACGTACAGGAAAACAGTGAAAAAAGATGCGGTAAACAAACAAGCAAAAAAAAAGCGAAAAAGAGAGAGAAGAGAAGCAAAGCAAAGAAGATGCGGTAAACAAGTGTTGTCTCTCTTTGTTTTGTTTGTTTAACCTCTCTCTCTCTCTCTCTCTCTCTCTCTCTCTCTCTCTCTCTCTCTCTCCTCTCTCTCTCTCTCTCTCTCTCTCTCTCTCATACCTAGTGTAAACATATTTTTTTCTCCAGACTTTGTTTTAGAAACTCCTTTCATGTTTTTTTGTTTTCTCTTGTCACAATTTCTATAGCTTGTCATCATATGTTGTTACTGTCATATTGTCGTCGTCGTCATCTTCATTGTTTGGTCGTCGTTGTTGTTGTTGTTGTTGTTGTTGTTACTATTGTAGTCGTCGTCATTGTTGTTGTTGTTTGTTGTTCTTGTTGTTTCTGACGACTGACGTTGAAACTGCGCGCACGCATAGTGGACACAAGCTGTTCACTTTCCAATGTCAGTTTGCTCATGTGGCCCCTTTACTGATTTTTTTTTTTTTTCATTTTCCCACGTTCTTTATTTTCAAAACAATAGCCGGCACCTTCTGCATGGCCTAGTCCTGTCCGCCCATACGGCGTCAGGACCTACCATTTCATCAATCAACATGTTTTTGTACATTTCAAAAGGGACTTTTCATCCCGAAATTTTGGCAGACCTAAAGAATCCCCGAAGATCCGATGAGTTATTGTAAATAAAACCACCTTCCCCTCCTCCCATTCCCTTTTCTTTCGTCTCTAAAACATCATTCACCTCAGCACACTTCAGGTTTATTCGCTAAACTTTGAAAGGTGAAAATTATTAAAGATAAACCTTTCAGACAGCATCAGAAAACAGCTGTCCCTTCCTTTTCAAATGACGTAGTCTCGAGGCTCACTAGGCGTTAAACTGGCGTTCCAAACAAGCGGTTTATTAAACACAAATTAAGGGCATAAAGTGAATACACGAATGAATAACGTTCCTTATTATCTAGATGACAGCCTCACTATCTCAGCCAATAAGAAGTGAAATTTGAAAAAGAGAGGGGTTAGTTACCGCCAAGGACACAGACAAACAAGAAGAGTACAGGACTAGACACACATGCACTTCCTGGGATCTTCTTCAGGCGAAAAACACACACAATATTTAGGACGAAGACAAGAACATGTAGCCACTTAGAAGTGAGTCAAAATGGCGTTATAGATATATGACTTTCGACAATGAGAAATAACCGTAAACAAGATTATACACATACGACTTTTGACAATAAGAAGAGAGTTTAAACAACATCAAACACGTGAGCCTCTCACATTGGGAAGTGAGTTAAGATACCATCATACAGAAATGACTCTTGATAGAGAGAATTGAATTAAATGGCAAAACATGCATATGACATTTGATAACGAGACGTGAGATAAATAACGCACATGCGCATGATTTTTGATAGTAAGAAATTAGCTGAAATAACATTCCAGACAAATGACTTTTGATAATGAGAGGTGAGTTAATATTATATGCAAATAACCTTTGATAACTTTGATATAGCAAAATGAGTCCAAACATACGCATTTGACTTCATAATGAGAAGTGAGTTAACCCAAAATTTTTGTGTGTGTGTGTGTGTGTATATATATATATATATATATATATATATATATATATATATATATATATATATATATATATATATATATATACACAGAGACAGAGAGAGAGAGAGAGAGAGAGAGAGAGAGAGAGATGACTTTTGACAATGGGATGAGATCAAACAGTGAGTTGAACTAATAACTCATGATTCTTTTTTATATAAGCGAAGGATACACAGACTCAGAACAACATTTTTAGACAGCAACAATCAAGGTAAGCTACCAGAGAAAATGGGGACAAATACATAACGAAAAAAAAAAAACAAAGAAAATGTCAGATCACCTTGAACAGATGTAAAAAAACCAGAACTTACATGGAAAAGAGAAAACAACCAAACTAAAAAAAAACCGAATGGAAAACAACCAAAACTAAACAAACGAAGAAAAAGAGGGAATAGGAAACATGATGAAGAAGTTGTAAACAAACTTTGTTTCTTCTTTCTTTTTTTGTAATCTCTCTCTCTCTCTCTCTCTCTCTCTCTCTCTCTCTCTCTCTCTCTCTCTCTCTCTCTCTCTCTCTTCCTCTCCCTCTCTCTTATATATACATAATGTAAACAATGTTGTTGTTTTTTCTCCTGACATTTATTTGGAAACTCTCTTCATGTTTTTTTCCCTCATGCCACAATTCATAAAAACATGTCTTGCGTTTTTACTGTCGTCATCGTCATAGTCGCCATTGTTGTCGTCGTCGTCGTCGTCGTTGTTGTTGTTGTTGTTGTTTCTGTTGTTTATCATTGTCGTTGTTGCAGTTGCTGTAATCTAACGACTAGGCATTCACACTGCGCGCTGTTTACAGTGGAAACCAGCCCCATCACTCTGCAGTATCTTATTGCGGATTTGGCCCTTTTCGTCAACGTTTTCCTTTTTTTTCTTTCTTTGTTTTAATCTGAAGACACGAGGACAGCCTAGTTCTGTCCGTCTGAAGGACGTCTATAGATACCCACCATATTATCAGTTAATGTGTTCTCGTTCGTAATGTTTGTTGTTTGTTTCATTTTCAAGAGGGGACTTTTTCGTACCCCTAAGTATTGGCCAAGAATGCCAAGAAATATCAGCTGGGCTGTTGTGTGGTGCCCCCCCCCCCCCCCCCCCCCCCCCCCCCCATCCCTTTGCCTTTTTTTTTTTTCTAAAACAAACTGATCTGTTTGATTCAGTTCAGCAGACTTTAGGTGTATTTGCGAAACTTTGAAAGATAACAATCCTTATGGATTGTAGTTTTAGGTCATATCTGGAAACAGCGGACCCTTTCCTTTCCAAAATAATATGTCGCCTCGAGGTCCACTCGGCGTTTAAACTAGCAATCTAAACAAACGGATCCTTTGCGAGGTGCCAGCTATCAACAAGGAAAGAGATGTGTTCAGAAATGAGAAGGAAAAAAAAAAAAACAAACAAACAAACAAAAGCTGAAAACATAACGATGTAAGGTCGTAGGGACATTAATGGCATTATTTGAGAGAGAGAGAGAGAGAGAGAAAGGAGAGAGAGAGAGAGAGAGAGAGAGAGAGAGAGAGAGAGAGAGAGAGAGAGAGAATAATCATGAAAGATCGCGCAGTCCTTCGCTCGTATTTTTTTCACGTACAACGAGCTGCACGAAAAGAAAAGCACCAAAGAAAATTGATGAAATGTAGAGAGAAGGTGTTGTGATCGAGGTGAGAGAGGAGAGAGAGAGAAGAAAGGACAAAGAGAGGAGAGAGAGAGAGAGAGAGAGAGAGAAGAGGAGAAGAGAGAGCAAAGAAGGCAGTCCTTCGCTTGTATTTTTTCACAGTTCAATGAACTGCACGAAAAGAAAAGCACCAAAGAAAATTGATGCAATGTTAGAGAGGGAGTGTGATCGAGGTGACAAAGGAAAGGAAGTCTATGTCAGAGGAGAAAGAAATAAAGGCAAATATGGGCAAACAGGTTGGAGCAAAAGAAATAAAGTTCGTTTCAAAAAGGAGAGTGACTGAGGACGGAAAATGAAGCAAAATCAACAAGAGAGGAGGAGGTTATTAGTTATCTTCACCGCAAGGACAAAGACAAGATAGTACAAGACAAAACACAACGCATTTCGACCTCTTGGGTCTTCTTCAGGCAAAGACAAAAACAACATGTAAACAGTGAAAACGAAGAACGAGAAACCACTTATCTTCTCAGAATTCAAGACAAACAACCGAAAAGGCAAACTTGAAAACTATACACAAACACCATTGTTGATGCTAATGGAATCGTGTAGATGGCTAATAATGGATGGTGGTTTAATGGCAAGGGGGGGAGGGGTAATACTACAAAACTTGTCATCACGGTGGCGATAGATAAAAATTTATACTGGCGGTGG
>JADBJO010000888.1:100000-102500 GCA_016801955.1 Conus betulinus
TGAAACAGACAAAAATGACAAAAAAGGATACATCCTATATAAACATATCCCGAAAGGAAAATATGAGTACGTGAGTTATCAAAAGTTTATTGTTGTTGCTCCTTTTTGTGTGATTTCGTCCCTTTCAATCCATGGATCTCATCAGTCAAATGATTTGTTAAAAAAAAAATCTAACATGAAAATGGCAGATAATGTAATTTGAAATCAAGATGTTCCTGATGTTTTAAGCGTCATTGACTTCTTTTTTTCCCTCTTAGGGCCCATGATCAATATGTCGATCATTCTGGCACCTTGTAGAATGTATAAAGCTAAAAAACATAATTATTGTTTTTTTTCTATCTGTCATGAAAACATGAAATAGTGTATTTTGTTATGAAGACTGGCCGAACGCATTAAGAATAATTAGTAAAGTGTTAATGCTTCAAAACATAATGACTTTTTTGTCGCTGAATGATATTAGACGAATGTTCTGAGAAAAGTGAACAGGATATTCCTCAGAACGAGCTTGCAAATTTTCATTGTGTCGAAGATTTCCATTGTATTTTACAGTGGATTATAATCTTATGAAGAACTTGTGGGTGAATTTAAGGAGAACCTGATCACTGAAAAGCTTGTCGAGGCATTTAATGCACAAATATCACGCGATTTGAAAGTCTAAAGCATGTGTGATCTTTCAGACCAAACCATGAACTTGATTGCATCCTTAGACTTGTGAAACTGGACAGACATTGCAAAATAAAAGAAATGTCACCGTGCGCACACACCTTTTTTTTTAAGATGTCGATGGGTGAACACATATAAAATACAACAGTGAATGTAAAAATAGAACACTATCTCGCCAAATTTTTATGCAGACTGGAAATCCCATCGACCAGTATTTCATAACACAAAGTAGACATGTACAGACAGTATTTTTTGTTTTACAAACAGCTGTTCCGTTCATCAAAAAAAAGTAACAGGTATTCATTTCTAATGCTATATGCCCATTGAACGTTGTGTGCATATTGTGATGTGATAAGTCTTGCTGTAAATTTGGCAGTATCTTTTAACGGTGTATCTTTATGTACTTTAAATGATTAATGTAAATGTCTCTGTTTGGTTTGTGAATCAAAATTATTGATATGGTCGATGTAAATGTCCCTGCTTGGTTTGAGAAATGAAGCAAAATTTAGAAAGAGAGGGGTTAGTTATCGCCAAGGACATAGACAAACAAGTACAGGACAAGACACAATGCATTTTGACCTCCTGGGTCTTCTTCAGGCAAAACCAAATAACATTTAGGACAGTAAAAAGGAAGAACGAGAAACTACTTATCTTCTCATATTCGGCGCATGATCAAAATGGCCGCCGGACGGAAATGAGGCGCTGTGTCTTCTCTGTACTTCGTCTATGTCCTTGGCGGTAACTAACCTCTTCTCTGTCTAAATTTTGTTTCATTTTCCGCCGCCCTTCAGTCACTCCGTTTTGAAACTAACTTGTGAAATGAAGTTAACTTTAGAAAACGTTTTGAAAACAAATATGACAGGACATAAACGGCTGTTCATGTAGCTGTATTGTGTTTGGTCGATGAGGACAGTGGTACTTTGCTGATAATGCTGTAAACTGTAGGTCATGGTGGTGCTCTTGTGGGGTCGTATTGAGGTAGTGAATAAGATTTGGTGTGTGGTGGAAATTAATTGCGGGGGGTGGTATTATCATGGTGGTGGTGTTTGGTGGTGACGGTGAGTGGGGCATCACTGATGTGTCATCTTTCCAGTCTCTGAAATGTATGGATGCTTTCATGACTATATAATGTACACCACTCGACATCAAGCGTGCCCGAGGAGGGCATGAGTCAAATGTTTGCACTGTAGTGAAACATAACTGACTGTTGAGAATATAGAGAGGAAAGGACCGATAGACTTTCTGACAAAACGCAGAGGTCTGAAGGCCCCAGCGTGATTTACTTCACTCTGCCTGTCACGCACTGCCTCTGGTTAATTTGGCTCTCGTCTTCATTGCTTGCCATCTGTCTGCTGTGGGCAGGGAGAGCTGCTATCCTGCCTCAGCCAGTGGAGTTGTCGCAAATATGGAACATTGGAAGCTTTCAGCTCCTTGTCTTTTTTATACGTGTTCATCTTCCCCTGCAAGGTCTATTTGATTAAATGGATGTAGACTAGCTGAAAGTTTAAAAAAAAAAAAAAAAAACTCTCTCTCTCTCTTGCTCGCTGGCATGTATGCTTGTACACTCGCTTATTGCGCGCGCGCGCGCACGCGCGCGCACACACACACACGAACACACACACACACACACACACACACACACACACACACACACACACACACACACACACACAAACTCACTGACGTATGCACGTTCGCACACACGCACACACGCACGCACATACGCACATACACACGCACTCAACATACCTAATAAATTCTTATGAGATAGAGAGACAGAGACAGAAAGAGAGAGAGAGAGAGAGAGAGAGAGAGAGAGAGAGAGAGAGAGAGAGAG
>JADBJO010000888.1:107500-110000 GCA_016801955.1 Conus betulinus
AAAGCATATTCAAAATTAGCCACAAAAAGTGGATGGTAAGGGGAACGTGTTAAATATGAATGAAACATGAATGTCAGGCCTTGTAAATGAAGTTCGAAAAACAGAACTTATGACAGTAGAGAGAGAGAGAGAGAGAGAGAGAGAGAGAGAGAGAGAGAGAGAGAGAGAGAGAGAGAGAGAGAGAGAGAGAGAATATGAAAAAGCAAAAAGGACGCGGTAAACAAAATTTTTAAGTTCTGTTTTGCTTTGGTTTTCACAAATGTCTATGTGTGAAAATGAAAAAAAAAAAAAATCTCACTGATAATGACTTTAAATGACATTTAAAGAAAATCTACTCATCATTTCCTCTCAAAATTATATTGTAACAAAGTCCACATGATGTAAATCTGTTGAATAAAATAAGCAAATTATTCGCACGGTGCAATCTATCAACAAGCAAAGAGGTTTTTCTTCGGAAATAAGAAGGGGGAAAAGATTCAAATATATTTTTGCCTACGTTTTTTTTTTTGGCTGTCGCGGGGACGTTAACAGCATCATTATATGGAGAGAGAGAGAGAGAGAGAGAGAGAGAGAGAGAGAGAGAGAGAGAGAGAGAGAGAGAGAGAGAGAGATGTGATAGGGGGGAATGTAGTTTTTTTTTTCCAGAGTTCAGCGAGATAGTCTAAAAGAAAAACACAAGGGCGAGTTCATCTAGCGGAGAAAAATTTCTGAGACAGGTTTACAAGAAAGTCAGTATCAGAGGAAAAAGTAACAAAGACAAATATGTGCAAGCAGCCAGCGCAAAGGAATGAGTAACGAAGCCAAATATGGGATAGCCGATTATATAAGAAAGACTTGCAAACAAGCATACTACATACAGACGACTGTGTACCAACGCCATTGTTGATGCTCATGTCATTGCGTTTTCTGATGATGATAATAAATGATGGTTAAACGACAGAGGGCACTGATAGGAATGAGAATACAAACTGGCAGATGTGGTGGTGATAAGTATGATATCGTGTGGTGGAGGTGGCAATAGCATTGATAATTGTGGATAGCGGTGTGGAGGGAATAAGAGGAATGAGGCATTACCAGACTTTCGTCTTTCCAAAATCTGAAATCTGTTTCACAGGTTTAACAACTGAATCATATACGTTACTCGATCTCAAGCGTGCCTACAGAGGACCCCAACCAAAGGTTACCAACGAACTGAGCTGTGGTAACAGTCGACAGAACAGAGAGCCAAAAATCGATAGCCTTATGGTAAAACACTGAGGTTCAAAGCCCCCAACGTGATGATTTAATTTGCTCTCCCTGTTATGCACTGCCTCCAGCTAATTTGATTTTCGCCTTCATTATTTGCCATCCTCTTTACGTCCGCTGTCGGCAGGAAGAGTTGCTGCCCAGCCTCAGCCAGTGGGGGTTGTGGCTAATATAGATCATTGGAAGCTTTCGGCTCGTTGTCCCCCCCCCCCCCCACCCCCCACCCCCACCCCAGCCCCACCCCCACCCGGAGTCTTCTTCCCCTGACAGGTCAGTTTGGTGAAATCAGATTAAGAACGAATGAAGTTGAGAAAAAGAACACACACACACACACACACACACACACACACACACACACACACACACACACACACACACACACACACACACACACACACATATACACACACAATCGCGCTCGCACGCACGCATACACACGCACACATACATACACACACACACACGCACGCACGCGCGCGCGCACAACGCGCACGCACACACACACACACACACACACACACACACACACACACACACACACACACACACACACACACACACACACACGTGCGCGTGTGCGTGCAAGGATTGAGAGAGACAGTCAGACAAGCAGACAGAGATTAGGTAATGAATCGGCTTCAGATTATATCATCTCGTCTTGCGTCGAGCTTAGTATATGTTGCACTGATTTTTCATCTAATGTGGATTAAGAAAATGTTTCTTTCAGTTTCTGTTCTGAACCCTCTCAGTAGTGGTATAACCTCACCTACCAAATGCAATTCTCCAACAAACAGCCACACCCAGATCCCTTCTGTCACAGTCCCAGCACTAGCAGTTCTTACAGATCCGTGAATATCAGAACATCATAAAGCATTGACACAAAGGAGCCACCGCACTGGTACTGGGTCACTTCAGTGGTGTCGCTTTCAGTTGATACCTTTCCAATGTGCACATGTCCTTGTGAATGTTAAGATAGAGCAGTTTATCCCTACCTTCCAAAGCTTCTCCTTATACAGTGAACAATAAGATATAAATCGATTTCTCTTTGTTGTCGACTATCTGGCACGTATGCCAGAGGCCTGGAGCTGCGGTCCTCCAGAGCTCTTCAACAAAGATTTTCTTCGTAAGCAGCATGCAGCTGGCTCAGGTTTCTTCTAAGAGGTTCTTCCTAAGCAGCATGCATCTGGCTCAGGTTTCTTCTAAGAGGTTCTGGTGGCTGGCACAGTGCTGGAGAGCGTGTGCGACTATCATTAGA
>JADBJO010000888.1:120000-130000 GCA_016801955.1 Conus betulinus
CTGTACTGAAAGTCTTGATATCATGAATGTTGGTTTTGGTGTTGCTGAGCGCTTTCATACATGTGTGTGTATTTTGTGTGACCGGCATTGATGCAATGTTGCTGAGCGCTTTCATACATGTGTATTTTGTGACCGGCCATTGATGCAAATTTTACGCTGACTTTGATTTGAATCATGTCTTTTATGCTGTGCACTTCTAGTAGTGGATGACAACAGCCGTTTGGTTGTGATTCTAAATAGCAAGTACCATGATGAGTTTTGCTATTTTAGAATGACTCCTTGGAGAAAAAAAAAAAAACAAAAAACATTCGATATAAATCTGAGAATGTATGCATGTATCTGTCAGTTAATGAGTTCAGGTTGTGATAGATCCATGAGTGATTTTCCATGTGTACAGACTGAAGATAGTAGCACTTTAAACAATGATCTTACCTCTCTCAACAGGATAAAATCTCTCGGGGCAACACGCTTGAATTAAGTTTGGCCTTTTCCTTTGTTCAGTTAGAAAGGGGAATGGAGCGCTATCTGGTGATCCTTGTTAATGTTCGAGAGAAAAGTATGTGAGAGACTGAATTATTGCATGGAATATGTGATTTGGTACCAGGCAGTTACAGGTTGTGGGCGCGCCATCTAGGGGAGTCTGATCATGTAACAGTGGTGTAGAGTGACCCAGATCCGGGCACTGGTTATGCTTGAACTCTCTCTCTCTCTCTCTCGTCTGCCTGCCTGCCTCTCTCTCTCTCGTTGAGTGATGTATTTAATTACCTGTAGTTACTCTGGCAGTCAGTTTGATGTTAAGTTATGGTAGTGTTGTGTCTGAAGCGCGGAAGGTGTAGTGTGTCTTTGTTCCTTTTCTTCCCCTTTCTTTTCTGATCTCTTTCTTCTTTTTTTTTGCTTGATTCTGCTTCTCGTCTTTATTCACACTTTATCGTGACAGCCGTCACAAACACGCCTTTTCTGTTTGTCAAATATTCACACATTATCGTGACAGCCATGACATGTCAAATGTTCAGCGATAGCACATGCATGCAAGAAACGTAGACAAACGAATCACAAAGACAAAAACACGACGCGTTTCGTCCTCTTAGGTCTTCGTCGGGCAAGATACAAAACACTCAGCACACACGAAAATGAACGACCAATCACTTATTTTCATCCACTTCGAGAAGACCTAAGAGGTCGAAACGCGTCGTGTTTTGTCTTGTGATTCGTTTGTCTACATTTTTTTTGGCAGTGTGCTATCACAAACGTTTAAAATTTGTAAGTGTATAATTGTGTTGAAAAGGAATGCCATACATACATACACACACACATATATATATATATATATATATATATATATATATATATATATATATAATGCTGAACAATTTAAATAGTGGGTGGAAAAACAAGTGCAGGATAACAATTCTTCCATCATTATAGTAATGACTTGGCAAAGATTTGAAATTGAGAGTGGTAAAAAAAAAAATTGAAGATAAAGTAAATGGGAAAATGTATATCATAAACATGAAAACTCTTCACTAGCTGCATGAGGAAACTATCGCAATCCCCTCGATCGAATCGCCTGCTATCCCTCTCGAATCGCCTGCTCCGAGGCCTTTCGTCCACTGGATCGGACTCATCAGACAAATACGGCTGATTGTGTCTGTGCTCTTGGCGTCAAATAGAGACACACACCACAGTCCATAATTCTGTGGTGTTCCGACCGCCAAGGGTTCGAAAAAGAATCCAACAGCACCCCCAAAGCAGCCAGCGAAAGGTAGTAGAATTAAACAAAACGAAAGTGTGGAGAGGAAAAAAGTTGTTGAAAAACTTAAAAACATTACGCAAACAGTATAAAATGTAAGGGACAATCTTTGAGCCCATGCTTGAGGATCCATTTAAGGATGCAAGGAAGATTTAAAAAAATATGGAACAGTCTGAGTGGTCAGCTCTGCTGTTCAATAACCCAAGCATTGTCAGCGGCTAAGAATTGTGCAGAACAACCTTTCCTTGGATCTCATAAGAGATGCAATCACCCACTGATTGACCAAACAATACAATGCTGAACAATTAAGTAGTGGGGGAAAAAACAAGTGCAGGATAACACTTCTTCCATCATTATAGTAATGACTTGGCAAAGATTTGAAATTGAGAGTGGAAAAAAAAATGAAGATGAAGTAAATGGGAAAATATATATATATATATATATATATATATATATGTATATGTGTGTGTGTGTGTGTGTGTGTGTGTGTGTGTGTGTGTGTGTGTGTGTGTGGATCTACACATAGATAGATAGATAGATACATAGATAGATACATAAATAGATACATAGATAGATAGATAGATGTATAGACAGACAGATAGATAGATAGATCTGGCTATCATTTGCATATAAGGATAGCAACGAGTTAAACGTTCTTATAGACACTGCTATTGCAGTGCGTGCTGTGATGACTAACAGTGACTGTGATGATAGTGATGGTTGTGTAGAAGATGGTGATGGTGGCGACAGTTTTATCATCATTGCACAAACACTTCCATATTTTTTTCCTAAGAAAATCATAAGAACATTTCAACAGAAAAAAAAAAAAGACAAGCAAACAAGCAAACAACACACACACACACACACACACACACACACACACACACACACACACACACACACACACACACACACACACACACACACACACACCGCACGCGCGCGCACAAAACACATGCACTGGTGGTGAACTCAATGCTGAAGCCAGAAGGAACATGTAAGCAGACTAACAGTTGACAGAAGATTAACAGCGTCTGTGAGAACTCCGCAGAGGTCCAGGGACACAGTGTGATTTGATTTTCTTCACTCTGCCTGTGACGCAGAGCCTCTGGTTAGTTTTGCTTTTATCTCCCTTATCTGCCATCCTCTCCCTGCCATCCCTCTCCTCATGGCCTGCTGCCGGCAGGGGAGCTGCTCCCCCGCCTGAGCCAGTAGAGTTGTTTTCAAATGTACATCGACGGAAGCTTTCAGCTCTCTCTCCTCCCCTTTCTTCTTCTCCAGTCAGTTCTTGTGGTGCAATAGATGAAGAGCTGGAAATACTTTGTAAATAAAAAAAAAGGAACAAACAGTTCGTCAAAAGGGGGTGGGAGGAGACAAATGCTTTGGGGGCGGGTTTTGATCCTCATTTTTTTTTTTCATTTTCATAAACTCAAACATTTTGAAACGCGATTGTCATTGTCTCAGACTGAATGGTTTCTGAGTGTACTTCTGCCCTGATTAGATCGATGGGTCAGTGGGTGGGTCATCCTGGAGTCCAGTGTGGGCGCACCTCTAGGCGTTAAAGAAAGAGACTTCAACTTTTTGGGGGTCCATTTTGGACAAATCGTCCTGCTCACGCTGATTTTTATGCCGTTCATATTTTCCCGCGTGACACTTGCATGTCATGTTGTCTTTACTATCGCTCGTCAGTGTTTTCACCTGCCGTCCTTAATCAGTCATATTTCAATGTTTAAGGATATCATGCTCCTGGTACCCTCTTTTCTTTAAAGTCTCTTCCTTTCACGAGTGGCTCGTCACCGTTGGTGAGTTTGTTTCTCTCCAGCTCCCAGGAACTTGCCTTCACTGCGTTAGGGGAGACGACCCGTCCTATCACCCTTGTCCACAATCCACGATTTGTTAAGGAGGATTGTTCAGTATTTTTTTTTGTTTGATTTGCGACAACATGTGAATAATATAGGTACGCATATTCATAACGGAGTACTGTAGGACGTGTACGGCGACTTAAACGGTCTTTTGCATGCCACTCCCCACGACCGTTGACTCAAGGTACGGTGAAGTTTTTATGTGACTGGGCTCTCGAGTTGCATATCACTCCCCAAGACCATTGACTTAAGGTACGGTGGAAGTTTTCATGTGACTGGGCTCTCGAGTTGCATGCCACTCCCCACGACTGTTGACTCAAGGTACGGTGAAAGTTTTTATGTGATTGGGCCCTCGAGTTCCCTTTTCCTTCCTCGGAACTGCTGCTGTGTCTGCAACCTGCTCTGTCCTTGTGTCCGTTTGGGTGTCCGTGTGTTTGTTCGTGTGCACAGGAGACAACCAGAAAGAAATAGCACATACACTCTAGAATTGTCTTATCTTTGTTATGTCCAGCTTTTAGTTTCTTTTCTCTTCTTCTTTTTCATGTTAAATTGCGCATAAATAACTCTATATTTTCCCTGCGTGGACACGCATTCCATGTATGTGTTGATGGAGGTAAGAGTTAAGATTGTTACGTGTTGAGATATGTATTATTAATTATCATTTATCGTTTCAAATATTTCACATTTGTCTGTATTACTTCTACATTTATAACATTCACGCCTTTGGCATCTTGTACACCAAGCATGATTCCAAATACACACAACAATCACACAAATTTTAAGATTTATCCGCAAACATTCTCTAATTGTCCTTAGAAATGCTTCAATCTCAGGACTGAGAGAAGGGAGACAATCACGGAGGCGGCAACCAGCCAAAAGAGGATTCACCTGTCCGCTTGAATTGGTTGCGGCGTGTTATCACTGCGCTTTAACGCCGAGCGTCTGCAAGGTTGTAGATGGCTCGACCTGTCTGCTGTGCAGAATTCAGGGCCGTAAACAACCTGACTGATGCTGACCGTGGCCAGACAACAAAGTTCAGTATATGTGTTGACTGCTTGTGCGAATATGACTCATCTTACATTAGGCAGTTATCTGAAAACGCGAATATGAAGACTGCTAAACACAGTGTAGAGAGATGGAGTAGCCATGAAGAAGAAAAAAACATCAGAAAATTCTAGGCATGCAGGGTCTAGAGAGTGATGCATCGCTATCAACATTGCAACGGCAGTGTAAATGATGAATGAATGTATGTGATGGCAATTGTATTGGTAGCGCTGGCAGACAGTGACAATCAAACAATTACGCGTACAAGTTCATTTAGTATATCTTGAAAAACACAGCACAGCAATTTTTTCCCAGCAACATGACAAACACATACTTGGAAAAAGTGAGCCTCATCCCAACAGAGGAGAAGAAGTGTTTAAAAGCTGATTAGCTTATAACAAAACAGTGAAGTGAAAACTGCGTTTTTGAGAATAATATAGAGGTCCGTGGACCCAGTGGGATTACTCTGCTTGAAATACACTGCTGCTGCTTGGAAATGTCATCCTGCTGCTCACCTGCTGCTACTGGTTTTTATCTCCCATAAATGTCATCCTCTCAGCATCATTGTTCCCCACATGACCTGCTGCCGCCAGGGGGAGCTGCTGCCCAGGCTCAAACCAATGGCGTTGTTTGTTTTAAAGACAGGTCAGCGGAAGCTTTCAACTCCTGAACTCATCCTTTCTTCTTCCTCTTCCAGATACTTTTAACTGAACGGAGGAAGAGTCGAAGACAGATTTTTAAAAAAAAGAAGAAGCGAACAGTGAGGGGGAAAAGGAGAGAGAATGAGACAAAGGCTTCGGGGGCGGTGTTCAGATCTCTATTTTTTTTTTCTTTTGATTTCATTGTTTTACCTAAAACATTCTGAAAACCTGCCCTAGGAGATAAATAGTTTTCTCTCAGTCAATCAGTCAATGTGTTCTGAAAATGCTTCGTTCTGGAACCGATATATCTTAACTACAAAGCTCTTGATAGTTTGAGTTCACATCAAATCGATCAAAGGCCATCAAATTCAAAGTTATATCCATTTAGATGTTGACAAGCACACATCTAAAGCAACTTAAGTGCTCTCCTGGTGCACAGAATACTAAGAAAAAACAACATACCTTACTAAGAAAAAAACTCCTACATAATGTTAGTGATCCGTGTGTTCTTCTTACTGTATTGTGACCTTAACTACACCGGTTTGTACATGTTATGACACAGAAACACAGAGCGAGTGAGTGCCGTGAGTGTGAGGTTGGAAAGGTAGGTTAGAGTGGATCATGTGCCGGGGAACAAGCGGACAGGATTCGTTTTATTTTAATCAGTTATATGAAGAAAAGTGAAAATAAAACCTGTCGGATCTACTGTAGAGATATTGAGTAGAAGAAGAAAGCAACTGGAAAGATGGAAAAGAATATAAAGACAGAAAAAAACAGCACATGTACACAAGGATTCAGATCCAGGCAGTCCCAAATCCTGATCCACACTGCCGTTGCATGGTGCTGGAAATGGTATACATTAGTGGTGGTGATGGTGGTGATATTTTGGAAGATGGTAACTGGGGTAGGCAAAAACCTGTTTCACATATAATATGCACTCACCTTGCTTTCAAAAACCAAAGACAGCATGTCATCAGCAGCATTAGTAACAGTAGAGCCATACACACTACTGAGTTGTGAGCCTAAGCCTGAAGGCAGAACGATAGTGTTTCTGAGAACAACACAGTGGTCCAAAGGCACAGCGTGATTTTTGTTCACTCTGTCTATGACGCACTGATATTTGCCTCCCCTATCTGTCATGTTCTCCCAGCCATTACTGTCCTTGTGGCCTGCTGCCGACAGGGGGAGCTGCTGACCTGGCTCAGCCGATGGAGTTGTGTGTTTCGATTGTAATGCAATGGAAGCTTTTAGCTCCTTCTCTTCTCTCCTTTTCTTCATCCCCAGCCAGATGCACGTGAAGAAGAAGAAACAGATAACTCGATGATACCAGCGGGACATGAAGAAGTACTTTCTTCCGTTGCCAAACCAATCACATGCGAATTTCTTTCCCTGCTAGATCCATTCAGTTTAATGGCTGAAGAGCTGATGATGCATTTTTAAAAAAGTAGAAGCAAACAGAAGAGAAGATGGAGCGAGGCAAACAGTTTAAGAGGAGTATTCTAATCTGCAGTTTTTCTATCTGAGAGAAACTCTCTGAAATATTCAGAGAACTGACTGCCGATGGAAACGTTCCATTCAGTCAAACAGTCTGAAATCAACGTATTATTGCACGGTATGTGATGCTCTTGAATAGGTATACTTAAACTGCAAAGCTGTCATTTCGATTGGGCTTATGTTACATTTGTAAAAGATTATTCCAACGCATAGCCATGTTGTTTAGATATTGACAAGGTACTCGTCTAAGCTTTTGTAGCACTTTCCTAGAGCAGAGAATACATAAAAGTCACACATTTCACCATGAAAAACAGTCTCTGCAAAAGGTGATTATTACATGTTTAATGATTTCTGGTAATATGACATCAAGTACATCAGTCTGTATGACAGAGAGAGAGGACAGAGAGAGAGAGAGAGAGAGAGAGAGAGAGAGAGAGAGAGAGAGAGAGAGAGAGAGGGAGAGAGACAGACAGACAGACAGAGAGACAGAGAGAGAGAGAGAGAGAGAGAGAGAGAGAGAGAGAGAGAGAGAGAGAGAGAGAGAGAGAGAGAATATGGTGAGGGCGAGGCAGGGTCATCAGAAGGAGGACGTGATAGCCTTGAATGAAGCATTTCATCAGCAACATAACAAACTGTACTATCATACACATATACAAGAAGTACGGCCAAACGCAAAGCCAGAACAAATGTTTAACGTGATTGGTACTTCACAGAACATAACGCTTCTGAGAATAACAAGATCTGGGGACCCTTTGGGTTTTTTTTCAACTCTGCATGTGATACGCTGCCTGTGGTTAGGTTGGTTTTTGCTCCAGCATTTGCCATCCCATTCCATGCCATCGTTCTCCACATGGCCGTTGACTGCAGGGGGAGCTACTCTCCTGGCTCAGCCAATGGAGTTGTTTGTCTCAAATGTAGGTCACGTGGAGCTTTCAGCTCTTCACCTTTACCTTTCTTCTCCCCCAGCCGGATCTACTAAGTGACGTGGAAGAAGAGCTGAGGGCAGATTAACTGAGGGTAGATTAAACAATGAAAAAGAAGTTAACAGGAAAAGAAGGGATGATGGGATGAGAGAAAGATGAAGAGAGGCGGGAGAGCGGTAGGGGAGGAGGGGCAGGGGGAGGTGCGATGTTTGGATCCACATTTGTTCATTTTTTATGAAACGACTTGAACATTCTGTAACGTCATTGTCGTTTCCAGTGACCCATTCCTTCTCATCCAGTGTAGCCTTTCATAAACTTTTGCCAACTGCCATTTATCTTTAGTGCTAAGCTGCCAATGATTTGAGCTCGTCTCGAGTTCATAAAAGTTCATTCAAATTCAGAATCATGTTAATCGGATATTGACAAGAACCCACCAAAGAGCAAAGAATGCGAAATAAATTGTGTGCTTTGCTCGGAAAGCAATCGTTAATGTAGCTGGTGCATGCTTGCTTCTTCCTGGTTTTGTGGCCTTATCTCCTTCAGTTTATAAATGATAAAATTCAGAAACAGAGAGAAAAAGGGATGATGATGGAAAATGGGACGAGATCGGTAGGGATGGATGATATGGACAGGAATGGGAAAACATGATTCATTTTCAATTTAGACAGTTGTAGCAAGAAAGGGAATACGAAAACCGTTAAATCGAGTGTAGAGAAATGGCACTGTAGAGACATTAAAAGAGGATAACGAAAAAGAGAGAAAAATATAACAACACCAGCAAAGCCAATGCATGTAAATTTAGGGAGTCTTCGTCTACACTGTGGTTCCAGTGGTGGTGGTAATAAGGTTCTTCTTAAGGTGGTGACGAAGATGGCAGTAGTTCGATAGAAAGTGATGGTGACAACAATCAAATCATTGCATATACACAATCATCAATCCTGCCCTAAAAATCCACAACAGCGTTGTGTCAGCAGCAACTTTAAACAGTACTCTGAAACACATTTGCAAGTATTGCGCCCAGTCGCAAACCCAGAATGACAGTGTTTCTGGGGACAAAGCAGAGTCCAGAGAATATACGTAGTGTTCTTTAGTCTACCTGTGAAGCGCTACTTCTGCGAAGTTATAATTCTGGCTCCTTTATTTGTCATTCTCTCACTGCCATTTATCCCTGTTGCTGACAGGGGGTCGGAGGTGAGGGAGGGCTACTGTTCTGGCTCAGCCAATGGAAACTTTTTGTTTTAAAAATGAAGGTCAAGGAAGCTTTCAGCTCTTTCTCTCCTTTCCCTTTCTTTTTTCCCTTGCTAGATCTACTTAGCCTGATGGACGAAGAGCTGGAGCTGAGTTAAACAAAAAAGCGTTTAGGGAAAGAGGAGATGAATAGGTTAAATAATTTCAGGGCAATGTTTCGTATCCGCAGGTTTTCTAATTTATCAATTCTGAAACATTCTGAAACTTCACTGCGGTTTCAGAAGACCTATACTCTCGAAAACTCGTCATCAGCCTTTAATTAAAGTGTTCCATGTTTTTTACTCACTGAGGTTGATATATTTTCACAACACTGGTACCGATGGTTTGAGCTCATGTCTGGTTTTTTCTAGGACCATTCCAGTTTTTAAAGTCATACAACTGTTTTACTGACGGAAAACTCATCAAAAAGAGCTGAAACTCTTACCTAGCATACTTAATACAAAGCATGTTTTGTCAAAAAGAAAAAAAAATATATATGTATATAAAATCAAAGAAAAATGTGTTTGACCAACGCCTCATCTCTCTGGTTGTTAGGACTTTGGCTGCACCAGTTTTTCAGTATCTGGAGAGAGAGAGAGAGAGAGAGAGAGAGAGAGAGAGAGAGAGAGAGAGAGAGAGAGAGAGAGAGAGAGAATGTATGAATGAATGGGTGGTTTATTGTGGTAAATTTCACAAAGCCCATTCAGAAGGGTGGGAACGGAAGGGATGGGGACTGTACATACACAAACATTAGAAATAAACATAATTGATACATCACAAGAAAGTGCATCGCGATTGGATTCCAGATCATGGAAATATAGGCACCAGTAAGTACAACGAGAGCACAGGTAGCTGTCAATCGGATTTTCTCTGGATGCTTCTCAACAGTTACAACGGAACAATAGTCACGACGGATCGACAAGATTTCGATCTTCAACCTCTTTGCTGCTTGCAGTGCTGGCCTTCACCCTCTTCCATCACTTTACACAGACGATCATTCATTTTGTTTGTCATTTCTTCCAAGTACATCATTACGTCTGTGATAGTAATGTCTGCATG
>JADBJO010000888.1:135000-140000 GCA_016801955.1 Conus betulinus
TTCCCCATGCCCCATAATCCACTCAGTGTTTCTTTATCGCAACATTTGCAAACTGTTGTAGTTAAACTCACAGTACAAGTAAGTAGGAACCATGGATCGCCGACATTTTGTGAGATATTTTCCATGGTAATGTCTGTTGTTCCTCTTGTATTCTTTGCACCGGAAAGTCACCTCGGTTGCTTATATGAGTGGTGTGTCAATATCTAAGTCATATAACCGAATTATAGTAGAGATTTTGACGGATTTTGTGCGAACTCGAACATTAAAAGTTTTCCCATTAAGACATACCGGCGATAGAGAGATGCAGTTACTGAAGACATTAAACAGAGGCTGCTTGAGAGAGATAGGAAACTGGTGATTTATACAGCAGGTTTTCACAATGTATCAGTGAATTCATGAACTCTAGAAGAAACGGGATGATCTGAACAGCTCCCCCAAAGCATTTGTCTCATTCTATCTCTCTTCGCGTACTGTTCGCTTCTTTTTTTTTTAAGCTATTTCCCCCCAGGCCTTCCTCCATTACATTAAATGGATCTGACCGAGGAAGAAAGGAGGATGAGCGCAGGAGTTGGATGCTTCCATTGACCTACATCTAAAACAAACCAGTCCACTGGCTTGAGCCGGGACAGCAGCTCCCCTGGCGGCAGCAGGTAATGTAGGGAACAATGACACTGTAAGAATGGCAAATATGGGGGATAAAGTACAAACTTAGCAGCAGCAGTGTATTTCAAGCAGAGAAGAGGAATCCATTATGTCCAGGACCTTTGTATTGTTCTCAGAAACACAGTCAATTTTCACTTCACTCTTTTGTCAAAGGTCAGTCGGCTTTTAAATGTTTCTTCTCCTCCGTTGGAATGAGGCTTATTGTTTGCAGTTGTGTTTGGTAATCCGTTTGTCATGTTGCTGAAAAAAAATTGACGTCCAGCATTGTTGAAGGCACAACAAAAGAATGCAGAATTGATATGGGAAAAAATGTGAAAAATTTGAACCATTACATGGGTGAAAAAAGCGACCTACCCAGCAACATATATAAAATCTAATTCTCACCTCCATCCACACATAAAACTGCGTGCCCACACGGGAAAAGTACAGCGCGCTATCTGTGTGCACTTTAATATGAAAAGAAGAAGAGGAAAAGAAACCAAATACATAACAACTGAAAAATAAGAAGTGAAGATAAATAGATTTGAAGTGTAAATCCTAATTCTAAAATATGTCTTTCTTCGGGTCCCCCTTTCTCTTCACACGAACAAACAAATGGATATTTGAACGGACATCGGGACAGAGCGGGGCATACAGCGGCAGTCTCAAAGAAGAAGAGATCTCGAGGGCCCAGTCCAACTTCCACCGTCCTCCCTGTCGCTGGTCGCCGTACATCGCATGCAACAGACCGCGTAGTCGCCACACTCGCCCTACTCCATGTTACGAATGTGGCGTAAATATGCTATTTACATGGTGCCACACAAAAAAGCATACACTGTATCAACCTCAACAAAATAGTCCTCCGAATGAAACTATATACCGAGGTTCCGTGCGTGAACGCATGCATACCATCTTGCACGGCTTTTTTTTTTATCACCAACTTCCAGAAGACAACGCCAGTTAGGCCGTTGGTACGGATGACTCTTATACATAGATCATGACCCAAGAGAATGAAAAGATGAGCAAAGAAATTTGAGCTACTGATAGACTGAATGACGCGACGCGGGAAACGACTGAATGAAGCACAAACAGGCAGATCTTCAGTCGTTCTACCCAGGTAAGCAGTTCGTTGAGTAGAGAGAACATGGATTGCTAAGCGCTTACAGCTTGGTCTCTGACCGAGTATAGATGCTGTACAAGTACTACATAATAATAATGGTGATGATGATGACGGTGATGATGAAAAATGATGATGATGATGATGATGATGATGATGATGATGATGATGATGATGATGATGATGATGATGCCAGCAACAAGTCAAACAACAAGAATGACGACGACGACGACGACGACGACGGCGGCGGCGGCGGCGGCGGCGGCGACGACGACGACAACGATGATGATGAGGATGAGGATGAAAAATTACCAAATCATTTGTGGATAATGATGATACGATGGGGCATGTCTAATGCTGTGATGTTAAGGGCATGGAAGCTGACGAAAAGCAAACAGCCAATGATGACAAGCCAGTGGTCAAAGGAAAGACCTTTTTTTCTAACGACGTAATTTACCAGGAAGCAAGGCTTTCTAAAATATTGAATTGTGACCAATCAAGGATGGTGGATCAGCACCCTGACAAGTGATATTAAAGATGATAATGACATGACATCAAGCCTTACACAGGAAATAAGTGGAGAGCATGAAGATTAGGATGAGTGAAACAGTGGTCAGGAATAGAGAGAAACCCGTCAAGACACACTGTGTTTTACGTCTAGACGTGCACCTACGCTGGATTGTAGGATGCACTACCTTCAGCATGACGCGTCACTGACAATGGATCTAAATGGGTGATCAGTGCAAGCAAAAAGCATAAAATCTGGGATAATGACAGCCATGTTTCAGAATGTTTAATTGAGTTAATGAAAATGGGGGAAAAAAAAAAACAGGATCAGAACATCGCCCTGATAGAATTCATTTCACGCCATCCCTCCTTGAGAACTGTTTTGCTGCTTCTGTTCTTATTTTCAAAGTATTTTCAGCTCTTCATTCATTACACTATAAGAAATGACTGGGGAAGAAGAAACGGAGACGCCGACAGCTTGTATTGATCTATATTTGAAATACACAAACTCCTTTGGCCGAGGCAGAAGAGCAGCTCCCCCTGCCGGCAGCAGGCCATGAGGAGAGGGATGGCAGGGAGAGGATGGCAGAGAAGGGAGATAAAAACCAAACTAACCAGAGGCACTGTGTCACAGGCAGAGTGAAGAAAATCACATTGTGTCCCTGGACCCCAGAGTTCTCACAGACGCTGTTAATCTTTACTTCCCTCTTCTGTCAACTGTCTTTTTACAAGTTCCTTCTGGCCTCAGCGTTGGGTTCACCACTGGTACATGTGTTTGGTAGTTCTGTTGTCGTTGTTGTTGTTGTTATTGTTGTTATTGTCGTTGTTTTGCTTGTTTTTTTTTCTCTGTTTCGGTTGAAACATTGCTTTGGATTTTTGAAAGCAGAATAGATAGATGTTCATAAGTAGTGAGGATGTAACTGTTACTACCATCACCACCTTCCACCACACCACAACAGCAGTGTTCAAAGAACGTTTACCTCTCTGGATCCACATGCTTCCTTGTGCATGATATTGCTATCTTTCTTTCTCTCGTTCCGTGTAACGCCCCTTTTACAGCTCTTCTTCCCTATTTCTCTTCATTAATGGATTTTCTTTTTCATGTTTTATTTTCATGTAACTCGGTCTAAAATAAAACGACTCATATTTTTGTTTAGACAGAGGGCGGGGAAGGGGTGGGAGTGGGATGGTGTCTGTACAGTAGAAGAGTGCGTGCGGTGTTGCAGGTTGCAAGGTAGTGTTGCCACTCTCTCCACGTCTGTCTGTCTTCTTCTTTTTGTAGCTTCTGTCTTCTTTTACAATAGGAGCGAAGGCCTAACTTCATCGTGCGCCGCCTTTTAACCTGCAAATAAAGCTATCTCATTAATCAGAGACAGTCAGAAGTATAGGTGGCATCCTATTTCACCCACAAAAAACACACTTACGTATTTCAAACAAAGCAATGCCACAACATATACCACAACTAAGTAGACCAAATAAAACTGTACACAAAGTAACCATTGAGAGAAAACAGATAGAGATCACATGAGAGAGAGAGAGAGGGGGGGGGGAGGGGGGGGTGGGGGTGCGAGAGAGCTGTGGCTAATCTTCTTGTCTTTTCCAAGTTCAAGCACAGTCAGTGACAGGGCCTGAACAGCATTCACTACATCGCAAGGCAGTCCAGCCAGCGAGTCTCTTCACACTGCTGTCACATAATCACACTCCTTTAGCTGCTTTCCACAATCATGTCATTGCGTATTACCAAACCACACATTCCACGGAATACTTCAGCATCTAACATACTTTTCCCCACCAAGGACAAGGATCACCAGCTACTGCTCTATATCCTTTCTCGCTGATCAAAGGAAAAGACAATGCATTAATCTAGCTTGTTGCCGAGTTATTTCTAGCATGTTTGAGAGAGGTGTGAACGATTCAAAGTGCTCCGAGCTTCCGTCTCTACACATGCAAACCTTTGTTCATGGATCTATCATCATATATAAACTCACTAACTGATAAAGATGTTTACACAGTTTGCCATTTATGATCAAAAAATTTTCTCCGATGAGTCATTCTGAAATGGTAAATTCATCATGCTGCTTGATAGCTAGATTTTTAACTAAACACAAGGTGTCACCCACTACAAGAGAGCATAGCACATATCAAAATAATTCAAATCAAAGTCAGCATGACCAATATATTAATTGCTGGTCACATAACGCACATGCGTCAAAACCATTCAACAGCACCGACGCCAACATTTTAATGACATACCAATTTAAAAAACAAAAAATGGAAAAGCTAGGCAACTGAAAATCGAGGACAGAAGTGAGGGGGCGCTGTGAGGAAGCGTTAAGGAATCTGAATGCTGGCAGATCTTGCTTCTGTGACCAAAAAAAAAAAAAAATAGGGTGGATGGTAAAATAAATATCAATTGCTAACCAAGCATCCTCTCAATTTGCATTAACATAGCTTATAAACAAAAGACGAAAAGGGTTCAAACTAAGAAGATTCGATCGACTTTCATACTTACAACATATCAGAGGCAGATCACTCTCCACTCAGTCTCTGTCCTTCCAGCAGCTCGCCACATAGAGCCCCTAAAGAATGAAGAAGATTTTTTTTTTTATCCAGACCCTATCGCCCCTCAACAAGACAACGAAACTGTGAGGTTTTGTTGATTGGTCAGATCTGAGTTTTGAGAATAGTGATGGCGGCAGCATGTGCGTAGGAGGCGCGATTTTTAAAAATCATA
>JADBJO010000888.1:155000-160000 GCA_016801955.1 Conus betulinus
CCAGTTTACACGGACGGACTCGTGGATATTCAGCTCAATATCAACACTCCACTTTAATTCCTGGAACACATCGGTCGACTAGTGGACAGATGCAACTTTACATCCATACATTAATACCCAGTCTACACTATTAGTCTCATGGACACATGTAGATCCACTTAAAAAAAATCAATGCCCGTGTTAAACTGGGCTGAAACCTTACCCCTAAGCCTAATCCTAACCTGTACACTTACCCAAACTCAGACATTTACTCTAAACCTAACTTTACTCCTGAAGCCCATAACCCTAAGCCTAACCCTTCGCCTATCCCAACCCTAACCCTAATCCTAACCCTAAAACCGTACCCTAATCCCAGCCTCAACCATATCCCCTAATCCTACCCCAGACCCAGTCAACACTAGTAGACTGGTAGACAGATGTAGATGAACCACTTCAAATCCTGATCTGTACGGCAGACCAGGAGTTATCAGACAGGAGGATAGGGCGTAGGACGCTTGGCGTGGGCCAAGTCGGTAGTTAATTTTCAACCTTGGGGGTTGTAAAAAGGAAAACGTAGTTTTCGGAACGACCAGAGAGTGGTCGATGTCGATGTAGCGCAGATAGAAGTCTGCTAGGGATTCTCTTTGTCACAATCTTGATTCCCTATGAGTAAGTTGCCAGTTGGGGAATAATAAATACATGAAAAGAAAAAATTACTCATAAGTGAATATAAACGATTAGTGTGATTAATAAAAAAAAAAAATGAATTGATATCATATAATCGGAAGCATTTTGTGAAAACGCGTAGTTGGTTTAAAAAAAATGAAATACGAACGGTTTTTGAGATTGATATTTTTGTAAAGATTTCACTTTGTTTCTCCCCAGCTGTGATTAAGTGTGTACTGGAAACAGAATGCTACGGATTCGTGAGTATGATGTGTTACCATGTTTTTGTTGTATAATGCCTTGAGACAAAACAAATTGAAACTTAGTTGAACCAAAGCTAACGTTAGGACTTGGGGTTTCTTTCCAGAAAACCTTGAGCGCCATCAGTTGAATGAACCTACCCCTGGCGACTGGATCTTAACAATTTGTTTATCCAGTATTATCCAATGCAAAAAAGAAAAATATAAGAAAGGGGTTGGAAATTTATACGAAGCAGATGGAAAAGTGATTGAAAATGCTTGCATAATAATTGAACATGAAAATTTGACACAAAATGCTATTATGTGTTATGCTGTTGTTATTGTAGAATTCTTTTGTTGTGTTTGGTAAAGGAAGCACAAAAAAGTGAATTCTTGTTTCCACAGTCTCTCCTTTGAATGAATGGAGTAGCTCGTAGATGCGTGCGTATGGAGTAAACATGCTGTGTTTTGTGACTGAGTGTTCGCAAATGCTTGTGTGACACCCCTAACATTCACCCCAACCATAACATTAAAGCTTTAACCATAATCAGTCCTTACCCTAACCCTAACCCTAACCCTGACCCTTAACCCTAACACTTACCTTGAGCCTAGCTCTAACCCTAATCCTAATCCAAACCATAACCCAAGCCCCTGACACTAACTCTCGGCATAACCCTGACCATTAAGCTGTATCCTAACCCTAACACAAACTTCTGAAACCTAATCCTAACCCGAATACTAAACCCTAATCCTAACCATCATCTTAACCATGTCCCAAACCATGACCCAAAACCTCCCTTAATCCTATACCTAACACTTACCCTAAACCCTAACACTAAACACTAAGGCTAATGCTAACCTTGCTGCTAGTCGAATAAGTACTATTACTACTGTTCTTTCAAGAGTTAAAGATTTGGTGGGTTAGAGATTTCAGCCTATTGCTTCAAAACCACTCCCTTTCCTTTCGACTGTGAGGGTACAGACTGGCTTTTCAAAATAACCCCCACCCCCCCCCCCCCCCACCCCATTTCGCCACCACACAATCAGACTCTTGATCTTGGCAACTTGGCTAAGAGCTTGGCTGAATGTACGCTTGGTTAGCTAGATAATGTGTGATATATTACATGACGTGATTTATCTTCGTCGGTGAGCTTGTGACGTGTTCACTATGGTATTCTTACCTCCTTCCTCCCCCCCTCCCCCCTCGCCCCCCCTCCCCCCTTCCTCCCTCCCTTGCCCCTCTCCTCTGCTCTTCCTCCTCTTCCTTCCCTCCCCCCATCCCATCCTTCTGTGCGTGCTGAGATTGATATACGACAATGTTCAGCATCTAATGTCACATCGTTTGATTTACATCTCCTCCTCATCTCCTCCCCCCCCCCCTCCTACCCTGACGCGCTCACCTCCTCTTCCTTCCCACCGCTCTCTATCCTTCCCCTCTCTCCCATCTTTCCTACCCTGAGTCTACAGGTCGTTGTAACAACTGAACTGGATACACAAAGATGTTTCATGTTGACATTTACAGCGTGAGGGATAAAGAAGTCACTTTCTTTGTTTGTTATTTCGTTGTTGTTGCTGCTGCTGCTGCTGCTGCTGCTGCTGCTGCTGCTGTTTCAATGGCAGTGTCTTCGCGCTTGTTTGCTTCTTTGTACCTCTCTTGTCTCATTGCCTCTGTGACGTTTTCGTTGCTGCCAGGGCACAGTGTACCGACAGCTTCTGTAGTCAACGTTGCTACTGTTGATTCTGTCACTAACGTTGCTGTTTTTTTTTGGTTGCTGTAATAGTTGCTTTTTATTGGTATCATAATCGTCACTTCTGATGTTGTTGCTGTTGTAGATGTTTTTGTGCTGGTAGTTATCACTGCTACTACTACTGCTACTAATGCTGCTGCTGCTGCTGCTGCTGCTACTCAGTTACTATTCCTACTGTTACTACTGTGCTGCTCTTGCAGCTACAATGATTACCGTTGCTGCTGCAGCTGCTGCTGCTCCTCCTCCTCCTCCACCTCCTATTACTACTACTACTACTACTACTACTACTACTGCTGCTGCTGCTGCTGCTGCTGCTGCTACTACTACTACTACTACTACTACTGCCGCTGCTGCTGCTGCTATTACTATTACTGCTGCGGCTTTTGCTGGTTCTACTGTAAGACTGACAACATTGCAGTTCTCTGCTGCTTTAGACTGTCGTTGCTGCTGTTATTAAGAGCTGATTCTTCTGCCATCAGCTCTAAAGCTTAACTGTAACTATTGCTCTACACATATCCTATGTACACAATCACTAATAAAATCAGCAGTTCATTAAGAACGTTATAGCTTCAATTATCTTTGTATCGTTTGCACTTGCAGTCACACCACAAACAATAGCTATTGGTCCCCCACCTCTCTCTCTCTCTCTCTCTCTCTCTCACACACACACACACACACACACACACACACACACACACACACACACACACACACACATATGAACACAGCACTCACAATTACAATTTCTTTTTTTTCTGCCGCATTAGTCAGCTACTAGAAATTCAAAACTTTACATCACAGGACAAACATCAGTCTAGACTAAGTCGAGAAGTTTGCCTGTAAATCATGTGCGTGCAGTGTTCTTGGCAGTTGCACAGTCCGTATCAATAAATTCTATTGAAACGACAGAAAAGGAACGTAAACCTGCTTTACTAGTGTGGCATGATAATTATGTGCATCTCTCACGCTGCTATAGAGAAAGGAGCGGACGACTTAGTCCGAAAACGTCTTTGTCTTTAGTGTCATGATCTCCTGCTCAACTCATAAACGTGGAGTTTGTACTGAAAGGGCTCAACACAGAGATTTCCAGCGTCGTTTATTGCGTGCTCATGTACCTCAACATCACTGCTAGCTAAAACAATCTAGTGGCAAACCCAGCTTGCATTCAGTAACCTTTGCTCAAGTGCCAACGATGTCATATTCAGAGCATTTACGCAATGTTAAAAAACTTAAAAGAAAAGTAGCTATTCCGCCGGGAAAAGGCACAAGCAAGTAACGAGACAAAACACGATGCGAACCTTCAGGCAAGATTGACAACATTTTGGACGATGAAAACGAGGAATGAGCCATCACCGATCTTCTCAAACTGAGCGCAAAATGGGCTTTTTCATTGTCCAGGACGTTTGTTTTATCGTGCATGAAGAAGAACAAAAAGGTCGAAACCGTCGTGTATTGTCTTTCATTCGTTTGTCCCTTTTGTCCGGCGGAGTAATAATTGTTCTTTAAGTTTGTTTCCGTTTCCGCCTGCAGTCACCTTACTTTGAAAGTAAGCAGAATTATCTTCCTTGCCCTTGATTACATTAGGTCAAAATGCCCACTTCATGGATCGATTTTGCATGATGAGAATCAGTTTAAATGTTGATTTTTACTGTTAATAAAACGTCATCAACTTCAGCGATCAGTTCACCATCAGCTGTTCAAATAGTCCTTTAAAATGCTGCAGATGATGCTGTGGGCAGAAATCACTGTTTTTTTTTTTTTTTCTTTCATTCCCCCTCCACCACCCCCGCATTTACTAATTTTCTTTTTGTCTTTTTTTGTTTGTTTGTTTGTTTCTTTTTTTTTTTTTTTCTTCTTTTATTTTTCTTTCTTCTTCTTTTTTTTTCTTGTTGTTGTTGTTGTTGTAAAGGCGGGTTTTTTTTTTCTTTTTTCCCCCTCCTTTTTCCAGCTCTCAGGCACTTTGCAAGTCTGTATGTTGTATTGCTATTAATGGACATTTTCTTGCTGACTTCAATGTTTTTGTGTTTTCATACCGCTCGTCACGGTTTATTTTTGTACAAGCGATCACTGTTGCTGTTGTTTCCAGAGATGCATATGGCGTGTGAGAATCAGTCGCTTGCTTCAAATCACACTTCTCTCCCATGATATTCATGCGGCTTTCCAAAATAGCTCGCTAGGGGTTCCTCCTCTCTTTGCCATCGCAGTCATATTCTTATCAAACCGCCGCAATGTTTGGCTGAATCGACACCCTGGGCCGCCAGATAGTGTGATTTGTGTGTGTGGTGGTGAACGCTTGGCTCTTCAGCAGCATGTTTCCAATATGTCCGTTTTGATTTTCTGTCCCGGTCAGTTAATCTTCGGACCGTTC
>JADBJO010000888.1:165000-172500 GCA_016801955.1 Conus betulinus
TCTGTCTGTCTGTCTGTCTGTCTGTGTGTCTGTCTCTCTCTCTCTCTCTCTCTCTCTCTCTCTCTCTCTCTCTCCTCTCCCTCTCTCTTTCTCTCTCTCTCATCTCTCTCTCCCTCCTCCTCTCTCTCTCTCTCTCTCTCTCTCTCTCTCTCTCTCTCTCTCTCTCCTCTCTCTTCCAGGCATTGTATGTCTTATTGTTTTTTTGTGTGTAACCATTTCCTCTTTCTATATATACCGTTTACTTCAATTCTAGATTAGTTTTGCTGATGTTGTTATTGCATTTTTTTCTATATATTTTCCTGTTATTGAGGGCCGGATGTAAAAAAAAAGCCATTTTGTGCTTATTCCGCTTTTTCCCTAATTAAAAAAAATTCGTTCGTTCGGTTTTCGTTCGTTCTCTCTCTCTCTCTCTCTCTCTCTCTCTCTCTCTCTCTCTCTCTCTCTCTCTCTCTCTCTCTTGAGGTGTGTTGGGTTTCTTCTGTCTTGGTCTCACTATCTCTCGTTTAGTTTGGAGTTCCGTCTATGTGATAATTTCACCCTGGAAACTAAAGTTGCATTTTTTTTATCTTTTATTTTAAGAAAAAAAAGAGAATATTTTTTCAGAACCCCAAACCAAAGGAACGTACATCTCCTCTACTTTATTTGCAAGTGTCAGTGAAGGTTTGTCTTTAAAACATTATTATTTCAATTTCCTTTTCTTCATCCTCATCACCGCTACTGCCTCTCTCCTTCCCTCCATCCTCCCTCCCTCTGCCTCTCTCTCTCTCTCTCTCCTTCCCTCCCTCCTTCCTCCCCCCTCCTCTCTCTCTCTCTCTCTCTCTCTCTCTCTCTCTCTCTCTCTCTCTCTCTCTGCATGCATCTGTCTCCACCTCTCTATCTCTTTTTTCAGTTTGAAGTTTATAGCCATGTAATGGTCTCACCATGGGAACAAGAATTGAATTCTCTGATCGTTCATTTTCTGATAAAAAGATGCGTGTATATTTCAGGGTCCCAAACCAAAGGAATGTATACTTACTAACTTCTCCAATTTATGTTCACGGTCAGTGAAGGGGTTCTGTTCTTTTTCTTCACATATTATCATTTTCACTTCCTTTTCTTCGCCCTGATCCCCCCCCTCTCTCTCTCTCTCTCTCTCTCTCTCTCTCTCTCTCTCTCTCTCTCTCTCTCTCTCTCTCTCATCTCTCTTTGTCGGCATTTACCTGGAATTAGTTTTTTTTTTTCATTTCCATGATGTTTCATAGAGATTTTATTTTCATTAATGTGCGGATAAGGATCCCTACCTGTTGCTGAGCTTAAGTCTGCACATCGAGATGTTTTGTCGTTTGCTTGGTTTGGTTTTGTGGTAGTTTGGGTAGTTTGGGTATGGGTATTTGGTTTGGTTTGAGTTTGGTTTGGTTTGGTTTGAGCTGGGGTGCAAGAACAAGGGAGGGGAGGGGACGATGTGTGTTAAACGAAAATACGCTATCTCGAAAAGACCTCAAGTGTGTATAAACTTTATTGTTACCCATCGCACAGGCCCTGAGGAGCTCCGCGGCACAGGGAATTGTTTAAGGATGGAATTGTCTGATCAGATGTCTGTCTGTATGTCTTTTGGCAAGATAAACTCGAAAACAGTAAGACTATTCTTTTTTCTGTCCCAGTATCTGTGCCACTTCAATGGCAGTGCACCCACGCCGCTCATTCTGACACCCGTCCATAGCCACAGCCCCGGCACCGGCAATCCACAAGGAGCAGTCAACCCAACGGAGAAGACACTGCACTGCTGCCGAGTCACTCCGGTGGTGTTCAGTGGTGCCTGCTGTGATCCAACATACGCAGGACCCCTGTACTAAGCCCCGTACTGACGACAATAATTGCTTAGTCGCGGAGGCGGCGTGAGTGAGCTCTCCCTCCGGAGGGTGCTACCGTCCGTCCAACGACAGCTCCCATGGATTCGCCGATACCGGTGACCCCAACGGAACTAGATCAAGGCCACAGACGTGGAGATGACATCGAAACTAAGGTCACCATGAGAAAAGGGCATTGAAGGGCCACAGAATTTGAGACTTGTTTCATGCTGATCAATGGAAATGAGGATGATGAATATGATTGCTACGGATTTCCATTCCGTTCGGAATCTGCATGACAGAGCTGTACTCTACGCTTACTTTCGTAATATATCCGGACGTCAACCAGGTCCGAGAGATACAGACACCTGCAGTGTTTGGTCAGAAAATTTGAGCAACACTCGTAGATGCAACTAGACTGTGTGGTCCCGATCTTCCTAATTGAGCCCGTCGCAAACTCAACTTTGGGTAGGAGCCAGTCGGGACATAAAATCCCCACATGACTCAGACAGGAATCAAACCCACGACCTCTCAGCTGGGAGTCCGCGACACTGACCACTTCGCCACGGCAGCTGGTAGTAAGACTGATCTTTATCACATCTTTATCGGTGTTGGCTGCGCGGTCAATGTCGGTACTTTTATGGGTTAGACGCAGAGTTGATTATTGTTGCTATCAGATCCCTCGTTCAAAAAAGAAGAAGAAGAAGAAGAAGAAGAAGAAGAAGAAGGAGAAGCGTGCAAAGCCTACTGCGAAGTGAGAATGTCTTTTGAATGTTTTTTTAAAAAAAAAATACTGCAGACAATTCCCCAAACGCCAGCACTCACCTTGACCCTCCTGACCCATGACAGGTGACACCTGAGCTATGCGGGTACCTGGCCCTCGTGCAGCGGAAAACACAGCTGTGCCAGAGATCAATCGCCAATCGGGGTGTGTGACCCAGTGAACTTTATCACGGGTCAAAAGGGGTGAAAACCCGATCAAAATGACTCAAGCAAGAAATTTACAAAATTGAACAAAAATGGAAGACAACCAATGACTGACAGACAGACAGACAGAGAGAGAGAGGAGAGAGAGAGAGAGAGAGAGAGAGAGAGAGAGAGAGAGAGAGAGAGAGAGAGAGAGAGAGAGGAGAGAGAGAGAGAGAGAGAGAGAGCGAGAATGAATGAATGAATGAATGAATGACGGTTTATTCATGTAGGCCTCAGCCCCTCATGAAAGGTAAATGTACTCTCTCTCTCTCTCTCTCTCTCTCTCTCTCTCTCTCTCTCTCTCTCTCTCTCTCTCTCATATATATATATATATATATATATATATATATATATATATATATATAAATTCCAAGAGTAGTAACTGAGCACCATTCCAGCAATTTTCAGAGCAGCTTGGTGTGTTGCAATGACTGTAAGAAATATTGAATTATGAACAAAGCTTGCTCTTATGTCTTAGATTGAAAAAAAAATAGGGGAGATAAGCATTCATATCTGCAGTGGCAGATAATTCTGCCTAACTAACAGTAACTGTTAGGCAGAATTATCTACCATTGCAGATATGAATGCTTATCTCCCCCTATTTTTTCAACATAAGACCTAAGAGTAAGCTTTGTTTATAAGTATATACAAATACATATATACATACATACATACATATATATATATATATATATATATATATATATATACATATATATATATAAAACGCTTCATCATACCAATCCAAAACATGTACATCGACGACTATTGCAATCATACCATGCAACGCTACGAAGTAGCTATTTCTCTATATTTACAAGCCTTATACAAAAAAAACAATGAATATTGCGTATAAACATCAGGTATAGTACATGTCATTGGTAAACTTAGTTTAGATAAATAGGTTTCTCAATAATATTTAGGCTCTAAATTGTTTTTTCTGTAATAATTTCTTTCAACCTTTGGCAACAACTCTGTAGACATCTGACATAATGGACACATCAGATCGCAGTCATTACAAGAAGTATACCTAAAACGATGTACATTCAAATCAGATATACTCAGTCTAAACCTAGTCATTGTATATTTTAGTTTTCGATCCACATTTACCTGTAAATACTGCTTAACGTCATGAGTAATACGAAAAGTTCTGTACAACGTAAATGTTCCACTAGTGTAAATGGGATCATTCCAGGTTTGCCATTTACAGTCATTCAAACGTTGACGAAATATTGCTATGAAGTTATTTTCATTTCCCTCACCTTGATTTAACCACACCATTGCAGTATAAAACAACACGCACATTCAATACCCAGTTCTTTTTCCCTCTTGTATCTAAATCATGCCACATTGTTATGTTATGTAAGGTAGCCTGTGTTCATCCATATATGATAGCTTATACCTATATCGAATGCAGACCGCACAATTCACATACCATGAGAATGTTGATTTCATCAGCAAGGTCATTGGGGGGTTCGCAGATCTGCACCTAAATACTTTTTGAGAGCACACAAATGAGCTGATCACAATAAACAGCGGCTTTGTCTAATCCCCATATTTCTGATCCGTTTAACTGTCTGAATACGCGTATCAAACAGTTTTATATACGCATTTCAAAGAATTGTTGTTTAGAGCATACAGCTTCTGTGCTACACATGAAAACGACATTTTTGGCTCGACTGGCAAGATCTTTCCATGCAGCTGTGAAACTCAGACGAGTGGAGATAAACATTCCTGAATACTTGTAAACATTAACGACAGGCATTACCACACCCTCACATCGCCATCGTTCCCTTACACTTGAATGACCTCCCTTCTGAAATACAATTATATTACGTTTATTCGTTTTGACCTTCAGCTGAAGTGACGAAGCAGCACGATGAGAGAGAGACAGAGAGAGAGAGAGAGAGAAAGAAAGAGAGAGAGGAAGAGAGAGAGAGAGAGAGAGGAAGAGAGAGAGGAGAGACAGAGAGAGACAGACAGACAGACAGAGTGTGTGGTGTGTGTGTGTGTGTGTGTGTGTGTGTGTGTGTGTGCGCGCGCGCGCGCGGTGTGTGCGTGCGTGCGTGCGTCCGTGTGCGTGGAGGTGAAGGCCAGAAAACACAAAACACGGAGAGAGAGAGAGAGAGCGAGAGAGAGGAGAGAGAGAGAGAGAGAGATGGGAGAGAGAGGAGAGAGAGAGAGAGTGAGAGGAGAGAGAGAGAGAGAGAGGAGAGACAGAGAGAGAGAGACAGAGACAGAGAGAGATGTCTAGAGAGACTGACAGAGACAGAGACAGAGAGCATGTCTGTGTGTGTGTGTGTGTGTGTGTGTGTGTGTGTGGTGTGTGTGTGTGTGTGTGTGTGTGTGTGTACGCGCGCGCGCGCGTGGGTGCGTGCGTGCGACCGGTGCGTGGAGGTGAGGGCCAGAAAACATAAACACGGACGGAGAGAGAGAGAGAGAGAGAGAGAGAGAGAGAGAGAGAGACAGACAGACAGACAGACAGACAGACAGACAGACAGACAGACAGACAGACAGACAGACAGACAGACAGACAGACAGACAGCGACGGAGACAGACAAGACAGACGGAGGGAATTTTCTTACTTTTCTTTCTTTCTTTCTTTCTTTCTTCCTTCTCTTGTAAAGTCATTGCAGCGCTGTACTGAAGAACTGTTCACCAGGTTCCGCCAATTGTCGGCCGTGTGCCAGGTTTTTCTATAAATGTTTTCCCTGTGCATTATTGCAGTGTTATCAGTCCATCGTTGTTGTTGTTTTTGCTGCTGTTGTTGTTGATGTCGTTGTTGTTGTTGTCGTTGTTTTCCTTCACCTCCGTCATCCTGGGTTAGACGCATAACAGTACCGACACTGACCGCGCAACCAACACTGAAACCAACTCTGATGTGATAAAGATCAGTCTTACTACCAGAGAGAGAGAGAGAGAGAGAGAGAGAGAGAGAGAGGAGGAGAGAGAGAGAGGAGAGAGAGAGAGAGGGACAGACTGAGGACAGACAGCGACAGGACAGACAAAGACAGACAGAGGATACAGGATACAGATGGGGGTGGGGAGTGGGGAAGGGTAACACGGGGGGTGGTGACGCGTCACCTTCACGGCCTGGATTCTTCCTGCTAGACCCGCTGTTAGCGTGCATATCTTACATGCATACAGTATGATACAGTACACTGTTGCACACAACAGCCTTCTCTTGTTGGGTCATGGAGATGTTAGTGTGCTTCCATACAGGTTTCAGCCTGGAGAGTGCTGCTGTGGTCTCTGCTGTTCTTGAAAGGATTTCCAGCCATATCTTGGAGACTGGCGACATTAAAAGAGTTCAAACCGCAAACAAAGACGACTGGGAAAGGTGGGTGGTAATACTGCGCAAAGGAAAGCCAGATCAAAAAAGTATGTGAAGACAATGAGAGAGAGAAAAAAAAAAACCTTTAACGACAGCAACGCAATGAAAGCTTTCAATGCTGTTCAAAATTACTAAACAGAAGCAAAATAAGTATCATTCAGAATAATAATGGCAACTGTCTGTCACATGAAAAATAAATCACAGAAAGATGGATTGAATGTTGCTCAAAAACGGCAAGTGTCTCTCAAAGGAAGAATAGATCACACAAAGATGGGTTGAATATTGCTCTGAACTCTACAACAAACAGAGCCAAGGAAATCCAAGTGAGCGTACGGTGCGGGATTCATCGTATGAACATGGCTTCCCCAAACTACAAGAAGATATCGGGGTAACAGTACAGTCGATGAAATGTGGTAAGGCTGCACGTATTGCAACATCCGTTCAGAACCCTTTGAAATATGACAGAAACGTGTCTGATACGATGGCGAATGGACCATGGACTAATCGTTACTCTTCCCATTAAAACAAATCTCTAACACTTCCGGAACTATAGCACTATCACTTTTATCAGCAATGTCAACAAAATAATGTTCAAAATCATTAGGAACAGATTACAGTCGCAAGCAGATTCCTTTATTGCTGAAGAACTCTGCATTCTTCACAGGCAGATGTACAGATTTTTGGCCTGCGTGTCCTTTTCGAAAAACATGCCCAAACATGAGAAGAAGTTCTATCATATCTTTATGGACTCCAACAAAGCGTTTGACAGGGTCTGACGGGAAACACCGTGGGCTACAATGAAGAATTGTAACATTGGCCAAAGCTAATCCATACCATCCAGTAATAATACTGCAAAATGACTAGTGCAGTAGTCACACACAGCGCACTGACTGGAGAGTGATTACATGCCTCAGTTGGAGCTCGTCAGGGTTGCGTTTTATCTCCCATGTTTCAGCATAGTCCTTGAAAGCATCCAGACTCGTGCAGTTGAAGAACAAGTCAGTAGTCACTATTCTGGATAGAACGATCACAAACCTTCGCTTCACAGACGACATCGATGTCTTTGCAGGAAATGAGCAAGATTCCGCCACGTTTGTTAAAAGACTGGATGAATTCAGGAAGACATGTCCCAGAGGACTAAGGTTGATGGCCAGACACAACACAGTCACCACGTGTGATGCCATTGTCCACGGACAGAAGTTTAGAGCGGTTCAACAGTTCACTTGTCCGGGATCCATCTTTAGCTATGAGGGATCCAAATCACACCTATCATTAATGTATTGGAAACATGTTCTATCTCATCAAGAGAGATGTTAATCAAGGAAAGAAGAGATAAAGATCCCACAGTTTCAGCGAGAGGTTAGCTTTGAA
>JADBJO010000888.1:175000-190000 GCA_016801955.1 Conus betulinus
AAGAAATTTAGCCCCCCATGACCCTCGCAAAAGTGTGGGCATAACTTTTGAGAGCCCAAAATTCAAAATGGCCGCCATCGGCTATTTTGGAAAATAGCTTTTGGAATAGATTGCCAAACAAAGCATGCTTTCTGGGGTTTAAGGGCATGAGAAATTCATATTTTGAATTATTTTCATGATTTGGCCTAGTTTTGATGGTCAAATTCAAGATGGCCGCCGATTTTCGGCTCCGAACGGTCAGATTTGCAAAGTCATCAAAGATCCTTCCAGGTAAGCTTTACGAGAGCTCATGTTATGCCCAGTTGAATGAGGAACTTAAAGAATGAAAAGTTATGATGCAAATGTCATAAAAAATCAATGTTTTTAACTGAAAAGAAAAGAAATATTCCAACTGCAAAGAAAGATGTGAAGTAGGATGAAAATCCTATACCATAACTTCACAGAACTTTTTGCTTCCTTTGGACTTCTTACTTGTAATTATATATGTTACATATTGATAACTGCTCTGCATTGCATAACACCACAATCTATGGAAATCCTGAACAGCTTGTTGGTAATTCCAAATTTACACTGATTCCATTCATCCTTTACTCTTCCTCAGAGTCTGAATCTGTTGAGTCTTCTGATTCGGTGCTCTCATCGTCACTTCCACTTTCCTCTCTGGAGTTAGAAAGCGTAAGCTGCTGGGGTAATGGGGGACGCGTGTACCGCACTGGCCGGCACTTCCCATTCGCAAGTTCCCAACCATGGCCGACAGGGGAAGGATGGTCGACCATGCGTAATGACGCTGGCAGTACGTGATGTAGTTTGTTCTATCTATGTGCTGGTTCAGTGAGTCGTCATCCGGTGGAAGGCGCATGGTGCTCTTTTTCTTCATGTTGTGCCACTTTGTAGCTGTGGCTTCACCCACAAGCAGCGTGGTCATTATCACCATACACACAACTGAGAACAAATGTTTTCATGGCAGACCTGATGCTGTCCTCTAGGTCAAGGCTTTCACCGATTCGCTTCAGGAGTTCTTTCGCACCGGAATCTGTGACCACCCTCTCTAACACCTTTTTCTTGCCGTGGCCATAGAAACCAGAGTTGTGGTCACAGCCGCTGATTGCATGCAGGGGGTATGATGATGGTTGAAAGCTCTTTAGAGAGCATGCCGCCACAATCAATCAAGGTATTCTTGCGTTTGATCAACAGAGTTCTGGCGACCTGTTGTTACACATATGCTGCTTGGACGTAAACGTCAGTGTCCTCAATGTGAAGCACAACTCGCCCCCTGTAGTTTCCAGAGTTCTGAGCTTCCAGTATGCAGATATCATGATTGTGTCAGCCTCTGCATGTCTGCAGACGTGGTCTCTGTCTGCCATACCTGTGGCGAAGTTCACTGCTGTGTCTCCTTCACAAAAGATTACTTCACATTTGCCAGCAACTCGACTTTTCATGTGTTTATTTGCGAGTTTCTGCAGTCTGACTTTGTTTCCTGAACTGAGCATGAGCTGCTTGAATTCAGCTGCTCCTGGAAAGGTGTCGTCAGGCTTCGGGAACACATTTGGGATATGTGCATGTTTTTCCTGTCCGTCTGTCATGCTCATCATCCTTGATGCTGAACGGATAGTCATACTTGTCGTTGATAAGGACGATGTAGGGGCTGGCATGTTTGTGACCTGAGAAGATGATGGTACAGATCTAATCCAGGTAGTCGCTCCAACAGTAGACCGAGCTGTCTCGCTTCCTAGCCTCACGGTCCTCTGGTATTGGGGTTGCGAGCCGCCAGATCATTCCCATGTCAATGATGCTGGGTGTAGCTCTGTGGTTCCTGAGCAACTGGGTCCAAATTAAACAGTTCCAACAGTTTGCTCTTCATTGTCTTGCGCATCCACGTTGTACAGAGACAAGCTGTCAGAGACAAGAGAGACAAGCTGTCCTCTGTGATTCTTCCCTCCAAGACTGCCTCAAGTTGAAACATCCCTGATCCTCAGCAAGGTCCACAAGGGCCACAAGTCCTGACCGCTCCATCTGAGTCACCTTCATGGGCGCACCAAGTGGGTGTACCAATCCGTTCTTTGGCAAAATTCTGCCTCTTGTTCTTGTGGGATAGTTGCGGTAATGGTCTTCGTCTTGGTGAATACTCTTTCCTGCATGATGGTTTCAACTTAATCTTTGCCATCTGGAAATGCGGTGCTGAAATCATGCACAAGTTCTGGGGAAACCATCCATACCAGACTGCACTGACCTCAGTGTAGGTGAGGAGGTATCGAAGGGCTCTGCATCAAATTCTTTCATGCATCGCAGCAGGTCCTGAACTGCTTGCCCGCCCTTCTTCATCGGCACTGGCTGGCACTCAACATGCTTCCTGTTACGACGCTTGCATTCCAGGTGCCTTTTAACAGCAGCTGTTACTCTAGCGACGTTATTGGCATTTCTAATAGTTGATGAAAGTTGCTTCTCGTTGTGTAACAACTGGAGCCCAGCCCTGTTTGAGCTTACTGTTGAGGTTGATTGTGGTCTCAATCCACAGGTCAAGAGGCTGGCATGCATAGGGCAGTCCTAACATAGACTGTGCGAAATGAGTGTTGAAAAATGACCTTTGCTCATCGGCATAGAGGACACACCATAACCCAATAGTCAGGCAGCCAGCGTCCGTACTCGTTGTTATCGTATGCCATAAGCCCTGGCAACATGCTGTGTGCTGATGAAAGGTACTCTGCGGCATTGCCAGAATGGCATGCATCCGAGTATTGTGCCAGAGCATCTGACATCTCCACGAATGAACCCCAGAAGTCCCCCATGTCTGTGTCAGGTTTTTCATAGACTTTCTTGATCAACTCCTTGATGTTGTTATCATCCTCCAGGTCACTGTGAGCTTTGTGAACAGCCTCCTGCATCTCAGAGAGAGCATTGCACAGAGTTTCCTGTTTTTCCTTGTTTTCTTTTGAGAGGTCCTGATGTTCAAGAATGTCTCTCAGTCGCTGGTAGATAAGAGTCTCTCTCCAGAGCATGATGCAGCGCATGCCACGCCCTGTAACGTCTCCTCGTAGTGCTTCATCCACTGAACTGCCCACGATCACCCCTGCAGCTACCAGAGTGTCTGCCATACCAGAGCCTCTGAATCTCTTGTATATGGCATGGAGGTAAGACATCTGTTGATGGAATGCCCCAATAATCGCGGTGATGTATTTAAAACAGTTCCCAGGATTCTCCGCCTTGAGTTGGATGATTAGTTTGTAGGTTGGCAGATCACCAACTACAAAGGAATATTGAATGTTCTTCAAGCGCGCGTGGCCTCCAATAGCTTGACCATGATGTCACGTACCACTGACTTGCTGGGAGGTTCATCATAGGTAGTGTGTGAAAGTAGGCTTCATCCTACTTCAGATCTTTCTTTGTAGTTGGAATATTTCTTTTCCTTTCAGTGTGATAAATGGTAATTTTTATGACATTTGCATCATAACTTTTCATTCTTTAAGTTCCTCATGGGCATAACTTGAGCTCTCAGTAAAGCTTACCTGGAAGGATCTTTGATGGCTCTGCAAATCTGACCATTCGAAGCTGAAAATCAGAAGCCATCTTGAATTTGACCATCAAAACTAGGCCAAATCATCAAAATAATTCAAATTATGAATTCCTCATGCCCTAAAACCCTAGAAAGCATGCTTTGTTTAGCAATCTAATCCAAACTAGGGAAAAGCTATTTTTCAAAATGGCCGCCGGGGGCCCACTTTTTATTTTGGGCTCTCAAAAGTTATGCCCGCACTTTTGCGAGGGTCATGGGGGCTAAATTTCTTATTTAAACCCCTAGGGAAGTCAAAACCGCTGAGAAACGGACCTCTTCACTCCACGGTCACGGAACTCCTGAATTTGACCCACCCGAGAGAGAGAGAGAGAGAGAGAGAGAGAGAGAGAGAGAGAGAGAGAGAGAGAGACGGGAGGGGGGAGATAATATTCTTGCACGTATACGCGCCCACGCGCGCGCGCGCTCATGCACACACACACACACACACACACACACACACACACACACACACACACACACACACACACACACACACACTCACACACACACGCACGCACGCACACGCGCACACACACACACACACACACACACACACACACACACACACACACACACACACACACACACACACACATTCACCGAGAGAGTGAGTGAGAGAGAGAGGGGGGAGGGAGTGAGGGAGGTGGGAGGGTGTCTGTTTGTGTGAATGAAAGAGAAAGAGAGCGAGAGAGAGAATGAGAGAGAGAGAGTGAGAGAGAGAGAGGGAAGTTTACTGCCTGCGTGTGTGTGTGCGCGTACGCGCGCGCGCGCGCGCGTGTGTATGTGAGAAAGAGAGAGAGAGAGAGAGAGAGAGAGAGAGAGAGAGAGAGAGAGACTGAGGGGGAGGGAGGAGAGAGAGCGTGGGGTGAGGGCGTGTATGTAAGAGAAACAGATAGACAGACAGAGAGAGGGAGAGAGGAAGATAGGGAATAAGGGAGAGATGGGGGAGGAAGGGAGTAAGGGAAGGAGGGGGGAAAGAATGAAAGAAAGAAAGAAAGACAGGCAGACAGGGAGAAAAGAGGAGAAAAAGGCAAAATCACAGAAAGAGAAGAGACGGAGAATCAGGGAGAGAGAGAGAGGAAGGGAGGAAGGGAGAGCAAAGAAAGAGCACAGGGTGCAGAGAGAGAAAGATAGAGAGAGTGTAGAGACAAAACAGGTGAGAGAAAGCGGAGGGAAGGAGGTGCAGGAAAGACAGACAGACAGACAGACAGACAGACAGACAGACAGACAGACCAGTACTGCTAAATACTGGATGAACCTCAATTATCAGAACACCATGCATGTTCATCCGCGGACGCATAAAACTAATGATTTTGGTTTCCATTTCTTTTCTTTTTTTTTTTTTTTTTGAATAAAGATGGAAGGCATGGCCATCAGTACTAATGACATTGAAGAATTACTGATCATTCTTAACGCATAAAAAAAACTGAGCCCCGAGAGGTATCTAAAGGTTTTTAAAGAACTGAATATTAAAAACTCACTGTCTGAAAACCCTAAGGGTATTTGCCACAAAGCATGCGTTCATGACGTCTGATTGTATTTTGATGTAAATGAAATAACACCAAAAACAACGTCAACTATAAAAAGACCAAAGCGGTTGACACACATTTGAAAGCGCCTTAAAAACGCATTTTTTTTTTTTTTAAATCGTCGTAGAAAATGATTTCATTAAACATTTGTAGAAAATGTGCACGGCACCTCCCTCCCCTCTCTTCCTTCCATGATCCCACTCTCCCTCCTTCCCTACTCTCCTACCCCAACCTTCAACCCCTTCTTCCCTTATGCAGCTCTTTCTTTTTTTTTTTTTTTTTTTTCTCTCCATTGCTCTTCATTTATTCCGGACGATTTACCAGGTAACTCGTAACAAGATGGCCACCGCACCAGCCGACTCACAAAACAACATGAAATGGCGAGTGTGCTCCAAATCCTTCCACAAGTCTAATTATTTCCCATCAGAACCATGTTTTTTTGCCTTATTAGCAGGGTATGATTTCCTTCAGAATGTCAGAATGTGAGTATTAACACACACTGAATTTTTGAAAAATGATTATTGATACCATTATTTTTCGGCATGTTCCTTCATGGTAGCCCGCAGGGCTGAGTTCGTTGATGCATTGCCTCTCTGTTCCACCCCCATCTAGCCTCCCAGTTGTCAAAGTGATCTGCCCTTGTCAATCAAGAACTCTGGGATGGACACGGTCACTCATCAGCAGCCGAAGTAAGACTATCCGGCTACACGACGATACGATGTCATTTGCACTGTAAATGCAACATCTGTACATCTTTTGCAAACTGAGGTAGCTGCAGGCGGAAATCTAAACGAATTCTGAAAATTATTTATAAGGCTCCGCCCAAAAACGCAGACAAACCAATCACAAGACAAAACACGACGCGTTTCGACCTCTAAGACCTTCTTTAGGCAAGATACACAGCACTCAGGACAACGAAAATGAACGAACAATCACTTATCTTCATCCAATTCGGCGCAAGATGGGCAAAGAATCAACGTATTTTGCCTAGTGATTCGTTTGTCTACGTTTTTTTCGGCGGAGTCTTATAAATACTTTTTTTCTTTCTTTTTTTTTTTTTTTTGTTGCAAAATATGTAGTCAATGACGTATACACCAAGACAGCAGCATCGTGACGGCTGATGTTCATATGACGTCCATCTTGCGCCCAATTTGAGAAGACAAGTGATTGCTACTTCGTTTTCATTGTCCTGAATATTGGTTCTCTTGCCTGAAGAAGACCTAACAGGTCGAACCGTGCCGTGTTTTGTCTTGTAATTTGTTTGTCCCTTTTGTTCGGCGAAATGATTATAAATTCTCATTGAAATTTCTTGGACCTGGTTCAGTTATAGTGACAGACTAAACAGGTGTTAAAACCTTCTCCATAAACAAAAAATTCCAGCCTGGTCATAGACATGTGAGTTGACCATTGGGTCCGCCTCATTGACTAGGTTGATCTCACTGGAGGTCTGGCACTGCAGACTAGTCTCTCTGCGTCGTTTGGATTTATTCCATACCGCGCTGTCCTTGACGTATTGTTTATTTTTTTTTTGAAAAATCTTTTCTTTTTCTTTTTTTTTTTTTTGTGGCATCAGTTCTTCGATCAATTGAGCACCTAAGGTGGTGTTTTTTTTGTTCTGTTTTCTTTTTTCCCTTAGGCCAAAATCCACCTCTTCATTTTTTTTTTTGGTGCTTCACTCTGTCCTCTTCATCTGAAAAAAAGCGCGGAAAAAAAAAACAAATTACTACTAGTTTTTTTTTCCCAACCAATCTCTTACACACCATGCATAGTCTGTATGTTCTCTTACAAATGGACATAGTTTTGCTGATTTTAGTGTTTTGGCATTTGATACAAAGTGTCTGGGTTTGTTAATGTTCTAATGTGTGGTGTACTGGCACACTCACTCTGATAATGTGTTGCTTATACAAAGGAGACAACATAGATGATACAAAGAACTTAATTATTTTCAGTTTTTCATCTTGTGTTACACATACACCCGCACACACTCTCCCCCCCCCCCCCTCCCCCTCCCCCCTCTCTCTCAAATATGTTAACAATGGGAGTTACATGTTAAAGACAAGATACCAAAGCAAAATATATGCGTAAGCAACCAGTTCAGTTGTGTCAACCATGAAAAACGTTCCTGAATAAGCCGCTTCAGCACTCCCAGAGAGTGAAATTAAGATCTTTTGTACGTGAATCAGATCTCTGTCTGTGTTGACGTGGCTTTACTTTTAGCGCCGTTCTGATCGCTGGATAACAAGCTTAATTTTTACACACAGCTGATCGATCACTAACAAAGATTTTGGTCTAGATGTGTCATCTAATCCGTGGAGACTGAGCTAGATCGACCTTAGGTCGATCCTGAACGTGGTGAAATGATTTTTCGTTTGAAAGTTTCCTTTCAAGTGATGGCGTCGGAACCAGACGGGCCGGATATGAGGAGGACACCGCCCCTATCCTCCCCCGTCCCCTCTAATAAAGAGATTGGGGGAGCCAGAGCATATCCTGCCCTCTCTCCTCGTCATATTTTAAGCCAAAGAGATAAATAATCAAGAGAAATAGAAATACACACTTGAAGTCACGATATCATTTGTGTCATCCTGATTGCTTTTTGATGAACTATATCATGGATAATATTTTGCCCCCCCCCCCCCCCCCCTTCCTCCCCCCTGCCCTCTCTCTATCTTTCATAAAAAAAAAATGGAGATGAAATCCAGATCCTCCTCTCTCTCCCTGTTGTTTCAAAAAAGTGGTGAGGATGAGGAAGCGCTGCCCCACTCCCCCTCCCTTCACTCTTGCTTATATAAATCTGTAAAAAAAAAAAAAAAAAAAAAAATGAAGAGTCCTGTGATCCCCCCCCCCCCCCCCCCCCCCCCCCACCCGCCTGCTTTTCTAAAAAAAACAAAAAATGGAAGAGAGGATTCCCTTGAGTTCCCCCACCCCCACCCCCCTCCGCGCCGCGCCACCACCATCTCTCTTCCTTCCCCGCTTCCACAAGAAGTTGCCCTCCCTTTCCCCCCCCCCCCCCCCCCCCCCCCCCAACTCTCAATGCAAAATAACTTCTACATCACTGTAACGTTCAACACACGCGCCATATGGAGACTACGACTGTTTAAAATCAAGACAATTTAAAAGCCACTCTACGGCTGTTTCTGGCTATATCAAGGCATGATTTCAAAACACGTGGAATACATACTTTTCTACAAGAACGAAATAATTCCGAAACCATGAAGTCTAGTCCACAAATCTTGGAGGCCCTCTCTCGAAATTAAAATAAGTAAATAGATAGATGCCGGTTTGGAGACGTTTTCAGAAGAATAAGTCGCGCGTATTGTGTAGTAGCACGCACGTGAAGATAATGTGCATGTGTACGTACGAGAACTAAAGGCCCAATGAAAAACCTAAGATAACTGCGACGTTAGCATCCAAACTTTCCCCCTTCCCCCCCCCCACCAGTCCATACCCTACACCAATCCTCCTTCTCGACTACCCCCGTCACCAACTCTTCCTCTCCTTTTGTCCATCCCCATTTTATCAAAACCACTTGTCAAAAGAATATTTGAGCTTGTGAGTAAAACTTTAGACCTAATTCAAACGGACCGAAAGACCCGTGCGAACACATCATGTTGGTTGTTCTTTGTTTTTGGTTAGATTATGTCTTGTTTACGGGCACAGCTGCAGAGGCATCAATCCCATCTTATGTTTGTCGTTTCCGAGGAAACGACATACAAACGGGAGGAAAGAGAAAGGAGGACGTTTTTCAGCCGATGATGTCAGTCGCGGCGGGATAGAGGCGATGATTGCGGGTTGTGACGGTGGCAATGTTGATGATGATGGTGATGCTGAGAGAGAGGAAGGTGAACAGGAGGGAGGGGAGCTGCGAAGGAGGGGAGAGGGGGCGAGTGGGGGGGGGGGGGGGAGGGAGGGGAGGTTTTAGATTAGTGGTGGTTGTAGGAAGGAGGAGGAGGGGGGGTGGGGGATGGCGGGTGGGGTGGAGACGGCGGCCCGGCGAGAATTCCAACAGGCGAACAGGGGTCGTAGATCATCGCTTTCTGTCTGCTGGCATGATGACTTCACTCTGTGTGTGTGTGTGTGTGTGTGTGTGTGTGTGTGTGTGTGTGTGTGTGTGTGTGTGTGTGTGTGTGTGTGTGTGTGTGTGTGTGTGTGTGTGTGTGTGTGTGTGTGTGTGTGTGTGTGTGTGTGTGTGTGTGTGTGTGTGTGTGTGTGTGTGTGTGTGTGTGTGTGTGTGTGTGTGTGTGTGTGTGTGTGTGTGTGAGTGTGTGCGTGTGTGTGTGAGTGTGTGTGAGTGTGTGCGTGTGTGTGCGTGTGTGTGCGTGCGTGTGTGTGTGTGTGTGTGTGTGTGTGTGTGTGTGTGTGTGTGTGTGTGTGTGTGTGCATGTGTGTGTGCGTGAGTGAGTGCATGTGAGTGCGTGTATGTGTGTGTGCGCGTGTGCGTGAATGTGTGTGTGTGCGCATGCGCGCAAGTGTGTGTGTGCGCGTGTGTGTGTGTGTGTGTGTGTGTGTGTGTGTGTGTGTGTGTGTGTGTGCGCATGCGCGTCCGTGTGTGTGCATAAGTATGTGCACGCACGTGTATGTATATTTGTTAGTGTGTATGTGTGTGTGTGCGCGCGGACGCGCGCGTGGGTGTGTGGTTTTATGTGGCTTTTGTATGCATGTAGTGTGTGTGCGTGTTGTATGTGTGTGTTGTGTGTGTGTGTGTGTGTGTGTGTGTGTGTGTGTGTGTGTGTGTGTGTGTGTGTGTGTGTGTGTGTGTGTGTGTGTGTGTGTGTGTGTGTCTACGCGCCCGCGCGCGTATATGCGCCTGTATCTGTGCGTTTGTGCTTGGCGGATTGTTAGTGTAGGATGGAGAGGGAACGGTGCAGAGAATGGAATCGCGCAAAGAAGGGAGCGGGTCTGTGCGTGTGTCTGTGTGGCGGGGGGGAAGGGGGGGGGGGGGGGGGGGGGGGGGAGGGGGGGGGGAGACGAGAGGATCTGGAGGTGGGGAGGGGTTAAGAGGGAAAGGGGGACATAGTGAGGGTGGCGGAGGAGGGGGGATAAGTGGGAGCTGCTGGCTCCTTCAACTAAACTGTCTGTCTGTCAGGCTCCGGCCCATGGAGTGGGGGTGTATATCTAAATACACTGTATGCTTCAGCCACGAGCGTTCGTGGGCGATGCTGAGTGACTGCTGTCAGTCGGTCGGTCGGTCTATCTGATTATCTTATCTCTCTGTAGATGTCTGTTAATCTGCTGGCTGACTTAACGCATTTATTTACGTACGTCAGTCTGTCTGCCTGTCTGTCTGTCTGTCTGTCTATCTGTCTGTATCCGTCTGTCTCTCCCTCTGTCTCTCTGCCTCTGTCTATGTCGGTCTGTCTCTCTGTCTGTCTCTCTCACTCGCTTTCTGCTATCGTCTTCCCCTCTCTTTGTCCCTGTCTCTCTGTCTCTGTCTCTCTCTCTCTCTCTCTCTCTCTCTCTCTCTCTCTCTCTCTCTCTCTCTCTCTCTCTCTCTCTCTCTCTCTCCAGAGCTGAGGTGTGCATCCATGTAGTAATGGGTAACAACAGTTGCGAAGCTTCGCCTCAGAAGATGAAAAAAAAAATCCGATATTCATGTTGAAAATAGAGGTAAAGACAGGATATAAGCGGTCTCTCTCTGCTTGCTCGCATCCACAGACAAGCTTCGGACTCAACGATCTATGCCAATGACTGACGCCGTGAACCTGCTTGAAAGAGGGGAAAGTGGAATGGGAAGGCCCTGATCGACATGAAGTAATGTGCAGCAGCCTTCCGTTGAAAAAAAAATAAAATAAAAAAATGAAAAATAAAAAAAACCTCACAAAAATTTGAGAGAGCAGACGCGCTGGCAGACATAGCGATGATGAGAACTAGATCACAGCTTGGCTGATCTGATGTGTGATGACAAATCTAAACAATCGCCTCAATGAACAAGATCGCTAGGCACCATACCGTAGATCATTTCGCAGAGCTCAGCTTTAAGAGTGGAAGTGGCCGCACATCCAGACTGAATTTGAAGGAAGAGCAGGAAAGATCACCGACCAGAGAAATAGTGGAATGATTTCGAGGCCATCACCGCGAAGACTTCTAGAGATTGGGGCAGACTTCTAGAGACTGGGCAGACTTCTAGAGATTGGGGCAGACTCATACTGGGCTTTGCAGTGGCAGACGTAAATGACCGAAACACACGTCAACTGAGATAACAGATTTTGAATCTCTCCCCCCCCCCCCCCCCCCTTTTTTTTTTTTTTTTTGTTTTTTTTTTTTTTTTACTGCAAACATTTGTGCACTAGGTAAGCGTGAATAAATAAAGTCATGCAAGTGTGCAAAGTTGAGTGTCCTCAAATGTGATTGTGTGTGCGTCAGTGTGTGTACTTGTGTGTGAGTGTGAGTGTGTGTGTGTGTGTGTGTGTGTGTGTGTGTGTGTGTGTGTGTGTGTGTGTGTGTGTGTGTGTGTGTGTGTGTGTGTGTGTGTGTGTGTGTGTGTGTGTGTGTGTGTGTGTGTGTGTGTGTGTGTGTGTGTGTGTGTGTGTGTGTGTGTGTGCATCGCACGCGCACGAGTGAGTGTGTGTGTGTGTGTGTGTGTGTGTGTGTGTGTGTGTGTGTGTGTGGTGTGTGTATGTGTGGGGGGGGGGGGGGGGGGCGGTGCGCGCGCGCGCGCTCGCGAAAACACAGACATACAAGGATGCTAGTGGCGCCGACAGTGTCAGGGAGGTGGCCAAGGTCTGACCGGCGCGTTGGGCTAATACGTAGGTCAGACATCTGATAAGTCGTAGCTATGAAACCTTCGTCCTAAATCCTGTCATCGTAGACATCACTTCATATGTCTATCAGCAGCAAATCCTGCTCAGTGTGGTCTCGTCATTTCACAGACGCGCTGTAATGTGCATGGACTAGTCCGCATGTAGTGACATCTCTTGGATGAAAATGAAACTGAAACTTGTTGAAAATATGATTGCGAGTGATTGCACGAATAAATGAATGGTCACAGAAAATCTGCTTCACCCGGATGCCCAAAAATTTTTTTCCTTAATTCATGAGAGTTTTTTCTTTCATGCCTATTCAGTGTGGAGTGTATAATGTCTTGCAGAAATATTTCTGCGGAGTCTCAAATTTGAATGTAGTTACAAACTGTACAAGTTTTATTAATTCAGGCATTAAACTCTCACCTTAAGACAGACGATCCGGGAAAATACGTGTCCATTAGGAAAGAGTGTGTGCCTTTTCTTTCCACATCAGGTAGGCAACAGTTAATTTTCTGATTGAAAGCATTTTCTCTTTTTCAGAAAATGTTTTGTATGTGTGTATCCTGTGTTCCACCTGAAGTCTTACCTTCATGTATTAAACCTGCTTGGGTTAATAGAACGGAAAGAGTCCAGTAAAAAGAGTAATAATGACTATGGGCTTGAAGTGATGATTTGCATGTGATTCTGTCCAATGACTTAGAGAATTTTTTAACAAGACTAGACTTTACAGCAGAGTGTGAGGATCTTGCATGAAGTCCCAAAAGTGCCTTAATATATATACACTGCGAAATCTACACGAATGAATAATAGTTCTCTTAATGTTTCATCTGAAATTATGTTATGCACGACCTCAACAGTGTTGAGATATGGAATCTTGAAAACACGATTCGTTATTCTGCAAATATCAGGTGCTCGAACTTCAGAATCTTACAGGAATAGAAAATGAGAGCACCAGATGATCCTGCCCAAGGGTAAGAAAATAACCAATATCCAATTCATATAAATACATTTGTAATCTTGATCAGTAGTGGTTAAAATTTTTTTACAACATTACAAAACTCCAGATCAACGACGAAGGAGGAAAGGGTACTAAAGTCCTCACGCATCGTGACACAGTCTCCCTAGACCTTTAGGGTTCTCATGACAATCAAAAGAGTGAGGAGTTGAGTGAATGAGAGAGGGTGGCAAAGAACCAGTTAGGGCGCAGTAACCAAGCCACACTCATGTTTCTGTATTCCGACTCAGAGTCTAATGAAATTTACCTGAGGGAAATTTTCCGGCCAGCTTCTGCTGGTCTTCATCAGCCCAGACTGACTGGTAGTTGTGGTGGGTGTTGGTGTCCTCTGAGTTGTCGTCTCTGGTGGAGTTGTGTGACTAAGATTGTAAGATCCTTTAGGGTCTGAGAGAGGAAACATTGCCTATGCCCTCCATTTTTTCCAAAACTATGGGGCTCTCCAGGGGCTGAGAGAGCAGTAAAGAACCGATACCCACCATTTTCTAAGATTGTGAGGGGCTCTAGAGAGGAAACATGACCGATGCCCACTATTTTCCAAGATTGTGAGGCCCTCTAAGGAGCTGAGAGAGAAGGCATGACCGATGCCTATCACTCCAGAAGACTTTGGGGCCCTCCAGGGGCTGTGAACAGAGACACGGACGATGCCTTTGCCCTGCAAGGGAACCTGCGCGGTTCTGTGTAGGCTGTGAGCAGCACTACCCCCTTTCCCCTTAAGGACCAGTGTCAGAAAGGAAGGTACCATGATTTGGATTGGAAACTGTGTGGTGGTGTGTCTGGTACTTTTCTACTTCGAAGAAAACTGTTGTTATGTTGTTGTTGTTGTGTTGTTGTTGTGTTGTACTTTGGTTACTTCTCATTATTGAGGATGGGTGTTCGAAAACAATTATTCTGCTTTTCTCTATTATTAAAGCACGCGCAAGCTAGTTCGTCCATGTATTGTGTGTGCGCGCGCGCGCGCACGTGTGTGTGTGTGTGTGTGTGTGTGTGTGTGTGTGTGTGTGTGTGTGTGTGTGTGTGTGTGTGTGTGTGTGTGTGTGTGAGAGAGAGAGAGTGTGTATGATATATATATATATATATATATTTATGTGTATGTGTATGTATGTGTGTGTGTATGTGCGCGCGCGCGCGTGTGTGCGTGCGCGCGTGTGTGTGTGTGTGTGTGTGTGTGTGTGTGCGTGCGTGTGTGTGCGTGTGTGTGTGCGTGTGTGTGTGTGTGTGTGTGTGTGTTGTGTGTGTGTGTGTGTGTGTGTGTGTGTGTGTGTGTGTGTGTGTGTGTGTGTGTGTGTGTGTGTGTTACATGTGTACAGACATGCACAGAGACCACCACGACATAAGGCCCAGAGCAAAAGCAGAAATCAATATACAGGTTTCCATCCTTGTCCTCTCGCACTTCCAAGTAGAATCCGTCACTTTCCCACACTTAGAGACAATGTATTGAGAGAGACGAATAAAAACGAAGGATGGAACTGATGGTAGGAAGAGTTTTAAACAGAGCAGAATTATGAGTTGTACACGTGTAATACTACTGGTAGACTTGCGAATGTGGCAGTTGCCTGCCAGAAACACATGGAAGATGAACAGTTGTAAATTCAAAGATGCAATACAAATAGTTCGTTATTTTCAAACACAAAACAAATTGTTGGCATAGTATATATGTAGCTGTAACAGCAGTTCAAGGGAGACAACATTACACAACTCAAAACGTCAACGTTAAACGCAGAATATATTACTATGCAATGTAACAAAACAGTACAACATAGCAATGCAATATTAAAAAAAGTGCAGTGCATCTGGAATACAATACAAATAATGCAAGACAATACAATACAACACGATACAATTCAAATAGGAAATCATGCAACACAATTTTGTTCCTCTGAAAACACTTCCGGTCACCTGCGTAAATCTGACTGCCGATTGAATCTCAAAACCTCCTTTGACTAAGTTTATTCCAGGTTACGTCAACTTGATTTATAAGAAAAACTGAAGAGTTGTGTGACTAAAATTGTTTAGCATTCTTTTACTGCCTCCTACTCTTTGTTAAACTATACTCAAAATCTGAATGAAAACTGGAGATTGATGATTTAGGGTAGATGTATTTCTCTAGTCAAATTCTTTGTTGGCTGAGGTCTCACACATTTACTGAAAGCCAGAGGGCAAGTGTGA
>JADBJO010000888.1:215000-217500 GCA_016801955.1 Conus betulinus
TTCTTTTAAGATCGTGGATGCTTATGTCTTGATTTTCTGTGTGGTCTCAGAAATAGCATTTCATCTCGGGGGATAGTGTGAAGGGGGGGAGGGAGGGGAGGAGGGAGGGGGAGGATAAGGGGAGAGCGGAGCGGGCGTGTCAATGGTCCATGCGCAGTATTTTCACACCTTGTTTGTTTTGGTTTTTTTTTTATCTCATGCCTGTATCAAAGTAGAGGCACAGTCTGGTTGGTTGGTTTTACTATTCGGCAAGACAAACCTCTTGTGGTTTTTCCATTTTCGTGTAATGGTAGGTGGTCCCTTTTATCGCATTGAAGCTTCTGTAGGTGTGTTGGAGATTACACCGTATCTTTAAATGCAACGTGTGTGGGGGTGTGTGGGTGTGGTGTGGGGTGGGGGGGGTGGGCCCACGTGCTCGTGCGCTAGTGCAAAAATGTTCTCTCTCTCTCTCTCTCTCTCTCTCTCTCTCTCTCTCTCTCTCTCTCTCTCTCTCTCTCTCTCTCTCTCTCTCTCCCTCTCTCTCTCTCTCTCTCTCTTCAACGCTTACCCTGACTAGTGAAGAGTTCTCGTCACATAACAGAAGAAACACTGCACCCTTCCATGCCCTCAACAAGCTCATCTGTTGTACCCTGGGGTCCCCTACCTCATCTTGCCACTCTTTTTTCCCACTGTGAGTGACATAGAATACTCCCACTATGATTCAGAGAGACAGACAGACAGAGAGAGAGACACAGAGAGAGACAGAGAGAGTCACAGAGAGAGACAGAGAGAGAGACAGAGAGAGAGACAGAGAGAGAGACAGAGAGATACCGAGACAGAGAGAGGAGAGAAAGAGAGAGAGACTGGTGACGGGAAAAAGGGGTGTGTGCAACCGAGGTAGAAATAGATGGCAAGAGAGAAGGGAGAGACAGACAGACAGACAGACAAACAGACACACATACAGATAGACAGAGGGGGGGGAAGAAGGGGCACTTATGGCTCGTTTCTTTGGTCTGGTAGGATGGCAAGAGAGAGAGAGAGGGTGGGGGGGAGGGGGCAGAGAGACAGACAGACAGACAGACAGACAGACTGACAGACAGACAGAGCGAAGGAGATGGGGCAGTTGTGGCTCGTTCCTTTGCTCTGGTCGGAATGTGGTTTATGTAAGTTATGCAAACACAGTTTGGTAACCTGCCTGAAAAAATAACCTGAGAGAGATTTCGGGGTGGAGGCAAAAGCAAGTGTGCCGGAGGAACAGAAGGAGGAGGAGGAGGAGAGATGCTTGGCACTGTGATTACTTCAGTCTGTGCAGGCTTAATAGGTTTAGAGGTAACAAGCACGAGAGAGAGAGGGGGGAAATATTCTTTCTTTCCGTGTATAGTAGATTAGTACCGTCCTTCTCTTTGGTTTTCTGTTCTGTCCTGATTGAGCTCTTGCTTGATCCATTAAAGATGTATTTTACACTAATGTGTATGTGTATAGATAGATAGTTAGTTAGAGAGATATGTGAGTGCGCGCGCGCGCAAGCACGCATGTGTGTGTGTGCGTGTGTGTGTGTGTGTGTGTGTGTGTGTGTGTGTGTGTGTGTGTGTGTGTGTGTGTGTGTGTGAAATCTGAGAGACAGGGGGGGGTGTGGCAGAGGAGAGAATGTGAGAGAGATGAGGCAGGCAGACAGGACAGACAAGAGAGAGGCAGGCAGGCAGGCAGGGCAGGAAGACAGACAGAAAACCAGACATAAAGAAAGACTAATTGTCTTCAGGGCAATGTTGTGTGTGTCTTGTTTCTCCACGGTGAATGAAAATTGGTTGAAGGTCAATTTTCCCAGCACACCATGAGGAAGCACACTCTCAACTCTTTAATACATGTTTAAATCCTAAGTGCTGTGTATGCTGATTTTCTGTGTGGTTTTAGCAAAACGAATTTTGATAGGGGTAATGGAAGAAGGGATGGGGAATATCAATCAACCATTCACGGTATTTCAGCTCGTTGTTCTTTTTTGTTTGTTTGTTTGTTTTAAAATACCTCTTTCAAAACAAAGGCGTAGTCTTTGCAGTTCGTTTTACTATTCACTATTCAATAGACAACCTGGTCGTGTTTCTTGATCTGCAACCATGGATGGTCCTTTTCCACCTTAAAACTGTCCTAGCTATGTTGGCGACTGCAGTAAACACACACACACACACACACACACACACACACACACACACACACACACACACACACACATACATATATATATATATATATATATATATATATATATATATATATATATATATATATATATATATATATATATATACTGCAGTAGCCAACATAGCTAGGACAGTTTTAAGGTGGAAAAGGACCATGGAGACTATAAGCTTGCTGAAGACTCATTTGAGAAGCATTTATTATTCCCCACTCACCCTCTCAAGCACATACTGTAATTAGGCAGAATTAACTGCCACTGCAGATATGAATGCTTACCTCCCCCTATTTCTTCACTCTAAGACATAAGAGCAAGTTTTGTTGTATAATT
>JADBJO010000888.1:222500-225000 GCA_016801955.1 Conus betulinus
GAGTCAGACATAGAGGCGAAATGGCACGGGCAGTCAGAGAGATTGAAAGTCAGTTTTAAAGGAAATGGGGATAGTGGGGAATAACAATTGTGATTTCTGTACAGAAACTAAGGACAATATAGAACATATTTTCTGGGAGTGTCATTACTCAAAACAGCTTTGGGAAAATTTGGAGAGACTGCTAAAATCAAAATGCTTTCCATGTACAAACTTTTACATTCGTGAGGAAGTTATACTTTTTGGATATAATGAAATCATATCTATAGACTCGGTTTAGATTTAATAATTCTTTTAGGAAAAAACACTATATCTATAAATGCAAATTTGACCATTGTCTTCCTGATATATAGTCTCCTTCCAAAGGTACCTACTTTCGCGTTTAAAAATCGAAAAATACAATGCAGATATAAATTGGAATGGACATGTTTTTAAAAACAAGATGGTTACCATATTTACCACCACTTGAGAAACGGCATGAGAAAGGAAAAAGGGGGGGGGGGAAAGAAGAGAAAAAAAAATGAAAAAAAATGATGACAATTATAATTATGTAAAGTGATATTTTCTCCTGTAAATGTTGCATTGATAAAACAATACTTTGGTTGGATTCATCAATGACTACAGTGTATAGAATGCATCGACAATTATGAAATATACATGTATACAAATGTCTTATTCTTGCTGATGTTGCTGTTACATCTATATATTGATCGATAGCTGTTCGTTACATGGATGTACGTGTATGTGTGTGTGTGTGTGTGTGTGTGTGTGTGTGTGTTTCTTCTCTCTCTCTCTCTCTCTCTCTCTCTCTCTCTCTCTCTCTCTCTCTCTTTCATAGCCTTTTTTTTCTGTGTGTGTGTTAGGGTAAAAAAAAAAAAAAATTACTCTTTATGTGCAAAGGTTATGTTTTTGTACGTTGTTTAAAACGAATTTAAAAAGTTAAAAAAAAAAAAAAAAAAAAAACGTCACGTTATGCCGGTACTTCATTCCTGTGCTGAATGCGCAGCGAACTGACGGCAGTTACAATCACCTTCGTGTGGAATCTTACATCATTCAAGGACATACAACCAGGCAGCATTTTTTTGTTTGTTTCTTTGTTTATTTTTTGTTATCGTCATCATTTGAAGGAACTGGAATCAAACGGATTGAAAACCTCAATGATGAATGCTATGTAACTTTTGCAATACGCATGCCGTGTGTGAGTCTCTCAACATTTTCCACATCACCAACTGAAACAGGAGTATTTTGAAATATTTCTAAAAAAAAAAAAAAAAAAGAAAACAGAACAAAAGCTAAAAACATTCATAACATGGCTGCTGATGTCATCAGGTCTGTCATGTCTTTGAGTGTAGAGGTCTTTCTGTCTTTAACATCCATTCAGAGTGTGAAGTTGTGTCGATGTGAAATCCGCGCAGTGCACGAGGTTTCTGATATGTTTGTGGATAGTGCATGAGATACTCAGCATTCATCTCCAGCAGCTGGAAACATCCCTTTGCGATGAGACTGATTGGATGATCGTTGATGCTTCTGATTGGATGATTGTTGATGCTTCTGATTGGATGATCGTTGATGCTTCTGACAGGATGATCGTTGATGTTCGTATTGGCAAGATGACCAGTAGTGTACGCTACAGTTTCTGCTGAAAAACCCTTCACGATGAAGTCTGCCTTGTTGCCGGAGATCTTAAAGATGGTGCGGGTCTTGGTCCATCTTCATTCTCTTTAAAGCGCTGGACAACTGCTTGGGATCAGAAAAGCTGGCCTGAAGCGAAAATCCGAGAGCGTCGCTGTTTTCATCTTAGTTCAGTTTCAAATTCATCCGAACACACAGTTCACTTGAGCTCAATAACTCATGAAACGGTATACCAGTTAACTTTGCTGACTTGCTCATTCCCCCCGAATGGTCAGCCTCGAGCTGTGCACGTGGTGCAGCTTTTCCCTTTTCCAGATGGACACAGAAACAGGTGCGTGCCGCCATCCCGATATTTTGTCGTCACTGCTTGGTACAGATAGTGAAGAAATACAGCCCTTCAACGTAGTGCATAGTGCTTGGCTGCAGAATCCGAAACTGCCTTTTCTGGACAGGAACAAATGTTCTCGATTAGAGGACAGATTCCGTTTTAGACAATCACAAACAAATTCTGCATTTCGTTTTTCAAGCGTTGGCAAAATTTAGAAAGAGAGGGGGTAAGCTATCGCCAAGGACACAGACAAACATAGCACAGGACAAGATGCAATGCATTTCGACCTCTTGGGTCTTCTTCAGGCGAAAAAAAAATCACGTTTAGGGCAGTGGAGACGAAGAAAAGAAAAAAAAGAGACACGTTTTTAGTCATGGTCAAAATGATGGCCGCCGGGCGGAAACGAGGCCACCCAGCCATCAGTTTTCAAAAGCTTTTCAGTAATTTCATGGTAGTACAGAAGAAATTCGGTTTAAAAGATACAATGGTATTTAATTTTTAAGTTTCTTTCTTGCAGTATGACAGTGGAGAAGATTTTTTTCT
>JADBJO010000888.1:230000-232500 GCA_016801955.1 Conus betulinus
GTGTGTGTGTGTGTGTGTGTGTGTGTGTGTGGTGTGTGTGTGTGTTTGTGTGCGCGCGCGCCTTTGTGTGTGCGTGCGTGCGCGCGCGCGCGCGCGTGTGTGGTGTGTGTGTGTGTGTGTGTGTGTGTGTGTGTGTTATTGTTGTTGTTATTGTTTGTATTCTGTTGCATAGAGATTTTATTTCAAGAAAAAAAAATGTGTGTGTGTGTGTGTGGTGTGTGTGTGTGTGTGTGTGTGTGTGTGTGTGCATGAAATAAATACGATAGAGACATTGAGCGAAGCATTGTCAAGAGTGGAAGGAAACCAGTCGTCGTTGTGTGTGATAGAAGAAAGGAAGCAGCGAGTCAGGGGATTGTTTGCGATGGAGCGCGATGGGGTGTTTGCGATGGAGCAATGGGGGAGGGGGGGGGATGGGATGGGGAGGGGGAGGAGGAGATGGATTGCTGCAGTCTGTGTATCAGACCTCTGGGACAAGAGCATCTTTATTCTTTCGTTCGTCCGTCCGCTCTCTCTCTCTCTCTCCCTCTCTCTCTCTCTCTCTCTCTCTCTCTCTCTCTCTCTCTCTCTCTCTCTCTCTGTGCAAAAGTCTCCTTCCTCCTTCCCTCCATCTTCATCATTCGCAACCACCGCTCCTACTCACTCCACTCCACCCCACACTCCCTCACACAGCACACCATTTCTTCCAGCGAGGACAAAAGGAATCAATACATTTCTGCACCAAGTGCAGCCAGCCAGCCAGCCAGCTGACTGGCCACAGCCAACCGACTTCACCTGTACTAGCACAGAAGATGTGTGAACATTCCGCGAAGAAGAAAGACGATCAGAGTGACGACGATGGGATGGGGAGGGGAGGGAGGGAGGGAAAGAAAGAAGGAAGGAAGGAATTAAGAACTGGAGACATCGTGCGGTGAGGTTACATCGACTTTATATCTGTGTGAGCAGTTAAGTAGGGGGGGAAAACAAGTGCAGGTTAACAATTCGTCCATCTTTATAGTAATGACTTGGCAAAGATTTGAAATTTAAAAGACAAAAACATTGAAGATGAAGAAAATGGGGAAAAAAATATGTATTCTAAATATGAAAACCCTTCACTAACTGCATGAGGGGACCATCGTAATCCCTCTCGAAGGCAGATCTATATGTATTGCCTGGTCCCTAGGCCTTTCGTTCGCTGGATCGGACTCATCAGGGGACAGACATGGCTGACTGTGTCTGTGCTCCTGGCGTCAAATAGAGACACCACAGTCCATGATTCTGTGGTGTTCTCACCACTAAGGGTTCAAAAAAGAATCCAACAGCACCCCCAGAGCAGCCAGCGAAAGGTGGTAAAATGAAAGAAAACGAAAGTGTGGAAAAGAAAAAAAAGTTGCTGAAAGACTAAAAACATTATGCAAACAGTACAAAATGTAGGGGACAGTCTGTGTGAGGTCAGAATGAGTTTGAGAGACAGTGAGATGGGACGAAGGAAACAAAAAGTCAAAAGGAAAGATGGAAGAAGGAAGACAGTGTGGGGAAAAGGAAACAGCAGACAGACGATCAATCCACTTTGATTGAGTTCATGTTGTATAGCTCAGCTATTTGCATACCATGGTTGTCACCTCTTTAAAAAAAAAAAAAAAAAGGTCCCATGCGTGTTTGTTTAAAAAAAAAAAAAAACAAAAATAGATGAATCACTTTGTCATGGTATGTGGGGAAGGAAGTTCAGAAAGAAGGGAAACAGTAAGATGGTAAGGAGGGGAGGTAGAAAATAGATATGAGAAAGGGGGAGTGAAGTTAGAAGGGAGAGAAGTGACGTGAGAAGGAAGGGGGGGGGGAGGGAGGGAAATGTTATGAGGAGGGAAGGAAAGAAGGAGGCATGGCAGGTTACAAAGAAGGAAGGAAGGCCACAGACAAGACGAGTTGGGAGGTGGAGAAACACACAATTGAACACACAGTTGAACACAATTTTAATGTTTCAGGCCTCCAGCCTATAATAATGTGAGGTACAGTGCACACGTAAAGAGAAATAAGAGAAATGACATCAAAAGTATATTTTTCGATGTACTGATAATGCTAATTTATGAGGGTAACTAATTATTATTCATACTGAGTGGGATAACGAGTTCTTCTCTTTTTTCAGTGCATGATAAATATACATAACAATATTCCTGTAACATGCACATTTTCGTTTGCAAGTAATTGTTTTTGTTCAATAGAGTTCATGTTCCGAAACTGTCTGTGCTTCAGTATATATTTTTCTCTGAAAGGTATATAAGCATTGCATCTCAAGAAGAAAGGAGATACGGTGAGGTAGGAAGGAAAAAGGGGAGATAGGGTGTGAGGCAAGGAGGAAGGAAAGACGAAGAGAGACCTGGTGAAGAAGGAAGGAAGGAAGAGAGAGAGAGAGAGAGAGAGAGAGAGAGAGAGAGAGAGAGAGAGAGAGAGAGAGAGAGAGAGAGAGAGAGAGAGAGAGAGAGAAGAGAGAGAAAGAAAAGAGACAGTTAGGAGAGAAAGTTTGAAG
>JADBJO010000888.1:237500-245000 GCA_016801955.1 Conus betulinus
TGTATCAAGTGGACACTGGTAGAATAGGAAAGTGCGACAAAAGGACAACCACTCCCAACTCAGCCGCCAAAGGAGGAAAAACATGGTGCGCCATTGGAACAAGGGAAAAAACCGCAACAGAAATTACACCAAGGAGAGCATGGTGCCATCGCCTCCCTCCTCAGCAAAAAAAGGAAGTTTATAAAAAAAAAGAAAAAAGGACCAGCAGGCAAACGTGCAAGCCAATCTAAACGGGACCAGCGCGCAACCCCTTCCGCGTGAATGGAGGAGAGGGGGGACTGTGTGCCAATGCATGACGGAGTGAAAGGAAAAAGGGCAAAAAGGCAGTGAGGGAAGGACAGAAGCGATAGGGAGAAAAAAAAAGACAGAAACGAGGACACATGGTGAGTGGAAAAGAAAAAAAGCACGAAGAAAGGACAACAACAGTGAAATAACACAAAAGGGAAAAGTGTAGAAACCGGAGACATGTGAGAAAGGACTAAAGGACAGAACGATGAGAAATGGTTGCATGGAAAAAAAAAAAAAGGAAAGAAGCAGCCAGACATGAAAGAAACGTCAAATGTTGTGAAAAAAAAGGAACTGGAAAACATAGTAGCAGAAACGAAAAAAACAAAAAAACTTTTAAGGAGACATGGTTGCGATGTGGAAGTGGAAAAAAACAAAAGCGGAAACAGACGGTAGTGGAAAGGGGAAAAGGACAGAGGCGAGTAGACACGGTAAAGTGGAAATAGAAAGGACCGAAGTCGAGGAAGCCATGGACGAGTGTGAAAGGGGAAAAAGCCAGAAGCGACGAGAACACACGGTACGTGGAAAGAAAAAGTACAGAAGCAATGAAGACACGGTAAGTGAAAGGGGAAAAAACAGAAGCAAGGAGCACGGACGTTGGAAAAACGGGAAAAGAAGACATAATCGAGGAGACCGGTGCACGGGGGAGGTTAAAGGGGGAAAGAAAGAAAAAAGGACACCAGATGAGAAAAAAAGGGGAAGGAACGAAAAAAAGACAGTGTCGAAAAAGATAAAAGGACAAAATCAAGACATGTGAGCAGAGAGTGAAAAGGACAAACTAAAAGACAGAAGCTCATGGAGATGACTGGAAAAGCCGGTAAGTGGAAAAAAGAAAGAGGAAGGAAGTGCAAGAGGAAAAAAGGTAAACGGAAAAGGAACGGAAAAGGACAGAAACGAGGAGATATGGTGAGTGGAAAGGGGGAAAAAGGCAGAAAAAAGGACATGCGAGGTGGGAAAGAAAAGGGAAAAGGAACAGAACAAGAGAGGACATGTGGGTGAGTGGAAAGGGAAAAAAAAAAAAAACAAGAACAGAATCAAGGAGATATGGTGAGAAAAGGACAGAAAAGACAGAAACAAGGAGACATGGTGAGTGGAAAAGGGGGAAAAAGGACAGAAGCGCGAGGAGAAGGGTGAGTGGAAAGGGGGAAAAGGACAGAAGCAAGGAGACATGGTGAGTGGAAAGGGAAAAAGGACAGAAGCAAGGAGATATGGTGAGTGGGAAAGGGGATAAGGACAGAAGCAAGGAGACATGGTGAGTGGACAAAGTGGGGGAAAAAAAGAAACAAAGAAGCAAGGAGACATGGTGATTTTGGGAAAAGGTAAAAGGACAGAAGCAAGGAGAAATGGTGAGTGGAAAGGGTAAAAAAAAAGGACAGAAGCAAGGAGGACATGGTGAGTGGAAAGGGCAAAAAGGAAGAAAAGAGGAAAGAGTGGAAAGGGCAAAAAGGGGCAGAAGAGACAAGGAGAAATGGTGAGGTGCGAGATGGAAAGGGCAAAAAAGGACAGAGAGCAAGGAGAAATGGTGAGTGGAAAAGGGAAAAGGAAAGAAGCAAGGAGAAATGGTGAGTGGAAAGTGGGAAAAAGGAAAGAAGCAAGGAGACATGGTGAGTGGGAAAGGGGAAAAGGACAGAAGCAGGGAGAAATGGGGCGTGGGAAAGGGAAAAAAGACAGAAGCAAGGAGAAATGTGTGAGTGGAATGGGAAAAGGAAAGAAGCAAGGAGAAGAATGGTGACATGGAAAGGGGAAAAGGACAGGAAGCAAGGAGACATGGTGAGTGGAAAGGAAAAAGGAAGAGAAGCAAGGAGACCTGGGTGAGAAGTAGGGGGAAAGAAGAATGGAAGACAAGGAGAACAAGGTGATTTGGGGGAAAGGGAAAGGAAGAAGTGGTGACAAGGGAAGTGGGAAGGAAGAAATAATGGGAAACATGGTGGACAGGAGAAGGGAAGACAGGGAGACATGATGGTGGTGTGAAGGAAAAGAGGGAGATATGGTGAAATGGTGAATGAAAGAATAAGAAAAATGGAGTAATTGTGTGGTTGAGGAGGAAGCAGAGAAGAAAGGACATCATGAGATGGGAGGAAAGAAAGGAAGGAAAGAAAGAAAGATGATACATCGGAGTTGGAAAAGATAGAAGAGACACGAGAAAGAAGAATGGAGAATTGTTTAGGTGAGATAGGAATGAAAAGAGAGAGAGAGACGGTGTGAAATGGGAATGATACGAAAAATGGATGTAATTGGGGGTTGAGGAGGTGCGAAGGACACATCAGATGAGATGGGAAGAAAGGAAGGAAGGAAAGAAAGAAAGAGATACAAAGGAGTTGAAGAAGACAGAGATGAGAAGGAAGGAACAAAGAAAGGAGATATGGTGAGATTTGGAAGGAAGAAGGGAAGGATAGGAGGAGGGAAAAGAAGATGGAAAAGTGAATGGAAAAATTGGCAAAGAAGGGAGGGAAGAATGATGAAATATTGAACTGGCAGGAGGGGGAAGAAGAAACCATAAGGATGTGTGAAGGAAAGACCACAGAAAAAAAGATTGTGAGAAAGGAGGGTTGAAACAAATCATAGTCAGAGGTAGAAAGGAAGAAGAAAAGAAAGGAGATATTACGGGGGGTAAATGACAAGAAACAAGGCACAGAGAGAGAGAGAGAGTTTCAGGAGAGATTGCTGGTAGCAGCCTATGAAACGAAGCTCAGGAGCTAAAAACGTTCTTACCTTCCCCTTCTTCTCATTACCATTCTCACCTCACCCACTTTGCCCCCCTTCTCCTTCTCTCTTCTGCCCCCAACTTTCCTGTCAACCCGTTCTCCCTCCAAATACCCCCCCCCCCCCCCCCACACACACACACACACACACCTTCACCCCTGCTAGGATGATAGGAACCACTACATTTCTGCACTCGGAGAGTAACAAGCAAGCAGACTAATCACAGCCATCAGTGATCATATGAGGAATAGCGGACAGCCAATTTTCATATTACTGTTTCAGTTTGTCGTTCTCTTTTTCTTCGTTTTGTTATCTGTCCATCCCTGCTCAACCCCTTCAACCCCCTCCTACAACCCCCAATACAACTGTCTCTCTATCTCCATCTATCCGTCTATCTGTCCGTTTTATCTGTCAGTCTATCTGACCCTTTGTCTGCCTACCTGTCTGTTTGTCTGTCTGTCTGTCTGTTGTCTGTCTGTCTGTCTCTGTCTCTCTCTCTCCTCTCTCTCTCTCTCTCTCTCTCTCTCTCTCTCTCTCTCTCTCTCTCTCCTGTATCAGACTTATGCATGCTGCCTAAGTGCCATTGTGTTTATCATCTATCTCTCCATACATGTAGTCTTTACTTTTTTTCCTTTTCATTCTTTTATGTCAAAATTCCCTCATGTGCATGTTTTTGTTAAGTACAGATGGAAAGAACTGGCAATGCCTAAATTCCCAGTCCTTGACTGAATATTTTTTCCACTCTCTCTCTCTCTCTCTCTCTCTCTCTCTCTCTCTCTCTCTCTCTCTCTCTCATCTTCAACATCAACATCAATCAGGCTGTCAAACTGAAAAAAAGAAGACAGAGGGTGTGAAGCCAAGAAGCATTATTGGTGGAGCGAGAAAGAACGAAGTGAGAACCAAGACAAGATGACACAGGAGGGGGTGGAAAATGAGAGAGAGAGAGAGAGAGAGAGAGAGAGAGAGAGAGAGAGAGAGGAGAGAGAGAGAGAGAGAGAGAGAGAGAGGAGAGAGAGAGAGAGAGAGAGAGAGAGAGGCAGGAGGGATAGAAAAAGTTGGGTCTGTAAAACCGACCCTGGAGGGGCAGATGTCCATTCCCCTCTCTGCCTTCTCCTCCCCTGTTCCACTCTCCCCTCCCCTCCTTCTACGATAGGACAGGGATCAATACCTTTCTGCACCTTACTGCAGCACGCAAGCTGATCGTTCACTAAGATCAGGCTTCGTCTGAGGCACAGTCGATGGCCAGTCATTTACTGTCTCTTCTTAATAAATCAGGAGAGCTTCATACTCCTCTCTTACATATAATCACAGAGAGAGAGAGAGAGAGAGAGAGAGAGAGAGAGAGAGAGAGAGAGAGACTGTGTCTGAATATACATATGATGATGATGAAAACTAAAAATAGAAACAAGTGTGTGCGCATGTGTGTGTGTGTGTGTGTGTGTGTGTGTGTGTGTGTGTGTGTGTGTGTGTGTGTGTGTGTGTGTGTCCCTCCCTCTCTCTTTTATACGTATCCAGTTTCTAAACATAAAATATTTCATTCTGGAATACATCTATTACTTTTAAAACAAAGTTTGCATTTGTGAGGAAGAGAAAAACAAGTGTCATGAATTGAGTGCTCTCCCATTGTACCACAGAAGGGGAGGTCAGCAAATCAGCAAGCAACAGCTGTTTTGTTCTGTTTGAAGAGCTCTTCAGGGTAGATAACTGCTCCTGTGTTACTGGCTGAAGAGACACACTTCCATGTAAGCAATAGAATATAGCTTCTTGAAATGGGGTAAGTCCTCCTGACGTTGAGGCATGTTAGTTTGAAACTGAGGTGACTGTGGGAAGGAACTGAAAAAAAAACTTGAAAGAAAAAAATGCCAAACAACAGAACCTGTTTGTCTTGTAATTTTTGTGTTTGTTGTTTGTTTGTTTCGTTCAATGGAACAGTAATTTTTCTTTTAATTCTGAGGAATATGTCTCAAAGTTACAGACACGAGCAATAATTTACAAGGAAAAATGAGACTTATGAATGCATAATGACGTGAAATTAGTTCCGAAATCAAAAAGTGGAAATATATGTAACATGGGATACAAATTCATAAGAACTGATAAAAAGTGTGTGTGTGTGTGTGTGTGTGTGTGTGTGTGTGTGTGTGTGTGTGTGTGTGCACATTTGTCTGTGTCTGTGTGTGTTTATGTGTGTGTACACGTGTGCGTGCGTGCGTGCGTGCGTGCGTGTGTGTGTGTGTGTGTGTGTGTGTGTGTGTGTGTGTGTGTGTGTGTGTGCGTGCGTGTGTGTGTGTGTGTGTGTGTGTGTGTGTGTGTGTGTGTGTGTGTGTGTGTGTGTGTGTGTGTGTGTGCTCAAAAACTACGATTGAGGCGCTATAGCGAAGCGTTGTCAGGAAAGGAAGGAAAAGCAAATGTCGTGATGCATGAGGCAGGGAAGTAGTGAGTTGGAGAGTGGTTGTGGCGAGTTGGATAGGGAAGGGGCCCTTGGGGAGAAGGTGGGAAGGGGAGAAACGAGGTGGAAATGGATGCCTACAGTCTGTGTAGCAGATCTCTGGGACTCGAGCCATCCCGATCTCTTCCTCCGCTCCGCTCTTCCTCTAAAAGTCCCCTCCCTGCCTTCTTGCCCCCTCGTCATTTCCAGCCACCACTCTCTTCTCTACTCTTCAAACAGCGCGCTATTTCTTCCAGCGAGGACAAAAGGAATCAATACATTTCTGCACCAAGTGCAGCCAGCCAGCCAGCCAGCCAGCCAGCTGACTGGCCACAGCCAACCGACTTCATCTGAACCACAGAAGGTGTGTGAAAATCCCACAAAGGAGGTGGAAATGATGGAGTTGGTTGTGGGATTGATAGAATTAAAGACGAAATGAAAAAGGAAGATATTGTGGGGTGATATTTGAAGGTGAAAAAGAGAGATCTGATAGAAATGAAGAAGGAATGAAACGGGGGGAGACATGTGTGGTTAGGTTTGAAGGTAAACGAGACATGGGGGAAGGGAAGGAGGCTAAAGGATAGGTTGAGGTCAGAAGGAAGGGTAGAAGAAGAGAGATATAGAAAACGGAAAGGAAGTAGCAAATAGACATCCAGTTCAATTCGTATAGTTTCTAGCCTGGCCAGTTACAGTTGGGCTATACCAGGGATGACAGATGGGTTCTGTGCATTTTTTTTAAGAAAGGTTTCCGTGAGGAGACAGGAGCGAGAGAAACGATGAGAGAGGGTCAGTTGTTGAGATGATGATTTGGCAAGAAAAGGGAAACACAGTTATGTGAGGAGGGGGAAAAAAGACTCTGTGGGGTTGAAAGGAGGGACAAAGAAGAGACTGGAGACATTTATGGTGGGGTATGAAGGAGTAAGGAAAGGACACATAGTGAAGTGGGAATGAGGGAATAAAGAATGATCTGATGAGATGGGAAGGGGGAAAGAAAGAAGACATGGTGAAATGGGAAGGAGAAAAGAAAAGACACATGGTGAAGTGGGAATGAGGGAATAAAGAATGGAGATGTGATGAGATGGGAAGGGGGAAAGAAAGAAGACATGGTGAAATGGGAAGGAGAGAAAGAAAAGACACATGGTGAAGTGGGAATGAGGGAATAAAGAATGGAGATGTGATGAGATGGGAAGGGGGAAAGAAAGAAAGACATGGTGAAATGGGAAGGAGAAAAGAAAAGACACATGGTGAAGTGGGAATGAGAGAATAAAGAATGGAGATGTGATGAGATGGGGAAGAGGGAAAGAAAGAAGACATGGTGAAAGGGGAAGGAGAAAAGAAAAGAGACATAATAAGGTGGAAAACAGAGACAGAACAAAAGAAAAATGATGAAGTAGGGAGGAAGACAGAGAGGAGAGAGAGAGAGAGAGAGAGAGAGAGAGAGAGAGAGAGAGAGAGAGAGAGAGAGAGAGAGAAGCAAGGAGATAGGATGAGGTGGGGAGGAAAGAGACGAAAGGTGATGTTGTGAGCTGGGGAACCAAGGCAGATGTGTGAGAAAAGGTCAGGCGGGAGGGACAGAAGAAGAGAGACATGGAGAACTGGGAAGGAAGGAGGGAGGTAAACATGTGAGACAGGACAGGGAGGAGGAAAGACAGAAGAGAGCTGACAGGCTGTGGTGGGCAGGGAAAAGGACAGATGCAAACAGACATGTCAAGATGGGAAGGAAGCAATGACAGAACTAACAGGGCATGGTTAGGTAGGAAGGTTAAAAAAAGACAGAAGCCAGAGACATGCTGACGTTGCAGGAGGAACGAATGATGAAAGAAACATTGTGAGGTGCGAAAGAATGAACAAAGGAGACACGATGAGGTGGAATGAAGAAACGACAGAAGCAAGAGAACATAGTGAAATGGGAGAAAGGATGGAAGAAAGGAGATACGGCGATGTCGGGAAGAAAGAAGGAATGAAGGAGATGAAGGAGATGAGGGGGGGGGGGGGGGGGGAAGGAAGGAATAAAAAGACATGGAGGAAAGAACAAACAGAGGAGACATGGTGAGCTGGGAAAAGAAGGAAGAAGGAAGAGAATTAAG
>JADBJO010000888.1:252500-255000 GCA_016801955.1 Conus betulinus
GGAGGGAGACATGGTGAGTGGAAAAGACAAAGAACAGGAGGGAGACATGGTGAGTGGAAAGGGGACAAAGAACAGAAGGAGGGAAGACATGGTGAGTGGAAAGGGGACAAAGAACAGAAGGAGGGAGACATGGTGAGTGGAAAGGGGGACAAAGAACAGAAGGCGGGAGTCATGGTGAGATGGAAAAAGGAAAAAGGACAGAAGCTAGAGGACATAGAGAAATGGGAAGGCGAAAAAAGACAGAAGCAAGAAAGAAATGGTAAGGTGGAAACGCGAAAAGGGCAGAAGCAGAAGAAGACATGGTGAGATGGGAAGGAAAGACAGATAGAAGCAAGATGACATGGTGAGATGGGAAGGAAAGACAGATAGAAGCAAGATGACATGCTGAGATGGGAACACAACAAGCGCAGAAGCAGGAAGACACGGTGAAGTTGAAAGGGGTAAAGGACCGAAACAAGAAGAGAATGGGAAGAATGGGAAAGGAGGCAAAGGAGAAAGAAGCAAGATGACATGCTGAGGTTGAGGGATGCGTGAATGAAGCAAGGTGACATGATAAGATGGAGGAAAGAAGGAATGAAGAAAGGAGATATAATGAGGTAGAAAGGAAGGAACAAAGGAGAGACAGGATGAGGTACTAGTGGAATGAAGGAATGACAAAAACAAGGAGACATAGTGAAATGGAGAAAGAAAGGAAGGAAGGAGGGAAGGAGACACAATGAGGTTGGAAGAAAGGAAAGAAAAAAAAGAGACATGTTCATGTGGGACGGAAGAAAAAGAGAGAGATATGGTAAGCTGGAAACGAAGGAAGGCAGACTGAAAGGATAAAGATGAGATGAAAAAAGAATGGAGAAATATGGACGTACTGTATGATGTGAAAGAAGGAAGCCATGTAGGAAGGTACGAAGAAAGAAGATATAAAGAGGTGGGGAAGGAAGGAACGAAGAAAGGAAGAAAAGAAATACGGCGAGATGGGAAGGAAGGAATGAAGAATGGAAACGAGGTTTGATGGGAAAGAAGAAAGGAGACATGTTTAGATGAAAAGAAAAGAAAGAAAATGGGAGACATGGTGAAATGAGAAAGAAGAGGGGGGGGGGGGGGGGGGGGGGGGGGGGGGGGGGGGGGGGGGGGGGGGGGTGATGAGTTGATAGGGTACAAAGAAGACATGCTGGGATAGTAAAGAAGGAAATAAATAGGGAGACAGGGTGAGCTGGGGAAGACAAAAGGAAGAGATCGTGAGGTGGAAAAGAAGAAAGAATAAACAGAAATGCTGTGCATTAGGAAGGAAGAAGAAGGGGGGGGGGGGGGGGGGGGGGGGCATAATGAGGTGGAAAAGAAGATGGGGAAACTTGGTGAGGCGACGAGGAAGGAAGACTGGTGACATGATGAATTTGAAGAAGGGAAGGAAGTAAGGAAGGAAGAAACAAAACATAGTCACAACTACAAAGGAAGAAAGAAAGGGGATATTACAGAGTAAATTCCGAGAAACAAGGCTGAGAGAGATTCAGGGGAGATCGCTGGTTGCAGCCTATGACACGAACCCCAGGAGCTCAGAACGCTCTTACCCTCCCGTTGCTTTCATCACCATTCTCCTCCCACCCATTTTGTCCCCCTCGTCCTCTTCCCTACTACCTGATCCTCCTGTCGTCGCCCTCTTTTTTCCTCCCTCCTCCGCCCCACATAGGATGATAGGAACCACTGCAGTTCTGCACCCAGAGCAGCAAGCAAGCTGACTGATCTCAGCCGTTAGTGATCATCTGAGAAACAGCGGGATAGCCAGTTATGATGTTGCAGTGTCGATTTGTCTTTCTCTCTTTTTCTTCATTTCGTTATCCTCCCTCCCCACTCCCCGCTCTTATCCCCTTCCATCACCCCAAGTGTCACTGTCTCTCTGCCTCACACTGTTTTGTCTGTCTGTGTGTCTGTCCGCTTGTGTGTGTGTGTGTGTGTCTGTCTGTCTGATTGTCTGTCTGTCTGTCTGTCTGTCTGTCTCTCTCTCTCTCTCTGTCTCTGTCTCTCTCTCTCTCTCTCTCTCTCTCTCTCTCTCTCTCTCTCAGACTTATGTATGTATTCAGGCCTGTCATTGTGCATATCATATGTCTCAATAAATGTAGTCTTTTGTTTTTGCTTTTTTTTTTTTTCCCTGTTATATCACTATTATCTCATATGTGTGTTATTGTTCACCTAGAACAGATAGGAAGAATAGAATATGCCTAAAAACTCTCAAACCTTGAGTGAATAATTCTTTCTTTTTTTTAAGAGACCTGAACTCTCTCTCTCTCTCTCTCTCTCTCCTCTCTCTCTCTCTCTCTCTCTCTCTCTCGCTCTCTCCTCTGCGCTCTCTCTCTCTCTCGCTCTCTCTCTCTCTCTCTCTCTCTCTCTCCTCGCTCTCTCTCTCTCTCTCTCTCTCTCTCTCTCTCTCTCATTCCACAATCCATCACGAGGATGTCAACCTGACAAAGAAGTCAGGATATGAAGTCCAAAAGCATGGTGGACAGGGAGA
>JADBJO010000888.1:260000-270000 GCA_016801955.1 Conus betulinus
TGTCTCTCTCTCTCTCTCTTGTCTGTCTGTCTGTCCTCCTCTCTCTCTCTCTCTCTCTCTCTCTCTCTCTCTCTCTCTCTCTCTCTCTCTCTCTCTCTCTCTCTCTCTGTGTGTGTTCTTTGTTGTTTTTTACCCCGTACATCTGTCCACTTTTCAGTATGAACTTTTGTTAAAATTGTTGTTGATCTATTTTTTTTTCCTTTGCTTTGTTACATCTGAGTACTTTGCTGTCTGTATTCTTGAAAAAGAAAAAACATTGGGTGAAGATATGAATCGACTGACAGAAGGAATAATCATGGAAAAATCCATGCGTACGTAATGCGTGCACAAAACAAAACATGATTGAAGAGCAAAGTGAAGAAGCGTCAGGCGAGGAAGGAAGGAATCAAACGCCGTTCTGCGTGAGAGAAGGAAGGAAGGAGGCTGTGAGTGGGGGAAGCGTGTTGCGGTGAGCAGGATACAGGAACGGAGCCGTGGGGAGAGAGTGGCAGGGAGGAGCGAAGGAGGCGGAGATGGATGGATGGCTGCAGTCTGTGTATCAGACCTCTGGGACAAGAGCATCTTCACCCTTTTTTCGTCCCTCCCCTCTCTTGACTCAAGTTTCCTGTCCCACCCTCCCTCTTCGTCATTTCGCAACCACCACTCCCTTCTCTACTCTTCACACAGCACGCCATTTCCCCCAACAAGGACAAAAGGAATCAATACATTTCTGCACTAAGTGCAGCCAGCCAGCCAGCCAGCTGACTGAACCACAGAAGGTGCTTGAACACTCCATGAAGGATGGGGAAAGAGGTTGGAGTTGGGGCGGGCGTGGGGAGTTGGGGCATGGAGCAAGAGGGAGGGGGGGAGGGGGGGGGGGCAGAAAGAAAGAATAAAGAAGGGGATATTGTGCAGTGAGGTTTGAAGGTGAAAGAGAAACGGAATGAGGTGGGAATGAAGGAAGCAAGAAGACAGGGGTAAGGTCAAAAGAAGGATGGAAAAAGGAAGACACGGAGAACCGGAAACGAAAGCAACAGATAGACATCCAGTTCAGTTCCATTCATGTTATTTATTGCCCAACCAACGGCTGTGGGCTCTACCACAGTTGTCATGTAGCAATATGGGTTCAACTCTTTTTTTTTTTCTTCACTAGACAGGTTTTTCAATGGTAAGATTGGAGTGAAAGAATTAAGAAAGGAGACACAGTGAGATGATTAGGAAGAAGGAAGGAAGAAAATAGGTATGATACAATTAGAGGGGCGGTTTGAACGAGAGATGGTGAGTTGGATAGGAACAGAGATGGGAGATGGATAATATGCGGAGAGCAAAACGACAGAGATTGGAGACATACAGGGTGAGGTAAGAAGGAGGGAAGAAATGAGACATGGTGAGGTTGGAAGGAAAGAAGAAGACAGAGGACGCACTGGTGAGAAGAAAACATGGGAGACAGGAAAAAAAAGAAAGGAGACATTGGTGAGGTAGGATGGAGAAAAAGAAAGGAGATATTGTAGGTAGGAAGGAGAAAGAAATGAGACATGGTGGGGAAGGAAAAAAAAAGGAGATATTGTAAGGTAGGAAGGAGAGAAGAAAGAGATAATTATAGTGAGTGGGAAGAGAAGAGACATGATGTGGTTGGAGGAGAGAGAGAGAGAGAGAGAGAGAGAGAGAGAGAGAGAGAGAGAGAGAGAGAGAGAGAGGGAGAAGAAATGTAGTGAGATGGGAACGAAGGAAGATACGAGATGGTAAGGTGGGGAGGACAGAATAAGACAGTCATGGTAAGGTGGAAAAGAAGGAAGAAGGGAGATATGATGAAAAAGATGGGAGGAAAGACAGAAGCGAGTTCACATTCTTGGTTGGGAAAGGAAATAAGCAAGGACACACGATAGATGGGAAAGGGAAAACAACAAAAGCAATGAGTTATTTGGAGACGTGAAGGAATAAAGGACAGAAGAAAGGAGACATGGTGAGGTATGAAAGGGAAAAGGACAAAAGCAAGCAGACATGGTGAGGTAGGAAAATGAAAAGGACAAAAGCAAGCAGACATGGTGAGGTAAGAAAAGAGAAAAGGGACAAAAGCAATCAGACAAGATGAGGTATGAAAGGGAAAAGGACAAAAGCAAGCAGACATGGTGAGGTGAAAGGGAAAAGGACAAAAGCAAGCAGACATGGTGAGGTAGGAAAACGAAAAGGACAAAAGGAAGCAAACATGGTGAGGTAGGAAAGAGAAAAGGACAAAAGGAAGCAGACATGGTGAGGTATGAAAGGGAAAAGGACAAAAACAAGCAGACATGATGAGGTAGGAAAACGAAAAGGACAAAAGCAAGCAGACATGGTGAGGTAGGAAAACGAAAAGGACAAAAGCAAGCAGACATGGTGAGGTAGGAAGAGAAAAGGACAGGAGCAAAGAGACATGGTGAGTTAAGAAGGAACAAAAGACAGAAGCGAGGAGACATAGTGAGGATGAGAAAGAATGACTGAAGAAAGGAGACATATGAGGTGGGAAGGGGGCCACAAAGGAAACATGACGAGGTGGGATGAAGGAAGAACAGAAGCAAGGAGACATAGTGAAATGAGAGAAAGAAAGGAACGCAGGAAGAAAGGAGAGATGCTGAAACAGAGAAAGGAATGAAGAAAGGAGACATAGGAGACATGAAGGGGATGTTGAAATAGAGGGAGGAATGAACAAAGGAGACATAGAGAGACATGAACAGACAAACAAAGGAGGCACAGTGGACAGAATTAAAGGAGGACAGAACAAGGATCATAGTGAGATGCATAAAAGGAGGGAAGGAAGAAAGGAGACCTTGTGAGACGGGAAGGAAGAACACAGACGAGGTGAGGCGGGAAGGAAGAGACAGTGAAGACGTGATGAGTTGTAAAGGAAAGAAGAATGTAAGGAAACAAGATGAGGTAGAAAGGAATGAAAGAAGAAAGACGTATGGTGTGGTAGGAAACAGGAAGGAAAAATAGAGACTTGGCATTGCAGGAAGGAAGGAAGGAAGAAAGGAGATAAGGTGAAGCGCTAAGGAGGGTAACAAGAAAAGATACACGGTGAGATGGGAAAGAATGAAAGAGATATGTTGAGGTGACATGGTTTAAAATGTTTTTTTAAAAAGGTGGGGGGAGCAGTAAAATGGGGAAAGAAAAAAATTGAAAAATGGTGTGCTGAGAAGGTACAAATCAGACACAGTGGGGTGGAAAGGAAGGCAAAAAAAAAGGGAGATGTGATGAATTGCGAAGAAGGAAGAGAGGTATAGACAGAGAAAGCAAGAAAGAGAAAAGAAGATAGAAAACGTGGTGGTGTGTCAAAGAAGGACGAAGGATAACATAATAATTTGGAGAACCATAATGAGACGCTAAAGGAAAGAAGACAGGAGAAAGATACTGTGCGCTAGGATGGAAGATACAAACAATGCTTTAGCCACAATTAGAAAGGAAGGGGAAGACAAGGAGGTATTATGGAGTGGTACACAGGGAACAAGGAAGAGACAGATTCAGGGGAGATTGCTGTTGTTGCAGACTATGAAACAAACCCCAGGAACTCAAAACGCTCCTATCCTCCCCTTCTTTTCATCACCATTCTCACCTTAGCGGCTTTGTCCCCCCTTCGTCCCCTTCCCTGCTGCTCAATCCTTCTGTCGCCATCTTCTCTCTCCATAACACCCCCCCCCCCCCTTCCTCTCGCACCACATGGGAGGATAGGAACCACTACATGTTTGCATCCAGGGCAGCATGCAAGCTGACTGAACTCAGCCATCAGTGATCATCTGAGAAACAGCGGACAGACAATCAAGATGCTGCTGTCTCAGTATGTCGTTCTCTTTTTCTTCGTTTCGTTCCTCAACCCCAGTCTCTCTCTCTCTCTCTCTCTCTCTCTCTCTCTCTCTCTCTCTCTCTCTCTCTCTCTCTCTCTCTCTCTCTCTCTCTCTCACACACACACACACACACACACACACACACACACACACACACACACACACACACGCACGCACGCACTGCACTGCACGTATGCATGTGCGCGCTTGTGCACACACACACACACACACACACACACACACACACACACACACACACACACACACACATTGCACGTATGCATGTGCACGCTTGTGCGCACGCACACACACACACACACACACACACACACACACACACACACACACACACACACACACGTATCGTCAATTTTAGAAAAAGAGAGAGAGAGAGAGAGAGAGAGAGAGAGAGAGAGAGAGAGAGAGAGAGAGAGAGAGAGAGAGAGAGAGAGAGAGAGAGAGAGAGGAGAACGTTATAAAAAGAAAAGAAAGAAAAGAAAGAAGGAAGGGGAGGAGGGAAGTTACCAAAATAATGAGGCGGCAGAGTGTCCTCTGGTGGGGTGTCTCTTTTAAATGGTTGTCTGATTTTGCTTTGTTTCCTTAGGACTGACCGTTTTATTTGAGACTGGAACAGGACAAACCAGGTCTGGCAAAGTGAAGAGAAACTCGACTGAAAATGTGCATGTAGAGCCACTGATGGAACACAGAAGACAGCAAAAAGGAATGAGGAAATAGATAGAATTGTTTTTTGTGTTTGTATTTGGTGGTTTGGTTTTGTTTTTGTTCGTTTTTTGTTTTTGTTTTGTTTTGTTTTGTTTTGTTTTGTTTTTTTGCTAAAGTGGCGAGATGTACAGGAAGGAGCACAGAACAGGAGACCCATGGGAAATGTACAAGAGACCACACTGGCGCACGTGTGCCTGCCACCCATGTCCCGCGTTCTCTCAGGCCCTTCTCCTTCCCACAAAGGACGAAGGAATCAATAATACACTGCTGCACCAAATGTAACAAGCAAGCTGATTGGTCACAGCCACCAGGTTTTGTTTGACGCGCAGCGGTTAACCAAGTGGGTACGTGAAATCAAAACTGATTTGCCTTGCTTTGTCTTGCTTTGCCTTGCTTTGCCCTTGCTTTGTCGAACCTTGCCTTAACCCGTCTTACTTGACTTGCTCGTCTTGTTTTGTCTTGTCTTGTCTTGTCTCGCCTTGCCCTATATTGCTTTATCTCGTTTTCACCTACTATGTCTTGTCTGTCATGTCCTGAACTCTCCTGTTTTCTTTCGTCTTGCCTTGCATGCCTTGCCTTGGTCTGTCCTGTTGTGTCCCGTTTTGCCTTGTCCTGTCTTTTTCTTGTCCTGTCCTGTTCCGGTCTTGTCCTGTACTTCCTTTTTCTTGCTTTGTCCTGTCCTGCCCTGTCCTCTCCCGACCTGTCTTGCCGTTCCTTGTCCTATCCTGTCCTGTTTTAATTTTCCTTGTCTTTGTCATGTGCTTTGCCTGACCTTGTGTTTGCCTTGTCCAGTCTTAATATGTCATATCTCGCTTTGTCTTGCCTTTCCTTTTATGCTTTGCCTTGGCCTGTCGTCTTCTGTCCCGTCTCATTTTGTCCTGTCTTGCTGTCTTTCTCTGTCTTGCTGTACCCTTCTCTTGTCTGTTCCTATTCCGTCCTGTCTCGCCTAACCTTGCCTTGTCTTCTTTGCCTTATTTTGTCTTGCCTTTCCTCGCCTCAAGTGGTTCCGTCTTGTCTTTCCTTGCTTTGCCAAACCTTGCCCTATCCTGGCTTATCCTGTATCATCATGTCCTGGCTCGTCCTGTTTTGTTTTGTCTTGTCTTGTCTTGCTTCTTCTTCTCCTATCCGGTCTAGTCCTGACTTAAATCGTTTTTTCTTAGCGTGTGCTGCCTTATCTTGTCTTTACTTATCTTGACTTGCCTTGTTTTGCCTTGTCCTGTTCTATCTTGTCCTGTTTCTAACTATTCTTGCTTTGTCTTGTTTAACTTCACCTTCCTTTGTCCTCTTCTTTCTTACCTTCTCGTGCCTTACGCAGATTTGCCTTACCTTGCTTGTCTTGCTTTGCCTTGCATTATCTGGTCTTGCTTCGCTTTCCCTTGCCTTAGTTTGCCCGTCTTGCATGCTTTTGTGGATTATTCACTTGCCTTGCCTTGCCTTAGCTTGCCATGCTTTCACATACCTTGCCGTGACTTGCCTTGTCTTGTCCTGTCCTGTCGTGCCCTAGCTTGCCTTGCCCTTTTTTTTTTGCCTCGTCTTGCCTTGTCTTCTGTTGTTTTGACTTGCCTTGGCTGGCTTTGGCTTGGCTTAGGTTGCCTTATCCACCCTTAATTTATTTACCTTCTTGCCTTGCCTGTTGTCCTGTTCTGTCCTCTGCTGTTATATCCTCATCTGTGTCCAGTCCTGTCCTGTCCTGACCTGACCAGTCTTGCATTGTGATGTAATGGTTTGCATTGCCATGGCTTGCCTTGCCTTGGCTGGTCTTGAATGGCTTTGTCTTACCTTACCTTACCACGCCTTGGCTCAAGGCTGTGTCAGACCCATTGACATAGGCCACAACACCAAGGCTACATCAAAATGTTGTTATGCTCTGCATAGTTATGCGGGGATTGTCTTCAGTTGTGGCAAGCTCCTAGCATAATATTATCAGTCTCCAAAATCCCTCGAAGTCGGAGTGTGGCTGCCCACGTAGCAGGGTACTCAAAAACAGTCACACACGTAAAGTTCTCATCCCCAGCTGATGCATTTGTACCATAGTGATCAAGTGCTTCGGCTGTTCGGATGATCCCTGGAGTCTTTTAGCCTTGGTACGACAACAACAGCAACAACAACAACAACCTACCTTGCCTTGCCTTGCCTTGTGTTTTCTGATTTAGCCTTTCCTAGCCTCCCCTTGTTTTGACTTGCTTTGTCTCCCCTTGCCTTGTTTGCCTTGTATTGTCCTGCATTGTGCTGCCTTGTTTGTCTTCCTTGATAGTCTCTCAAACAGTCTTGTTTCGCCATATCTAGCATTGCTTGGTCCTGTCTTGCCTTATGTCGCATCGCCTTTCGTTGTCTTGCATTGCCTTTTCTTGTCTTCCTTTGTCGTGTCTTGTCATGTCTTGCCTGTCCTTGCCATGTCCCGCCATGTCTGGCGTTGCCATGATTTATCTCGTCCAATATAGTCTTGTCCTGCATTGTTCTGCCTGGTCTTATCTTGTCTCCCCTTGCCTTGTCTTTCCTTGCCTTCGCTTGCCTTGTCTTCCCTCGCGATGTACTTTGTTTTGGGTTCTTTTCTGTCTGTCTCTATTCCATATTGTTCTGTGCTCACTCACCGTAACTTCTACCTTCTGTGAAAGAGGATGGCCGCAATCTACATAGTAAGAAAAATATATATCTCTTTCTCCATTTGCCTACCCAAAATGTGGATACTTTCACGTTTCGAACTCGTACACACACACACACACACACACACACACACACACACACACACACACACACACACGCACGCACACGCACACACACACACACACACACACACACACACACACACACACACACACACGCACGCACGCACGCACACACACACACACACACACACACACACACACACACTCCACACACTCTCTCTCTCTCTCTCTCTCTCTCTCTCTCTCTCTCTCTAGCGCGCGTCTAAGCGATTGTTGTCATCCGTCGATGCTCAGTATGTGCTGGATCTAAACAGACACCACTGAACAGCACCAAGCCGAGTCGGCGGCAGTACAGTGTCTCTCCTGGCGGCTTGACTTGCGACGACTTGACACTGCATTGTGAAACTGCAGGCGCTGCAACGGAACAAGCTAGGGCGTGACAATGAACAGAAAAACCAAATCAAGCGGCTTTGAAGCAGTCCCACTGAAGTGACATGGAAGATGAAACAATATCTCTGATGAGTCATTTGTAACTATCAACTGACTTATTCCTCGATACGTACTTATTCAGCGCGCGCGTATACACACACACACACACACACACACACACACACACACACGTTCGGAGGAAAACAAGTGGAGGCTAATGGCTCTTCCATCATCAAAACAACGACCTGGCCAAAATTGATTATTAAAAGAAAGAAAGAAAAAAACAAGAAGTACACAGGCTAACTTTACCACAATCCGGTTGCATGTTCGAATCACACAACGTCAACAACCAACCAGTAGGACAAAGCAACAGAGAGTTCCTCCTTTCAATGAACACTTAGACTTTTTACATTATTTGCATGAAAAGATTTCCACGTGTGTGTGTTGTGTGTGTGTGTGTTGTATGTTTGTGTGTGTGTGTGTGTGTGTTTGTCCCAAACATTATAAAGACGTGTTTCTAATTAAACATATTAACAAGTCCTCATGAACTCAAAATAAAACATTTCTCTTTTTCTGTCTTTTTTTTTTTTTTTTGTTTGTTTTTTTTTTATTTTTCTTTTTGACGTGTTTCAGATTGTCTTTCGTGTTAGTTGATTCATGTCGCTCTCACACTAGTGCAATACAGAAATATAGATATCCTCTGCTTTTTTAAACTAAGCGACTGAAGGCAAAGAACATCGGTGCATCATCTCTCTCTCTCTCTCTCTCTCTCTCTCTCTCTCTCTCTCTCTCTCTCTCTCTCTCTCTCTCTCAGATATCATATTCATTCTTTATTCACATGTTTTTCACTTGAAATTTGCTTTGTTAGTGTATAATTTGTTCCAGGTCCATGCAAAAAAAAGTGTCATTTTGCTTTTTGAATTATCTTTTTTTTTTTGTTTTCCCTTTTCTTGGGGCTGGACGAGAAAGCAAACACAAGCTGCTTATTTCGATGTTTTTCCTCAATAAAAAAAAAGCATTCTCTCTCTCTCTCTCTCTCTCTCTCTCTCTCTCTCTCTCTCTCTCTCTCTCTCTCTGAAATCGTATTTGTTCATGAATTGTTTTCTCCTCCCTCCTCCTCCCCTCTTCCTTCCCACATTTTCCTTGCCTTTCCAATGTCCATGTCAGCTATAAATATCATAGCTCCTGCTGCTGGAACAGAGAGCTTATCGCCCTTGTTCTCATATTCTGACTGTGCGGAATGACAGGACGTGGGAGTAGTTACAGCAATTACTCGACGATTTGTGTTTCCTTGTCGGAGTTCGTGTGTGTGTGTGTGTGTGTGTGTTGGGACGGGGGTGTGGGGGGGGGGGGGGGGGTTGGAGTGGGGAGGGAGCTATAAGGGGGAGGACGGGGAGGGGGCAGTCGGTGGTGAGGGCAGAGAGAAGGGGGGGGGGGGGGGGGGTTACTCGCGTTATTATTCTTGAGCTGTGTGGTGTTATATATACATGTACACCCTTAACGTTTGACAAAGTGATGCCTATTGCGCTGCTGTACACGCGACATGCATGTACAAACAGCGTGGGCCTGCAAGCGCATGCGTGTCTGTGTGGTGGCACATGTATTTGGAGAGGATGTTATCGGGTTGTTGAGTGTTTGGTGCCATTACTTCAGAGGCTAATTCTGGAGGGCTCAAAAGGCCACGAACTAATCTATTTCAATCCCTTTATGTTGTTTACAGCCCAGCCGACCACAAGGGCCACATTAGGGTCGATGGCAATCAGATGAGAGTACCGTTCGTTGTGCGCTGAAAAAAAAAAAAAAAAAAAAAAAAGCGGAACAAAAAATTTTATCCCCTAAAATTTAATTTTCTGACTTTTAGCCCCAGCAAACTGCACTGGTCTTGCTGTAATCGAAGTGGGCTGATTATAAACGAGAAAAATGTTGGAATAGAGATCGGGCTGTTGGAATATTCTTTATGTATGTATGTATATATATATATATATATATATATATATATATATATATATATGTGTATGTGTGTATGTGTGTGTGTGTGTGTGTGTGTGTGTGTGTGTGTGTGGTGTGTGTGTGTGTGTGTGTGTGTGTGTACAGAGACATAGACAGACAGAGAGAGAGAGAGAGAGAGAAAGAGAGGGAGAGAGAGAGATCACATCCCGATTACCTCAAGTCAGTGAGAGGCAGGAAGAAATGAATTTGCTACAGAAAGTTTTTACCATTCAAAGAGACTATCTCCAAAGAAGGCCCAAGCCCATCCCCCACCGTCCTATGATGGCGAAGTATCAGTATGCTCAAATACCTGAAAATTCTACATGAGACATGGATTTCTTGTTTTATCCTTCCACACACACACACACACACACACACACACACACACACACACCACAC
>JADBJO010000888.1:275000-277500 GCA_016801955.1 Conus betulinus
GTCTGTTTCTGTCTCTCTGTCTTTCTGTCTCTATCTCTCTGTCTCTGTCTCTCTGTCTCTGTCTCTCTGTCTGTCTGTCTGTCTCTCTCTCTCTCTCTCTCTCTCTCTCTCTCTCTCTATCTCCTCTCTCTCTCTCTCTCTCTCTCTTCATATGATTATGGGTAAGTCGTAGGGTACCATGACACAGTAACGATATTGCTGCCTTTTTCAGCTACATTTGCAAGAAAGTTACCCAATATGACTGCCTGTTTGAGCTGTCAGTTTAAGTGTGCGTGTGTGCATGCGTGCGAGCATGATCCCGTGTGTGTGTGTGTGTGGGTGTGTGTGTGTGTGTGAGTGTGTGTGTGTGTGTGTGTGTGTGTGTGTGTGTGTGTGTGTGTGTGTGTGTGTGGTTATGTGTATGTGTGTGGTGTTTGTGTGAGTTGGAGAGAGAGAGACAGACAGAGAGAGAGAGAGAGAGGAGAGAGAGAGAGAGAGAGGAGAGAGAGAGAGTTTGAGTGGATGAATTTCCCCCTTCTGACGAAGAACGACTGTATGATGGAGCAGCATCTCGCGTCTTTTCGACACGAATGTACACCATAGAGAATACTCGCTGCTGCTCACTCCAAGTGCTGTGATGCAATGATCTCCACCACCCACTCACTTTGGTCAATGGTATTTGCCGACAGATTTGCTGGAGAGAAAAAAAAATTGAAGAAAAGAAATTTGACTCGACCAGTGGACGAAACGTCTTTCTTTGATGCATTTGTTGAGGGGTTACAAGCTATGGATTTCAAAAGTTCCCTGTCTCTCGAAATAGCCAGAGGCTGCTGTGACGACTGTTGCGGTACGAAAAGTGACCTGCTTCTGGTAAGGCTGTGTGTGTGAAGTTGGAAGGTACCGACATGATAGGACGGGAAGTTGGCAGATACGTTTACACATCAATACAGCGACGTTGTCCAGCCACCGGAAGCGGAAATGCCAGTTCTGTCGTCTGTCACATCTTTCTTTTTTATTTTTCATTTTTCTTTTTCCCCTAAACTAGATAGCACCAAGAACGATAACTCAGGTGATTTATAAGATCACGAACCCGACATTTCCGATCGATCGCAAGAATTACCTCCTGTTAAATCAAGCAAACATTTGTTAATAAAAGGGAGAACTTTTGCCGCCTGGTAAAAGTCCTTAGCATTTCAAATATCAGGGAAGTCTCCTAAGCATTCATTTCATGAAACCATTTTCTTCAAAGGTAAGAGCAACATCCACACAAACACACAAACATTGTGATACATCAGTCTTTACTTCCACAGTACAGTAAACAGTCCGAGTCCGAGTATATAATCAAACAGCATAATTATGTAGTATATAATCCAACAGCATGATTCTGTAGTACACGCATGACTGCACTCATCTGCCAAAAGCCACTGCCTTGCTGTTTTCCAGCCGAAGTTTGATTGCAGGTTTTGTCATGATCAGCGGACATGTCTGCAGTTAGTGTTTCTGAACTATGTTGCCCATGTGCAGCTCTGAACGTGTGTATGGACATCAGTATGCTTTGATCTTTGTCGACTGACCGGACTGGTTGACAGAGCAATCGCGCCTTCAATATCTTCAAAGGTCAAAGCAGGATTACAGTGACGTCTGCTGTCGATGTTATCAGCAACTGACTTGATATACAGGCTCGCTTGAATGGTCACTGCAAGGGCAACGTACTCGGCACAACAGGATGACGATGCCACAGTAGGCTGGGTCCTTGATTTCCAGGACATTAAAGGTCCAGCTTTGGTCAAGCTGAAACAAAAGACGGTAGTACTGCACCTGTCTTCCTTGGATGATACCCTGTCGGCCTGTCAGAGTCAAATCATTTTCGCCTTTCCTGTAAGATAATCCATAGTCATACATCTCGTTTGAACTGTGCACCAGCTGCAATGGTCATCTGCACCGGCAGTGCACCTAATTGACGCTATCGCAGTTTTCTTTTCTTGTTTCTACATCCAGCTTTTTCCTTTGGTTTCTGCTTACTCTGTGTTTTCGAGATAATTGTGTTCCATTATCTTTTTTTTTAATTATCTTTTGAACAATGGAAAGCATTATTAAAATTTGCAAAAACAGCTGCAAACTCCTAAGACCATAGCAGTGAATCGCCAACAACGCTGTCGTTTGCTAACGGAGTCTCTGGTCTGCTTATGCTGACAAAATGGCGGACATTCCTAAAGTTTATCAGGAGCGACGTCATGCACTCGTTCCCTATAGAAAAGGCTCAAAGCAAGAACATTGTCTCTCTGTCTAGCTCTTCCAAGGCCTTATGTGTCTTTGACCTCACTGGAAGTCACACATCTTCACTGAACTCGACCACAATATTCTGTTTTTTTTTGTTGTTGTTGTTTGTTTTTTAATAAGCTGTTCTGATACAGTGATTGTTCAGCTTGTCTGGCACGATGGGGCTGTTGTTATTGCAATCACACAGCCAGCTTTGCTTTCCCACTGTCGTGGGACAGAAGGAGTGTTTTGGGGTGGTGGA
>JADBJO010000888.1:295000-297500 GCA_016801955.1 Conus betulinus
GGAGGCTATAATATTATGTTTTTAGAGAGAAAAAAAAATGAAGGGGGGGGGGGGGAGGGCGGGTTCATAAAGAAAGAGACATCTGTAATCATTCGCAAATAACAGAGCATCCCAGAATCCAGACTTCTGTAACCACTTTCAAACTAATAAATCCATAGACACTTGAGCAACAGCCCCTACACATGCAAGTGTTTCCCATAATAATGCTAAATTTTCCTTTAAAGAACAAGAATTAAGACAAAGTCGTGTCGTATTGAACCGTGGTTGGTTTGGGTTTTAATTTTGAAAGGACGAGAGGATAGGGGAAGTGGATATTTCACATGAAATTTTAAAAAAAAAAAAAAAAACAGGAACGTACTCGGAAAAGCGCGGACCCCTACCAACGCTGAACGACTCCGAGATCCACTCTTTGGTCCGGATCCGTACCAAATTCACTGGGTTCCTTTCTTGGGCCACACTCCGTCTTTTAAACCGAGTTTCGTTGAAATCCGTTTTGGTTGTTTTCGAGTCATCTTGCTGATAGACAGACAGACAGACAGACAGACAGACAGACAGCGATGTAAGATAAACAAGTAAACAAGGGAAATGTATGGGGAGGGGGAGGCCACACACACACACACACACACACACACACACACACACACACACACACACACTACCAGTACACTCAATACACTACCAAGAGTCATTCGACCCGCTCCATGTTGCCGCCGATCGCAGAAAAGGCCAGTCACAAAAAAAAAAACATGTAGCTATGAGGGTTCTTTTCTCTTGAAATAGTCTTCAGTGCAGATGAATGATGGTGGCCGCCTTTCTCAGCATCTGTATCTGCTAAATTTTGTCTTCACGACGAAAAAATTCTTGAAGCTCATCTGTCATTGTCGCTTTGACCGGTCAGGTCACGTGTCGCAGCAAACCGACAGGTACACGTTGCGTTACGTGAGCACCAGTTGCGCGAGTCGCTTAGACCAACAAATTGCAAGCCGTGGAGATCATCAGAAGAGAGAGAGAGAGAGAGAGAGAGAGAGAGAGAGAGGAGAGAGAGGCAGACAGACAGACAGACAGATTTCGTTTGAAACAAGTTTGCTTTAAGTGTAATTTCAGTAAGACTGAGGAGAGACAGAGAGACAGAGGAGAGACAGAGACAGAGACAAAGAAAGAGACAGAGAGACACACACCACAGAGACAGAGAGCGAGAGAAACTTTGAATAACGTAGTTTTTGATGCGGATTGTTTCTGTTCATGACCCACATATTTTTTTTTTTTTATCCGAAGAAGATAACAGTGTTACAAACCAGAGGTCAGAAAGGACGTCTTTTCTAAAAGACGCGTTCTTGGATATGGGAGGTCCCTGGACAAATAAACTGTTGTTTGTGAACATGAATACGAAGAACTTTGTTCATGCATATGTAGACACGCTTGTGTATGCGTGCGTGTGCGTGTGCGTGTGTGTGTGTGTGTGTGCGTGTGCGTGCGTGCGTGCGTGCGTGCGTGTGTGTGTGTGTGTGTGTGTGTGTGTGTGTGCATGCGCGCGCGCGCGTGTGTGTACGCGTGTGAATGTGTGTGTGTGTGTGTGTGTGTGTGTGTGTGTGTGTGTGTGTGTGTGTGTGCGTGATGAGTGTGTGTGTGTGTGTGTGGTGTGTGTGTGTGTGTGTGTGTGTGTGTGTGTGTGTGTGTGTGTGTGTGTCTGGGTGGCTAGCTGTTGGAAATAAGAGTCCACCTAAACATCGAAAATGCTTACTTGGATTGTTCACAAAACTTGGAAGCAGTTTCTTTGTCCGTTACAGCTCTTCGAGCAGTGCCTCCTGCTGTTTCACGTCACCCCTCCAGAGCACCACGTATACAGACAGTCTCTGATGGCAGAATGTTTTCCCCTCATGTTCACTTTATGAAGCCCCCCCAAATCTGTTTCAAACCATGCTATTGCCGCAGTTCACACATTCCACCATCCTCTTAAAATTCCATACATGCTCACGGCTTTACCGTTTAATATTTCTATGTCACATTTTGGCGGGACTGTCTGAATAAAACCTGAAATTTGGAATTCAATCATAGTAACCCATGAGACGCGCGCGCAAAGGCGCAACAGGGGGTTTACCAGGCCAAGCTTCCAACCAGTCGTGACGTAGTGTACAGAATTAGGCGAATTACGTCGCATGATATATGTATGAGTATTTATCAGTAAAAGAGAGACGTAAAAACAAAGACTACGTCTAAACAAATCTAATTTGTAGTTCAGCTACCTTCTGCTTAAACCACTCTATTGGCAATAAGCAGAAAATGCATTTTGTTCCTCTAAGGAACGGTAATCAAAATGAAATCGTTTCTAGGCTGAATCATGCATTACTTCCCCATGCAAACAAAAAAACAGTAATGTATTCTGATTGGTAGGAAGAATCGTTGGCATTTTTCACACTCCTGTTCTCAACTCGGAAAGTAAAGACTCGACTCTACCATTTTTACACTTGGTCTGTGTTTTCCTTATCTGTCTCCTTCGTTT
>JADBJO010000888.1:310000-312500 GCA_016801955.1 Conus betulinus
AGTAAATCTCACGAGCTTCTTTCTGTTAAAAAAAAAAAATCCTGGATCTAGCTCACAGGCATTATTGACATGTTCACTTACCCAAGGGAAAGAAACGTCGGTTGGAACTTGGTCAAGATGAATATGTTCGCGGATAAAGTTTTGCCAGCACGGTTTATTCACCGACAACAAAACAGACAGTGCAGAGCCGATCATAGGGAAGCGAAATCCTTCTGAGAGGCTGAGATGAGATGAGGCAGGAGGGATGAGAAACGGGGTAGTATGGAGGTGGAAGTGGGAGAGAAAGAAGGGGAGGGGGAGTCTGAAAAAGAAGAGGGACTAGGAGGAGGGGGGTGGGTAGGAAAAAAAAAAAGCGCTAGGGTGGGATGGAAGAGGAGGGTAGTGGTGGGGTAGAGTGGAAGGGTGTGGGGGGGGGGGGGGGGGGGGGGGCGTTTGAGAAGGAGGTGATCGATTGGGTCCAGCAAGAACTAGCGGTGGGCAGATGAATGATTGATAGGCACAAAGTATTGGTAACTCTTTGATTGCTCCCACCTCCATCGTCGTTGGCCTGGTGATGTAAATGAATGAACAAACAAACCGACACACAGACGAATGAATAAGTAAACAGCTCAAGGATTCGGTCAAGGGCACCAATACTCTTGCAATCCTTAGTAGGAGTTGGGGGGGGGGGGGGGGGGGGGGGGGGAACGAGGGGAAGGATGGAAGCCTTTCGGTATGTTCTGAGATTCAAAGATTTGGCTTTTCCTCTGTGTTTATAGTTGAATTTGTATCCTAGAACTCGACTTTTGCAGGTGAATTCGAGAATAAAAATAACAATCAAGAAATAAAGAGCGTCTGTTGATGATGTTGTTGTTGTTGTACATGCATAGCTATGGATGTGGTAACACGAAAAATTGGAATCCTCCCTGTCTCTGTCTGTCTGTCTGTCTGTCTGTCTGTTGTTTGTCTGTCTGTCTGTCCGTTTGAGATACCGAGTCTAGTTCTCTCTCAATGAGCTGTTAAAGTATATTCACAACTTTCTGGAAATTCTGAGCCAGAAATTCCCGGGTATTCTGCCACTTTCATCGACTTCTTACTTTTATTCACCTTTGCTGTCGTGTGCTTTTTTGGGTTTTTTTTTTTCCTTCTGAATTCGTGGCCCTTTTAGCTGCAAATCCTTATTTTAGAGATTGCCTGACCTTTTCTCTTGTGTTACAAGTATAACATTTCAGCCACACGACGCGGTAATCTGCCAGAATTAGCACTGGGATTATGAATGGAGACGACAGATTTCAAAAACAGAATGGACACTAGGGTCCACTCGATAGAGCGATTTGTCAGAAAGGTTCTTTTATGTACTTTTGTGACCATCACATCTTTTTTTTCTTCGCTATTTTTAAAGTAGATGTACAACATGAAGGCACTGGTTGATTGGTGCTTTCAGTGCGATTCTTTCTCACTGCTTTCGGACATATCTCTGCTAAGAGAACTATGATGTTTAGGCACTGTGTATTTTGTGAATGGGTATGTGTGTTAGCATGTTCGGAATGAGCGTGGTTGTTGTTGTTGTTGTTGCTGCTGCTGCTGCTGCTGCTGTTTGTTTTCTTCTTCTTTTTTCCTTCTTTCTTTTTCTTTCTCTTTTTTTTTTTTGCCTGTTCAGTTTATTTTGCTGTTGTTGTTATTGTTTTTTGTTGTTGTTTGTTTGTTTGTTTGTTCGTCGTGCGTGTGCTGGATTGTTTTGGTCAGTTTGTTTTTCTTTGTTTTTGTTATGTTTGTTTGTTGTTGTCGTTGGGTTTTTTTTTTTGGGGGGGGGGGGGGGGGGGGGGGGGCTTTTTTTTTTTTTTTTTTTTTTTTTTTTTTTTTTTTTTTTTTTTGGGGGGGGGGTTTTTTGTCTATTCGGTAGGATGTGTTTTTCATGACTACACAGAATCGATTTTTCCAAGGTAACAGCTCCAGTAAAGTTTTGATGTGGTGCTCTGTGGTCGGCTGAGCTATGAACAACCTGAAAGTGTGGATTGTATTTTCTTTTCATTGCAGGACGTTTGAGTTTTCACTGTACTGATATGCCGGCTTTGAGAATGACGATGCCTTCCTTTACCCCTTCCCCCCCCCCCCCCTCCCCCTCTCCCCCCTCTCTCTCTCTCTCTCTCTCTCTCTCTCTCTCTCTCTCTCTCTCTCTCTCTCTCTCTCTCTCTCAGAGACAGAGAGACAGAATACGAACACAGATGTGTGTGTTTATGTCACACTGTGTCATATCAATCTGCTAACTGCTGTCATGCACGCGAATTGAAACCAGGCCTCCAGCTGAGGGATTGGCACACAAAACAGCTTTACTATCGGTATTGGCAGTGGCATGAAATAAGCTGGGCGGGGTCAGATTAAAAAAAAAAAAAAAAAAAAACTGAAGGAGATGAAAGAAAGTTGACTTGCACTTTTTCTCCTGGTCCATTCTTTTGTGCCTTGGCTCTTCTGTTATCTCTGGTCAGATGAGTCGGACATTCGATGGTACAGTGGTGAGTGG
>JADBJO010000888.1:320000-327500 GCA_016801955.1 Conus betulinus
TCTGTCTATGTCAGTTTCTTCTTCCTTCCTTTCTTTCAAAAACAACAGCAACATCTACAACAGACAAAAGCAAAGAGTTTTAAAAGAAAACGAAAAGATGTAGCTTGCAGATGCAGCCACCGTGGCGAAGTGGCTAGCATCACGGACTCCCGGCTGGGATGCCATGGGTTCGATTCCCACCAGAGCCATTTATTTGTGGGATTTTTTGGCCCCAAGCGGTTCTACCCGGAGCTGAGTTTGCCATGGGCTCAGTCGGGAGAGCTGGACTCACTACCAATCGAGTTTCATCCACTTCATGGATACCAGCACTGCCGGTGTTCGTAACCCTCGGGCCTGGTTGACGCCAGGATATGTTGGAATAATAAAAGTGAGCCTAGAGTAGCCCTGTCAATCGGTCTCAGAGTGGAAAGGAAAAATGAGCAGCAGCATCATCGTCATCATCCTCAGCCTCACTGATCAGCACTAAAGAAAAGTCTCCAATTCTGTGGCCCTTCGTGCCCTGGTATGATGGTGACCTCAGTTCTCTTCACGTCCATGTCTTTGGTTTGACTCTGTCAGGGTCACCAGTGTTGACAAATTCATGGAGACTGTCACATACGGACATGGTGGCGCCCTCGGGAGGGAGAGCCTCACTCATGCCAGCTTCACGACTAAGCATTATTGTCGTCAGCAAGGGGCGGCTTTGTAGGTGGCGTCCTGCATATGTTGGATCAGAACAGGCGCCACTGAACACCACCAAAGTGACTCGGCAGCAGTGCAGTGTCTCCTCTGGTGGGTTGCCTCTTGACGACTGACATTGACTGCTCCCTGTGGACTGCCGTTGCCGGTGCTGCGGCGGGCCGGGCCCGTCTGTGGCTGTGGACAGGGGGGGGGGGGGGGGGGGTGTCTGAATAAGTGGCCTGGGTGCAGTGCTGTAGAGGTAGTACAGAAAATGGGACAGATAAAAAGAGGTCGCTGGAAATCGAATGTGGTTGTTGAAAAGTCGAACAGTGTGGTCATTAATCTTTTAAGCCGGAAAGTTTAAATCTAATTTATGGCTGTACTTCTCTCTTCGTTTGTTTGCACCGTTGGGTTGTTTGTGTGTGTTCATTTGTTTGCCTCTTACCTTGTTTTCCTCTTGTATATTTTGCTTTTCTTTTTTCATTCATTCGTTCTGTCGTCCTCGCCTACTTCTCTTTATTTTTTTTCTTGTATTTCTTTCCTTCGTTTTATCTTTGTTTCTTCACAACAGGATGGAACATCGCTGACAGTAACATTTCAAACGAACGTGTTCCCCCTTATCACAGTCATTTTGTTCTTGTTTCTGCTACAGAGATGGTGAGATGGGCGGAATGGGTAGGAAGGGAGAGAATCAGGGGACGAAGGGGGAGAAAGAGTTTGATGGGGAAAGGTTGTGTGGTTTAACTGTTGAAATCGCGTGGTTAGACTGATGAATGACTGACTCATATACAGAGAAGAAATATGTCTTCATTCACAACGCACGAGAGTGAGAATGAAGGTGATTCAGGCCACCAATCACAAGAGGCTATTACTTATGGCCGATGGTGAGACAGACAAAACAAAAAACAAGTAAAAGAAAACATCTACTGAAACAACATGACGTGACGTCCCTGGTGTGACATCTGTAACCCCCTCACGCCCAAAATCACTTTTCCTTCGGGTACGAAAAAGACCACACTCATCTCTCCTGGGGAGTAGATCCACACCTGCCTTCTCCATTGCCCCCAAATCACTCTTGTCCTTGGACATTCTCAAAATGTCTGATGCGACAAAGCATAATGAACCAAAAGCACATTGCTCCTGAGTTTGAGGGCGTGAGGGTGGGGGCGTAATTTCAGCCGGGGAATGATTTGGGGCGTGGGGTGATAAGGGAACTTTACAGCGATATCCCCACACAAGGACAAAGAAGATGTCACAATCGGAAGCCGCGCAGTGTCTCCTCAGGTGGGTTGCCTCCTGACGACTTGACATTGACTGCTCCCTTTGGATTGCTGGTGCCAGGGCTGCGGCAAGGCGGGCCAGGCTGTGGCTGTGGAAGGGGGGGGGGGGGGGCGCGGAAGGTCGGAATGGGAGGTGTGGATGCAGCGCCACTGAGGTGGTGTAGAAGATCGGACAGAAAAAAACAAGATAAACAAATAAGATGAAAAAAAATGAAATCGCAAGTGTTTGAGAGGAGTGTCATTAAAAAAGCCAAATGAACAAGAAAATACTAAAGTTATTTTGTAAGTACATGGTTAAGAAACGGTAAACATAAACATCAGCAAACCACAACAGCGGAATGACCAGTATCATCTCTGTTAGTCAACACACCAAAGAAAGCGAGCTATTAAGTAAACGCCACACCAAATTCACACCAATCATGAGAACGTTTACAATATTCAACGAAAATCTAACCCCCAATATACATACATTTACATTTATTATTATAAGAGACAGATGGTTGAAGAGAAAAGGTTGAACAAAAATATCCTAGGCTAGAACTCAGCTTTTCCTTTCGTTTATTATCTACTTTCGAGTCGGATGCAAGAAGACAAATGTCTTAACGACCAGAAAGGATACCTTTTGTCAATTATATAACGCTGTGTTTCGTTCCCCAGTCTCCCATAAATAGAAACGTTTTCAGGTCGGTAGGACGTTTTTTAGGGATATTTTTTTCAGCCACAAATGGCAAAGAACGGCTTGTAGGCAGTTGTCTGCATAAGCCGTCACTTAAAAAAACACAAAAAAAAAAAATGAAATTAAAAAAAAAATTCATGTCAAAAGGCATGCTTTTTCACAATGAAAGCCTCGAAACAAAAACATAAAAGACAAATAATTGGAATGTGCTTTCTGCAGCTGAACATTCGAGGGATCAATCGATATTATGCATCCTCCGTCATCTCAGATATTTTTGTGTCATGTTGCTGGAAGCCAAACTGTCTGTCTATAAATATCAGCTCCCAAAGAACCCACTGTTGACTAGCGTCTTTAAAAGTGAAAGAAATTACAAATAAGAGACTGAAAGAACTTCACGCCTGCATACACCTGAAATCACACAGAATCAATCAAAAATGGAGTCCATGTTTAAACAAATATTATCATGATTCTAAATCGTTATAGCATCTTCACCTTGTGAGACAATTCACCCAAGACAGTATTGAAAGGTAACCACGCATTAGAAAGCATGATTTTATCTTACATATGGAAAAAAAAAATATTATTACTAAACCACAGTTTGATATGTCCGGTATTCAAACTCGTTATGCCATGTACAAAATTCGAAGCTGTCTTTGCTTTGATATTTAGTGTGCTGAAATGTTTACAAGCTTGAAACGTAACGTAATCAAGTATATTGTAGTGAGTGTGTGTGTGTGTGTGTGTGTGTGGTGTGTGTGTGTGTGTGTGTGTGTGTGTGTGTGTGTGTGTGTGTGTGTGTGTGCTTACCAAACCCGTTATTACTTGCATAACAAATTCATTGAAGAGAAAAAGTAGAAATCACTTAATCATCTAAATGTTCGTTTGTAATTTTGAAAACGATTTTTTTTTATTATCATTTTTAATGGAATGGCTTCTGCTGCAGTCAAACAAATCAGAGCACTGGCACTGGATCCGGATCTGCATAACGGATCCGCACCCCAAAGTAAACATGTTTGTCCGTAGGCCAGATTCCATCTTTTCATCAAATTTCTTTAAAATCGGAACTGTAATTTTTTTTTTTTTTTTTTTTTTTTTTTTTTTTTTTTTTTTTTGGGGGGAGATGTTTTCATGCAGTGTAGTATTAAAATTTAGCAGATGTTGTGTTTGCGTATATGGACTAGCCCGCAAGCACTAACGCTTCTAAAAGAAACTGAAACTGTAACTCTCCAATCAACAGACGCAGACAAAATATCATCTCTTTGTGGGAGGTCAAAAATAGCTGTATATGCACGACAGCAACCCAAGATCACTGCATGCGTTTTGACCTGTACAATCATGTTTCCTTGTTTGCTTGTATTTGTTGATAATTTTTTTTTTTTTTCAAATTCTTCGTTGTTGATTTTTACTCGTAACCCTTCACATGAGAATGGAGCAGTCACATGAAATACATTTCCGAAACCGAGCTGAACACAAAAGGGTCCAAAGTGATGTGTTTGTGATGCTCCTGATCCATATATCCCTGTAGTAATGTTTCTTTTATTTTGTTCACATCAAACCTTTCCGCGCCATCCTCTCTCTTCTCTCTCTCTCTCTCTCTCTCTCTCTCTCTCTCTCTCTCTCTCTCTCTCTCTCTCTCTCTCTCTCTCCTCTCTCTCTCTCTCCTCCCTCCACTCCTCTCTCTCTCTCTCTCTCTCTCTCCGCGCGTGCCTGTGTATGTGTCTCTCGTGTCTCCGCGCGTGTGTGTACGTGTGCGCGTGTGTACGGGTGCGTGTGCGCGCGTGCGCGTGCGTGCGCACGTGCATTGTGTGTGTGAGTGTATTTGTATCCGTGTAGGTGTGCGTTGCCGTCCATAGATTTGAATTTCTAGTGGCATTGTCTGAATTCTGTCTTTCAATTGCAGATACTTGGCGTAATCTGTTAATGCAGTAATTGTGACCCCCTTGCCAACAGGGCTTGTTTGCTATTGGCAATATAAGCGGCGTCAGTGTCAGTGTCAGTCTCTCCCCCCCCCCCCCCCTCTCCTCTCTCTCTACCTCTCTCCTCTCTCTCTCTCCTCTCTCTCTCTCTCTCTCTCTCTCTCTCTCTCTCTCTCTCTCATCTAATTCTGCCTCTCAGTGTCATCTAACGACGTACGAATAACAAAGTTAAAATCAAATCGTAAATAAAACATGACCTTTCTCGCGCGCGGTCTTTTTATCAGTGGATCTTACTGCGACAACATCACATCAAAATAGCTGCAAACATCGACCTGCAATTAAGCACACACGACCTCAATACCAGCTTGAGTCACGCTTGAATTTTCTAAGCAACAGCATTCGTCGAATGATAGTAATTAGCGATAATTTGTTAATCAAACGCCCGTACCGCTGTCAGCAATCACCGAGCCTGCTCTTGGCATCCTGTGTGTAGGCACCATTGATAGATGCTGGCTGCACCATCAGCCTGACCCTACAGTAGCTCAGCACTCACCTACATGCATTTCACATAGAGACAGAGAGACAGACAGACAGACAGACAGACAGACAGAGACAAGACAGACAGACTGACTGACCAAGACAGAGAGACAGATGCACGAACAGCCATGGTATCATCAGTATATTTTTTCTTTCTTTCTTTCTTTCTTTCTGCGTACGCATGTTGATACTCCTGCGGACACTGTGTAGACAGGCAAGTATTAATCCCATCTACCCAACAAAGGGAATGGAGTTTTTGTGCATGACCGTTATTTATCCCGCCATTAAGGCAGCCATACTCCATGTTCGGGGAAGGTGCATGCTATGTGTAACGTGTCATCCATACCAACGGCCAAACTGGCCTTCTCTTCCGAAAGTTGGTGATGGGAATTTACGTGTGTGCAAGATGTTATGTGTGCGTACACACACGGAACCTCGATTTATAGTCTCATTCGAAGGACTGTATGGTAAATGGAGTCAGAACCAATGTTTACTCAGAGGGTAAAATCCCCCTGTACCGAAACGGCCCGGTGGAGATTCGAACCCGCAACCCCAGGATCACGAGTCCGGCGCTCTACCAACTGGGCTATTGTATTCCAGTGTATTTTGACGATTCGTGATACGTTTATGACTTTTATTTAGCACGGGCCTGTAGCAGCAGCCCAAGGAGGTTGTTGGCGGCAGGGAACAAGAGGTGGGAAACAGTGTTCGGATATCGTTTCAGAAAACTATGTTAATGTATGAGTCTTGACTGCCGGCACATTTCGCCCCAGTCATTTAACAGGAGTATACTACCTACCCCAGGCGAGGAACTGGACTTGTTTATCTCCATTTGTAGCTTGCCATGCAAAGCATGGGTTGACCTCAGTGGGATGAAACTGCCAGATGACGCTCTGTTTCAGAGAGAGAGAGAGAGAGAGAGAGAGAGAGAGAGAGGAGAGAGAGAGAGAGAGAGTGTGTGTTTGTACGGGCGCGCGTGTGTGTGTGTGTATGTGTGTGTGTGTGTGTGTGTTGTGTGTGTGTGTGTGTGTGTGTGTGTGTGTGTGTGTGTGTGTGTGTGTGCATATCCATGCAGATGATTAGCTACAGGTCACGACAATAATCAGTCAAATCCACTTGAAATTCACTTTCTTGTTGAAAATCCACCCCCCCAACCCTCACTCTCTCCTCACTCTCACGCAATCCCACCCCCCCCCCCCCCCCCCTCTCTCTCTCTCTCTCTCTCTCTCTCTCTCTCTCTCTCTCTCTCTCTCTCTCTCTCCATGATCATCCCCCCCCTCGCCTTGCAAGAGCCATAAAGTAGCAAAAAAAAAAAAAAAAAAAAAAAAAAAAAAAACCACCCAGACACACCAGCAAGACGTCTGCACTGCTATCGAAGAATTCCAACACAAACGACACCACAGCCAGGAATAGCAACGGTGAAGCACACTCCGGGAATACCCACTTTGACGTCAGAAATATTCATGTAACTGTGACTGAACACATGCACGCCATAGGGAAAAAAAAAAAAAAGAAAAAACACCCACAGCGGCCGGGGATGCCAAAAATACTGCACGCGCACCCCAAGATCATGACGGCGGGACCAACAACGAGAAGCACAGGGAACGATTTGAACCTAACACACCTACAAGTTCTAATCGGTCCACGACACGTCACCAGGTCTCACCACACATAGGTCAACGCTTCATATCAGAGAGTAATACTTCTGCACGAAACGTCCCCACTGGAAGTCGTCAACACCTGCGCAAGTCGAACAGGGAATAGAAAATCGGTCCAGACCATCATTATTCTCACTGCCCACATTTCTACTGACACACCTCAACACAAAACGACTGATGATGGCAGAGTGACAGTTGACACAACACAACACACTAAGACCGACTCTGCCAATGTGACAACACAGAGCACTTCGTTCAGATAATGTGACAGCCAACACAACACAACATAGTGCGAGTGACGCTGATAAAGTGACAGCTGACACAACCTAACAGACCAGACACAACATCAGGGTTTACACATATTGAACTGGAACATTGGAGGTCTTTGTTCCAAGCCTCTTCCCTCAATACGATAAACTATGTTTTTTAGTGTTTAATATTGTGTGTCTGACAGAAACTTCCCTATGATTTGATACTATAATCAGTATTTTAGAAAACTTCAATTTTTATTTGCACCTGCTAAGAAATCTAGTCATCGTGGAAGGACTTCAGGAGGGATGGTAGTTCTAAATTTTTAAAAAAGTCTAAGTCGTTATATTGAGAGATTAACATTGCATACGATCAAACAGTTATTTTGAAAACAAACAAAAACCTGCAGAACGTCAATAAATGTGGTTACAGTGTTACTGTATGTACCGCCGTATAATTCCCCATATTACAATACACCGTAATTCTAAGATAGCATCGATTTGATGGAAACTTAACCAATATTT
>JADBJO010000888.1:342500-345000 GCA_016801955.1 Conus betulinus
CGCACGTACGCGTGCACGTACCTACTCACGCTCGCACACACGCTCGCTTGCGCACACACACACACACACACACACACACACACACACACACACACACACACACACACACACAACGCATGCACGTATATGTACACGTACCCACGCAACGCACGCACGCACGCACGCACACTCACATCTTCTCCGTACCTTCCATATTCGTCAACATGTTCCATATTCGCTTTTTCTGTTCTGTAGTCCAGTTTACTGCGTTGTTGAAAAAAGTTAAGTTAGAATAAAGAGAAAAAAAAAAAAGAAAGAAAGAAAACATAACCACGCGCAACGCGCTTCAGGAATCAAAAACACAGTCAAGTGTGAAAAGTAGTGGAGACCAAGCCCAAAGACTCTTGAACAATGAAAACAAGCAAACAAACAAACAGATAAATAAAGCGAAGCAAATAAATACTCCAACAAACCAACAAACAAAATAGCGAATGTAGGCATGCTGCACGTACAAACAGCTCACACAAAACAGCCCGGACAGCTGGGAGTAACTGCAAGTAGTTCAAAACTCATGGACGATGTAAGAGGGAACAAAAACCGCAGACACATCTAGAATTTATTCAGTTTCGTTAATCAACAACGATTGAGTTTAGGTTTTTTGGCAGAATTCAAAGCCTGACAACGTCGACAGAGTCAACAGAGGCACTTAGCACTGAGTATCTATCTACTCATGAGAACGTATCTGTCGGTAAGTCCAGTAATCAGATCAAAATGAATCCCAGCCCAACTTTACACAGTATCGCAAATGGAAAGGTTCTTGAAAGAGAACAAACAAATCAAAAACAAAAAAAAACAAAACAAAACAAAACAAAACCAAGGGAGACAAAGAACAGAAAAGTAAAGAATTTTCTTCGAAGAAGGGTTTAATATCCCTGAAAAATAAAAATTATTAAAAACTTTTTTTTTTTCAAAAGACAAAAAATAGATGCATTCCCTTGTTCCTCGCACACCTGCTTACAAAAAAAATCAAACGGCCTTTTGTGATGTCAAACAGCACGATTTTCTTTTATTTTTAATCTATTCAATACTTGTTCGTTTTCAGTTAATTTGTAGACCTTCCTCGTTTTTAGTCAATTTGCAGACCATCCGTATAACAATTTCGATGCTTCTTATATACAGAAATAAGAAGTGTTCAGAACTGAAAAAAAAAAAAAAATAGGACAACAAAGTTGTTTCTTCATTCTGTAGAAAGAAAAGAATCCGCATTGAAGGACAAACGAAAGCATGTGCCCTCGGGGAAAAAAAAAAGAGGGAAATGATAATGGGAGCCAATTAACGTTTCGTAGCGACGCGCTTCCAAAGGGACAACAATCCTAATTTCTGATTCCCAAGGGAGAACACTGATAATTACATGAATAGAAATCTGTTTGTGACAACCAAGTTATTGGTTTATCGTTGGTGGTGGTGGTGGTTTTTTTTGCTTCTTTTTTTTTTTTTTTTTTTTTTTTTCCAACAGAACGCATGTTTACAACACTTATTGGAAAGGTAGACTGTAGCCCAAAGACGAAACCATTAATCTTTAAAGCGGATGTCGTCGGACGAATCCGGATCAGTCACGTAAGCTCGTAAGCAGCACTGCGCAAACAGTCCTCAACAGCTTTTGACAAAACTTGGTGAAAAGATAACATGTGGCGGACAGAGTTATCCACCAAAGTTTGATGCAGATCCATGCATACTCTGTGTGTGTGTGTGTGTGTGTGTGTGTGTGTGTGTGTGTGTGTGTGTGTGTGTGTAAAAGACAGAATGTGAGCCAAAGACGAAACCATTAATCTTTGTACAGGTACAGATCTAAGAGCGAGTCCTGGATCCGTCTGACATTAGCCAAAGTCTGCGCTCTCCCTAAGTACTGTCTGCTTTTTGTTTTCTGGTCACCATTCAATGCCATCTCAGTGCCGTCCTTGTAAACAGAATCCAGAAATAGATACTTGGGGACAATTTCGGGTGTGTGTGTGTGTGTGTGTGTGTGTGTGTGTGTGTGTGTGTGTGTGTGTGTGTGAGAGAGAGAGAGAGAGAGAGAGAGAGAGAGAGAGAGAGAGAGAGAGCGTCTCTCTCTTTCTCTGTGTCTGTGTGTGTGTGTGTCTCTCTCTCTCTCTCTCTCTCTCTCTCTCTCTCTCTCTCTCTCTCTCTCTCTCTCTCTCTCTCTCTCTCTCTCTCTCACACACACACACACACACACACACACACACCCGCTCTCTCTCTCTCTCTCTCTCTCTCTCTCTCTCTCTCTCTCTCTCTCTCTCTCTCTCAATAGCTGACCCACAAATTTATCAGGATATTCACCTCTCAAAGTCAATAATAAGTGACACACAAACCACGCCACTCTCGCAGTTGTGCTGTAGAATTTGAATTGTTTTTCACATTCCTAGCGCTAATTTTGTTTACTTTGTGTTGTACAAGAAGAAGCTTAATCTCTCTCTCTCTCTCTCTCTCTCTCTCTCTCTCTCTCTCTCTCTCTCTCTCT
>JADBJO010000888.1:352500-355000 GCA_016801955.1 Conus betulinus
GAAACGCGTCGTGTTTTGTCTTGTGATTCGTTTGCGAACGTTATTTTGGATGGAGTTTTAACCATTAGTTTTCAAATTTGTTAAGCATTGTTTGCTTGTTCAGATTCTTCTTCTGGGTTTTACTTTTGCTGTGTTAAGTTCCGCATGGAGTTTTACTTTTACCCCGATGAAATATAAACTGGCGAATCCCAGAATTATCCCGAAAATGCGAGACGCTTCCAAATGATTCTGGAAATCTTCCCTACATCATTCCACGCATTCTGCTTGTTTTTTAACAATGTCATGGGTTTCAAATTTTCTTTTGTCCTAAGAAGCATTCTGCTTGGCTGCAAGACATCATCGTTCCCGAATCCATGCGTTTTGATTCGCTGTAGCCTACTATGTCATGATTCTCGAACGTTCTAGAATACTGTTTATTTCTAATCGGTTTGCTACGCCACGTTTCTCGAAATTTTGACCTCGTACACTGCTTTTTCTGTTTTTTTGTTTTTTGTTTGTTTGTTTGTTTTTTTGTTTGTTTGTTTGTTTTAATTTTTGAGAGAGAGAGAGAGAGAGAGAGAGAGAGAGAGAGAGAGAGAGAGAGAGAGAGAGAGATCTACGAATTTAATTGCAGTTGGAAGACATGTTACCGTTTTTGCATCATTGTATTAGTCATTTGAAGATCAGATTTATTTATTTTCTGCCAAACGTACAGACAGAAACTTGTTCTCAAAGTCAACCTGTCCTCTGCGTGGACATCATTCAAGAAGCGATCATAAGCAGCCCTGGTGGTTTATCCCTGTCAGCCTTCCACATGCACTGAACTGTCTTCAAAGAACGGAGGTTTGCTTCTTCGTCATAAACCTATGATTGTGGAAGCAGCTTCGGTCCGATCACAAACGAGTCGTGTGTTCCCATAACCATATGTCTCAAACAGCCCAGGGCGCCCGCAACCTCTCCATTTGCAAACTATCTGAACTGAAACCGGTCAGTAAAAAACCAAACGAACAAACAAACAAAAACAAACAATAAAAAAAAAGACAAAAAAAAAAAACGCATGACATTAACCCTTTAACGAAAATTGTGGATTCTATTTTCACCACGAGTTAACCCTTTAAGGGCTTAAGCTGCAATAACACTACAGCAAGATTCAGCTCCGCTGTTGCATTTATGCACCAGCGAAAGGGGCGTTCCTGTGAAACTTGATAGTTCTTTCTGTCGAGTGATTATAGCCAGAACAGCAGCTCTCTCTTTCACATATATGACAAGGTAATTGCTTCGTTATAACCAAGATGCAAACATTTGAAGAGAGTGATCATAAAAATCAGTCGGCACCAGCATTCCAACAGGCCCGGCGCCAAACGGATTAATCTAAACACACTCTGAATATTTTTCTTTACTGTGTCTTCACATTCGTAGTTCGTAGGCTCACAGCTCGTTTTGATTACCATTCTATGCGGAGTATTGACCAGCAATCGAACAGTTCATCTAAACGAACTCTGATCATTTTCTTTACTGTCTTCCCATACGTAGTTCGTTAAATCAGAGCTCATTTTTCATAATCAATTAAGCTTTAATCCAGAGTATTGAAAGACCAGAGCAGTAATCTCCATTGGTTTTCTTTTTACTGGATAGGTACCTATCTCACGGGGTTAGTTCCTTGTCAAAGTGTCGAACGTTGTCACTGACTCCATTTCAATCATCACAGATTCAATCACCCAGTGTTATTGTCAGTCCAGGGACACGCCCAGTCGATTAACCAAAGTATTGCTGATCGTAAATGGCTAGACTGCCACTCGTTCAAGGGCACAACATCAAGGAGTTAACTAAATGCGGTTAATAAGTGCATGCGTATAATTATGGCAGACTGAGCCTGTTAGCGACAACACTTGTGCAGGGTTGGCGGGAAATATATCTGTGATGTTGAATATGTGCGTATGCGGACAGAGGGTACTTTTTGACTTGCTTGTGGTTTTGTTTGTTTTTGTTTGTTTTTCAATTTTTTAATGCTGATCGATGAGAAGGTGGATGATAAAGATGATGCTGCGGATTTCAATTTTGGTCCGAGACTGCGTGACAGGGCTGTACTCTACGCTTCCTTTCATAATATATCCCGGCAGTCAACCAGGCCCGAGAGATACAGACACCTGCAGTGTTGGTCAGGAAATTTGAGCAACACCCTCAGAAAAGCGTCCATTAAGTGGATGAAACTCGACTGTGTGGTCCCAATCTTCCCAACTGAACCCGTAGCAAACTCAACTCGGGGTAGGAGCTGGTCGGGGCAGAAAAATCCCGCATGACTCTGATTAAAACGAACCCGCGACCTCCCAGCCGGGAGTCCGCGACGACGCTAACCACTTCACCACTACGGCTGGTCTTGCTCGTGTTTTTATGGTTATGTGTGTGCATCGCCTTAAGATACTCAGAAGGTCGCTGCTGAAGCCGTTTACTGGGGAGGTGTAAGAGGCTAGAATCAATGTTTAATGTACGTTTAGTACATAGGCCCAGTTTACTCGCAACA
>JADBJO010000888.1:360000-365000 GCA_016801955.1 Conus betulinus
ATACTGATTTTTTTTTTTTTTTTTTTTTTTCTTTCGTTTCTGTGGAGATTTTAGTGCGCATTACACGTTGGTCTTACAATAATTCATGCTTCTCTTCTCTCTCTCTCTCTCTCTCTCTCTCTCTCTCTCTCTCTCTCTCTCTCTCTCTCTCTCTCTCTCTCTCTCTCTCTCTCTCTCTCTCTCTCTCTCTCTCTGTGGATGTCGTTGCTGGTTTCTTTTTTCTTTTTTTCATAAGTATGTGTGTGTGTGTGGCGGGGGGGGGGGGGGGGGGGGGGGGGGGGGGGGGGGGATTGCTTGTTTGTTTGTTTTTTTTATGTATTTGTTACACTTCGCTGTTTTTATTTATAGGTAAATTGAAATGGCGGGCTGATCACCAAATCAGATCTTTGTTGCTCTTGTTATTGTCATTGTCATTGCTATTGCTCTTGTCGCTGTTGTTGTTCTTGTAGATTAGGATGAACATGCAGTTAATGACGACGAACTGCTGCTGCTGCTGCTGCTGCTGCTGCTGATGTGATGCTGATGCTGCTGCTGCTGCTGCTGTTGATGCTGCTGCTGCTGCTGCTTCTGCTGCTGCTGCTGCTGCTGCTGATGATGATACTGCTGCTGCTGCTGCTGCTGCTGATGCTGAAGATGATGATGATGATGCCTCTGCTGCTGATGTGCTGCTGCTGCTGCTGCTGCTGCTGCTGCTGCTGATGATGATGATGATGATGATGATGATGATGATGATGATGATGGCTGCTGCTGCTGCTGATGATGATGAATGAATGATGATTATGATACCAAGCACTGTGATTATTTATCAGGCTTATTCAGAGAGGTACTTTGACACGTCACTTTATGGACTGGTCTGACGGTTAGTCGCATGGATGGTGAACAACAGGTACTTTACCAGGTAGTTTGGCCTAAAACTTTCGTCCAATCATTCCTAGATTGATCGATTGAAGTTAACTAGCTTGCTTGATGCCTTCACCCTAGCTTTGTTGATGTGCACATGTGTACACTATTCCATGCGAAGAATAAAATAGATTATGCGAGGAAGTAAGCGAGGAATGCGGGGGGGGGGGGGGGGGGGGGGGGGGGGGAGGACAGGGCTGTTGAAGGAGAAGAAGAGTGGAGGAGCTGATAGCGACCAGGAAATTCAACAGGCGAAATTTGTCACCCCACCCAAAAAAAAAAAAAAAAAAAAGCAAAAAAAAAAAAAAAAAAAAAAAAAAAAAAAAAAAAAAAAAAAACAAAAACCTTGCCGTACCCAACTTCATCGGCCGTTTTGAGTTGAATAACTTTGATAATGCCAATACCGTCTTATATCGTTCATATGTTGCTGAAATTGCCATGGTTATTTTGCAATCACAGGTTGCAACATTTTTTTTTATATAAAAATCAACAATTTTGTGTACCACTAGGGTATTTCATTTATGTAAAATGCATATATCAGATGTGGGTTTGAAAGTACTAGATAAGCTGAGTGTGAAGGGTTTTTTTTAGTTTTTGTTTTTTTTGTTTTAACAAGTGTCTAATATCATGTGGCGATGAAAAGACATTAGATAAACCACTGAAGCTGAACTCAATCGGTCGTTTTGCCTTTCTGTCCCTACCACCTGTGCAGTATATTTTATCGATAGAATATAATAGGGGTGTCGAGAAGGGCAGTGCGAGTGTCTGGTCTGTTGGTCTTTGTTTGTTTCCTTTGTGAGCATTGGAGGAGAAGAAGAAGAAGAAGAAGAAGAAGAAGAGGAGGAGGGAGGAGGAGGAGGAAGAGGGCCAGGAGGGAGGGAGGGATCTGTGAGATTGTGGAGTTGTGTAAATGAGGTAACTGGGAGCAGAAAGTGTGCCCTATTGTATTCGTGGTTGTATTAGACAAGAAAAGCCCGCACGCGTGAGAGAGACAGAGACAGAGTCAGAGACAGACAGACAGACAGAGAGACACACAGAGCGCGAGAGAGAGAGAGTACATGCATGTAAGCGTGCGTGCGTGGAATGTGTGGGTGCATGTATGTATGTGTGTATGTATACGTGTGTGCATGCGCGCGTGCATGTGCACGTGCCTGAATGAGTGCGTGTATGCATGTGTGTATGCGTGCACGCGCACACGCTTGTATATGTGTGTGTGTGTGTGTGTGTGTGTGTGTGTGTGTGTGTGTGTGTGTGTGTGTGTGTGTGTGTGTGTGTGAAATCCCTCCCCCACACCTCTCGAAAAAAATATTGACCAGATTATATAAAGATGAAATTGCCAGGACACCAGACGCATACATCTCATCTCGTCAAGCTTTCTCAGACCCTGAAGTTATGAGCAAATAAGGAATCGGCGTATCAGCTGCTTTGGAGATAGAACTGGTCTACGTCAAAGTCATAGCCCTCAGTTTTGAAGTCAAAACACCGCAACACCGGCACGGCACTGTTAGTGGAGAAGTACCCTGTTCATCTTGGTCTGTCATTTAACGTTAGGTTTTTCATGCTCCTGTAGGCTGATTTGAACTCTTTTTACCTTTTACGTTTTTGTACTCCCGCTTCTTATAGAACAGGGAGTACTTTACAATGAGAATGTGTCTGTCTGTCTGTCTGTCTGTCTGTCTGTCTGTCCATGGTCAAAATGTATTCCACTCGTTCCAGACAAAACTGCTGGACCGATCTTTCTGAAATTTTGTGGATATGTTAATTATAGGTCACGGATGATACCTGATGTTTTATGTTACCAGAATAGCCGTTACTAATGGCTATAAATGGTAATTTTGTTATATACAGTTTAAGCAATAACGGTTTATAAGCTAAGTGAAACTAGATTGTGCAAGCTCCTCGGTAGTATAGTGGTTAGTATCACCGCCTGTCACGCTGGAGACCAGGGTTCATTTCCCGCCAGGGAGAGCAACATTCTTTTTTTCTTTTTTCTTACATACACAATTTCTACCGCCAAAAGGGGAGAAAGTGCTATAGTGACTGATTTATATATATATATATATATATATATATATATATATATACAGTACATATATATATTTGTACTACTAGGAGTACGATTATATGCTTTGCATCTTGTTTTCAGTCTCATTGTCTGCGCTCTCTATGTTGCATCACTCCTTCGCTGCTCATTCCGGCAGTCTCGTATGCAGCCACACTCACGATCGCATTCCTATCCCTCTTTGTTCCCCGTGCAATTACTGCAGCAACAGCAGTCTACAGGGAGCAGTCACTATCGGGCCGCGTTGAGTAACCCATCAAAGCAGACGCTGCACTGCTGCTGAGTCCCCTCGCTGGTGTTCAGAGATTCATCATGTTCTGACCCAACACAAGCAGGACGCCATGGACAAAGTCCCCAGATGAGGACATGGGCTCATTCTTGGAGCCAGCGTGTGTGAGTAGTACTCCTTTCTAGTGGACGTCTCCAAGTGCGTCCAAAGACGGTCTCCATGAATTTACCAGTACTTGTGACTTTGGTGCAAACTGACCGTGAGCGTGAATACGAAGAGGCTCACAGAGACTGAGGTTAGCACGACAGGAGGGCATGATGAGCCAGAGAAACTGTGATTGATTTATAACGATCTAAGACGATAAAGATGATCCAGAGGATGTTAATGGACCTCCATTCTTTCTTTGTTAGTGGGTGTACGCCACGTTCCCGTTCACGATATGCCTCAGCGTCACTCAGGACTGAAAAAATACATTTATCTTGAGAGATATCTGGAAATCTGAGCAACACTGCAGGTGTCTGTATCTCTCGGGCTCGGTTGACGCTGGAATATATTGTATTGAACCCTCTTTACAGACAATGCACATACTTTTTTTTTTCTCAGACATGACACACAGGACGAGCTTCCTGATGGCTTCCTGGCCTCAACTTTCGTCTTTACATTTGCTCCTCCTGGTTCAATTCTCAGCTAAAATGCGAAAACAAGTAAATGAATGAACGAATACATTCCAACAAAATAATCTCACAAGTTATAAAGCACTGAATAATTGTTTGTGCTTGCAAAGGACAACTGACATATCGTTTAACGTGTAGTTGAAGTCATTTTTAGATCGTTTGGCATTATTATGAAACCTCAGACATAACTAGTAGTCGATCACAGACACTTCCGGTCATTTTGGAAGTGTCATAATTCAACTCCACATCATCAAAACCTCCCACATGATATATAATTAACTGAGAGAAAAGGCTACTATTCGCAGAATATGTATATGGGGTCACGAAATTGGCCAGCCGCGAAATACTTGTACACCGACCGACCCAGCTGGATCAGGAGATCAGGAAATCTGAACCCCATCATGTTCGTGTCCTTCGACCCCAGACCCATCCATGAAAATCGAAAAAAATAAATTCCAAAAACAAAATTCCGATGGGATTACATTTCATATCATATTATTTTCAGCTGAGAATTATCCTTCTCTATGCTCTTGGAGAGTTTCCCCCATGAAAGAGCATCAATGTTCCAGGCTCCCAGAATGAGGGGTCAGTGTGAGCGAGATGAGCGGTCAGTGTGAGCGAGAATGAGCGGTCAGTGTGAGCGAGAATGAGCGGTCAGTGTGAGCGAGACTGAGCGGTCAGTGTGAGCGAGCTGTCTAGGAGAGATTCGGTGAGCAATGTTTTGGGTGCCTTTTTATACCCTTCCCTCTCCGCCGCCTTTTTTAAAGGTTGAGACAAAGACATGTGACAGATAAGATTTTTCATGTGTATAATGTAAGTGCGTGTGCGTGTGTGTGTGTGTGTGTGTGTGCGTGTGCGTGCGTGAGTGTGTGTGTGTGTGTGTGTGTGTGTGTGTGTAGCACACGTGCGTACATTATGTGCGTGAGTGCAGTCGCGCGCGCGCGCGCACGCGCACACACACACACACACACACACACACACACACACACACACTCTCACTCTCTCTCTCTCTCTCTCTCTCTCTCTCTCTCTCACTCACTCACACACACTCTCTCTCTCTCTCTCTCTCTCTCTCTCTCTCTCTCTCTCTCACACACACACACACACACGCGCACGCGCGCGCGCGCGCTTCTCG
>JADBJO010000888.1:372500-387500 GCA_016801955.1 Conus betulinus
GTTCACCAAAGGGAAAGATTGGTTCACATGTCATAAAAGTCCACTTTACATCTATGTGCCACTCTCAAAAAATCAGTTACCCGTTTTCATGACAACATACAGTGTATACTGATTCTACTGGCACACCTTACATGGTTGATCTAGATTACTCTTGCCCGGATTGTCATTGGAGTTGATCGTCAAAGCATCCTCACAGTCGCGAACACACGGAGTTCCATTATCACTGATTCTGTAGCATCATGCAATGTTCTGAGTTCCCCTGGTGCAGCTAAACTGATCACATGCACAGTGTCACCAATAAAAGTGCAACTGACTGCTGCGCCAATACATGTCGCCACCGACCGACCAGTGTTACGACTGTACTAAAACAAAACATCGGTGTAAAAACAATTTCTGAACACAAGCTAAATCTAAGCCTTAATTAACTGCTAGGCGAAACCACAGCCTTGGCTTTGCGTGTTCTTCATGCTGACATTAAAAAGACTCATCACTTCAAACGAATCCTTAAGAAAGTTATCATGGTCGCTCCCAGGGAGTTAGAAGAACTTTCAAGTCAAAATTCACATTGACAAATCAATTTCCCCAGTAAGTCGTAAACATAACCGAACCACATTTCACTTGCCCCAACAAGACAAAGAGCCGCTGCTGCTTGAGAAAAAAGAACATCATTGGGAAAGTCACTGGACCTATAGAATGAGTTCCTGCATTGTCTTTCCGCGATGCTAACAAAGCGTTGTTCGTAGACAACATGTTGGGTCGGAATGGTTTGGTTTGATAACTTGTCGCACGTAACACTTCCACTACGCAGACGGAAAATGATAAAAAGTACGGAGAGAGAGAGAGAGAGAGAGAGAGAGAGAGAGAGAGAGAGAGAGAGACAGAGACAGAGAGAGTAAGAGAGAGAGAGAGTCTGTGTATATCTGCATGTGTGTGTGTGTGTGTGTGTGTGTGTGTGTGTGTGTGTGTGTGTGTGTGTGTGTGTTCGTGTTTCTGTCTGTATGCTCACGTCAGTGCGCATGCACTCACATACGTATAATAACCCTGAAATGATGGATGCTTGAATGACATACGCTGTGTACAAATGTGCATACACTGCAAATAGTCAAGATTAAAATGTCAGTTATTTCTGGTCGGTGTTGGCATAAGTGTTCAACAGACTGAAGCAGATTAACACCTGTTTCACAATCCGTTTTACCTGGTAATCCCCAAGAGTACTTGCCCAAACCATGAGTTTAAATGTCGAAAAGCTTGAATGACAAATGGCAAAAAAAGTCCGAATGACAAATGTCGAAAAGTCCGAATGACAAATGTCGAAAAGTCCGAATGACAAATGTCGAAAAAGTCCATGTCGAAAAGTCCGAATGACAAATGTCGAAAAGTCCGAATGACAAATGTTGAAAAGCCCGAATGACAAATGCCGAAAAGTCCGAATGACCAAAAAAGCGCGTACTTTCAGAGTTAAAAAAGCATGAATGTGCTTTTCAGTACGTCAATAGCTGTACTCAAACCAAAAATATTGTTTTTTGTCGATTGTTTAAATTCCACTTTCATTTATTAAATCATCAATGAATCAGTGAGGCAAATTATGTTTTAAGAGAAAATAAAGGAAAAGAAACATTGCATAATCGATCATATACTGAGTAAAAATGTACTTGAGAAAAGTATGGCACGTGTGCGTGTGCACGAGAGAGAAGAGAGAGAGAGAGAGAGAGAGACAGTACAGACAGACAGAGCAGACAGGCAGGCAGAGACAGAGAGAGAGAGATGCAGGTGTGTGCGTGCATACACGTTCGCGCATGCGTGCTTGCGTACGTGCGCCGCGTGTGTGTGTGCATGGGGGGAATATGTGTGTGTATTGTGTGCATGCACGCGCGCATATGTGTGTGTATGTGTGAATGTGTGCGTGCGCGTGTAGAGAGAGAGAGAGAGAGAGAGAGAGAGAGAGAGTGTGTGTGTGTGTGTGTGTGTGTGTGTGTGTGTGTGTGTGTGTGTGTGTGTGTGTGCAGGAAAGAGAGACAAACAGACAGAGACAGAGAGAGAGCGTGCGTGCGCGCGCGCGTGTGTGTGTGTGTGTGTTGTGTGTGTGTGTGTGTGTGTGTGTGTGTGTGTGTGAGTGTGTGTTTGTGTGTGAGTGTGTGTGTGTGTGTGTGGTGTGTGTGTGTGTGTGTGTGATCATTATTTAGTCCCGAGAGGTTGCCCCATCACCAGATAAACCTGACTATCCGTTGTAAAAGCTCTGACGCTGTTACCAACATCCGCAACATTGACTCCTACACACAACATACTTTAAAACATCTACAATTTGCTCTTCGATATTAAGTTTAGCGCTTTGAGACGATTTCAGAATCGTACTTTTAGTCCTGTGCTCGATGTGACTATCACAAAAGTGTGATTTTCCGAGGCACCTGCTCCATGGAGCATTGTGAACGAAGTGACAGCGTAGCTAAGCTGCTTAGGCTGGCGAAAAGCCGCAGTGGACAATAAGGTTTCAAACCACTCCCAACCTTTACAAATGCACTGGCATCCGTGTGGCCTTCATCTGCATGTCTATGTTCTGTGATTCTGGACAAGGCCTGGGTGAGAAAGAAAAAAAAAAGTAAATAAGACGATCAGATTGCAAGTCGACACAGACAATCAATGCACGAAATACAAAAATAAAAATGTCACTTCATTTTTGTATTTCATGCATTGATTGTCTGTATCAATATTCAAAACAAATACTTAAACCACACCAACTGCCGTGGCGAAGTGGTTAGCGTCGCGGACAGCCTGTTGGGAGGTAATAAGTTCGATTCTCATCAGAGCCAGTCACTTTCGGGATTTTTCTGCCCTGACCCCTTCCTACCTAGAGTTAAGTTTACTATGGGCTCAAATTGGAGCACTAAGATCGCACAGTCGAGTTTCATCCACTCAATGGGTGCGTCAGAGAATGTTCAAATTCACTGACCAAAATTTCAGGTACCTGTATCTCTCGGGCCTGGTTGACGGCGGGATACAGTATGATAGGAAGTGTAGAGGACAGTCCTGCCATGCAGTCTCTGACCAGAACGGTCATCGGCAGCAGCATCTTCCTCATCCTAAGCGAATAGCATTAAAAAAAAAAAAAGTCTCAAATTCTGTAGCCCTTCATGCCCCGCTCTCATGAAGACCACAGTTTCGATGTCCTCTCCACGTCTATGGCCTTGATTTGATTCTGCCGGGGTCACCGGTATCGGCAAATTCATGGGGGCTGTCGTTGGACGGACGTGATGACGCCCTCCGAGAGAGAGAGCCTCACTCACGCTGGCAAATCGACTAAGCAAGTGGTTTTCTACATGTGTTGGAACAGAACAGGCATCACTGAAAACCATCGAAATGACTCGGCAGCAGTGCAGTGTCTCTTCCGGTGGGTTGACTAACGGGGACTTGACATTGACTCCTCCCTGTGGACTGCCGGTGCCGGGGCTGTGGACGAGGGGTCGGAATGTGCGGCGTGGGTACAATGCCACTGATATAGCCCTGAAAATGGGACAGACAATTACAGAAAGGAGGGAGGGGGGGGGGGGGAGTGGAAGAAGAAACAACAGCACCCTAACAGAACGAATGAAATGAACATGGGTGGGTCGGTGGGCGTATGTGTGGGTGTGTCTGTAAATGTGGGTATGTGTGTATCTGTCTGTCCATGTCTCTGTGTGGAGGTGGTGGAGGGTGAACTGGTTTAGAGGCGCTCCCTCACTCGTGGTGTTCTTCTCCCCTTACACGTTGTCCTCCCTCAGTTTATATAGGGATGGAAACAAAGGATTCCCCTTCAGGCCATGCCTTTGTCCATGCTGCTTATCAAACCCCCTGTTCACAAGTACCCTGAATCCCTCACTCGTGGTGTTCTTCTCCCCTTACACGTGGGCGCATGAGTGTGCATATGCGTGTATGAGTGCAGAGATAACCTTGGTGTGTTGAGCCTGACTAACAATACATCAGCTTAGTGCACCTAAGCAATACCATCACGATTGTCCCCGTCCTGGACAGAGATGTATCGAAAAGGAATGACAGAAGTGAATCAGAGAGGGACGGTAGAAGTTTATGAAAAGGGGACCATAAAGTTGTATCAGAAAGGAACGATGGTGGTGTATTAAAGATGGATGATAGAGGTGTATGACAGACGACGATAAAGTTGTATTAAAATGGGACGACAGAGGTGCGTCGATACAGATGTATTAAAAAGAGACGATAGAGATGTATTAAAGACAGATGATAGAGGTATAATGAAAAGGGATGCTAGGGGTGTGTGAAAGACTGATGATAGGGTTGTGTTAAAAGGGACGATGGAGGCGAAATTAAAAGGGATGATGAAAATGTATTAAACTGACGATAGAAGTGTATTGAAAATGGACGAAAGGGGTGTGACAATACAGGTGTAATAAAAAGAGACGATAGAGATGTTACCATGGAGATGTATTAAAAAGGGGACGATAGATGTGCATTTCAAAAGGGACGATAGAGGCATGTTAAAAAGGGACGATAGATGTGTGTAAAAAAAGGAGCATACTGGTGTTACAAAAGGGACGATAGAGATGTGACCATAGAGATGTATTTTAAAAAAAAAGGGGGCGATAGAGGTGTATGTCAAAAGGGTGCATTAAAGACTGACGATAGAGGTGTATTAGAAACGGACGATAAATATGTATTAAAAAGGGGGACAATACAGGCATGACTATAAAAGTGTATTAAAAAGTTACAATACAGATGTATTAAAAGGGACGATAGAATTGTATTGAAAAGGGATGATGGAGGTGTATTAAAAAGGGACGACAAAGGTGATAAAAAAAACGGACGATAGAGGTGTATTAAAAAGGAACTATAGAGATGTATTCCCCCCACGCACACACACATGCGGCGCACGTACGCAAGCACGAACGTGTATACACGTATACACCTGAATTCTCCATTCGCTACATTCTTCCACACATCAGCATTTACACACATCCCTACCTAATTGATTAGCAAACAAACACTTGGCAACAAATGGACATCGAAAATTCCCGCCGACTTCGGGGGCCACTTTAACACAGCAAATTATCTAAAAGGGCTACGACAAAAACGTCCACGCGCATTCAACCAGCCTGACAATAGAACCAACACAGTGCCCCACGGCAATACCATCTGAACGAGCCCAGGACTCCTGCTCTTCAATTACTGTTTACAAAGCAACCTCAGCTGACTGAGTATGTAGCGCCCCCACTTGATGCACCGAGGTCCCAATGGTTACGTCCCTCCCCCCTTTCACTATCGGAAAGGTCCGAACCCCTACTATTTTAGGTGCCATCTGTCACCTGACCACTTCGTCCTCCTTGATACAGTTCGATAGTGTGCGGTGGATAAGGCACACTGGTCAGTGGTGTATTATCTATTTGTTTACTACGTACAACGTCCCTTTGCCTCTAAGCGTTTAATGCCTTTTGTGAGAAGTTTCACGCCCTTGACAGTCTCTATCATTCCTTTTTAATGTACTGTCATCTTTCTTTAATACACCTCGATCGCTTCTCTTGAATACACCTCTATCATCTCTCTTTAATACACCTCCATTGCCTCATTTTGATACATCTCTATCGGCTCTCTTTAAAACCTGTTTATCGTCGTCTCTCTTAATACACCCCTGTACCCCTCTCTTGAGTATACCTCTGTCAACTTCCTTTTTTATACACCTCTATCGCCATTTTCAGTACACTTCTATCGTCTTTTTTATACACCTATGCCGTCCCTCTTCAATGTACCTCTATCGTCTTTCTTTAACACACTTTTACCATCATTCTTTAGTACACTTTAAGTATACTTCTTTAATATATCTCTATCGTCTTTCTTTAACACACTTCCATCGTCTTTATTTTAATACACTTTTATCGTCTCTATTATAACACTTCTAACATCTTTCTTTGATATACCTCTATCATCTTTCTGTTCGCACATTTCTATCGTCTCTTTTTAATGCTCCTCTATTGTCTCTCTTTAACACACCTCTATCGTCTCTCTCTTTAATACGCCTCAATTGTCTCTCTTTAATACACTTTCATATATCGTCTCTTTTTTGTACATCTCTATCGTCTCTCTTTCATATACTTCTATCGTCTCTCTTTCATATACCTTTATCGTCTTTTTGATACACCTCTATCGTCTCTCTCTGTCATATACCTCTATCGTCTCGTCTCTTTCATATACTTCTATCGTCTATCGTCTTTTTGATACACCTCTGTCATATACCTCGTCTCTCTTTCATGTACCTATATCGTCTCTCTTCGTCTCTCTTCATACACCTCTATCGTCTTTCTTTAATACACCTCTATCGTCTCTCTTTCATACACCTCTATCGGCTTTTTATTACACCTCTATCGTCTTTTTTTAATACACCTCTATCGTCTGTCTTTGATACAACTCTATCGGCTTTTAACACACCTCTATCGTCTTTCTTTAATACACCTCTGTCGTCTTTCTTTAATACACTTCTATTGTCTGTCTTTAATACTTCTCTATCTCTTCTGTGTTATAGACCTTTATCGTTTTCTTTTATATACCTCTATCGTCTTTTTAATACACTCCGATCGTCTCTCTATAATACACCTCTATCTGCTGTCCTTTAAACACCCCTATCGTCTCTCTTTAACACATAATCTATCGTCTCTCTTGAACACATCTCTATCGTCTGTGTTGAATACACTTCTATCGTCTCTCTTTCATACACCTATATCGTCTTTCTTTAATACACCTCCATCGTCTCTCATAAAGACATTTCCATCATCTCTCTTAAATATATCTCCATTGCCCATCTTTAACACGTCTTTATCAAGTCTCTTTAGCGCATCTGTGTCGTCTCTCTTTAATACATCTTCCTCATCTCTCTTTCATACATCTGTGTTTCCTGTCTTTTAATGCATCATCATCATCTCTTTTTAATACACCTCTGTCGTCTCTTATACAAAGCTGTTGTCTCTCTGGTCCAGCTGAATCTGCTTTCCTATTCCGGTCCCCACTCCATTCCCTCCCCCTCCTCCACTCCCACTCGTGCCCCGCCTGTCACCTACCTCCCCAACCCACTCTACACCTACACCTCCATCCTCTTCCACCCTCCGTTCTGTATCTCGATCGATGCGGGGGGGCCCTGCTGAGAAACAGCGAGAAGCGGGGGGTGTGTGTGTGTGTGTGTGGGGGGGGGGGGGGGGAGGGGAGGGAGAGGGAAGGAGGAGAGAGAGAGAAGGGGGGAGATGGAGGACAGGGAGGGAAAGGCGAAAAATGAGAGAGAGAGAGAGAGAGAGAGAGAGAGAGAGAGAGAGAGAGAGAGAAGTAGACAGGCAGACCGAGAGAAAGAGACGGACAGATAGACAGAGAGGGAGAGAAGATCAGAGACAGACAGGCAAACAGACAGACAGACAGAGACAAAGAGAGATAGAGAGACGGTGAGAAGCACTCACCAAACTATCCATACGAGGTAAGTAGTGGTGGGATTTACGTCACATTAGCATCAAGCGTTAAAGAACAAGTTGTTTCAAAACGAAGGTCCGAAGGGCACTGAGATGTTGGTGCTGAAGTGCAGTTGCTGTGCGTTGATGATGGCTGGATGGATTGTGAGGTGGCTTTGGCTCTACTCTTGGTCAGACAGATGGTTCTTCGTCCCGCTGGGGTGCTGCGTCGCTCTCGTTCCCCTCCTGTCGCTCACCAAGTCCTTTCCACGCACCGTCCAGAATCATCACCATCGCCCAATGGAGTCAGTTCGGACAGAGCCCATCTTACTGACCAGTCCCTTGACCGACGTGGTGGCCAGGCCAGCTGTCTGCACCAGAGGATGGGAGCAGGTCGTTTGACAGACTCCTGGGGGTCCTCCCGTTTGATCCTCTGGGGGTCGCCGACTTTTTGCCTTCATTCCTTCCTGTCTTTCGGTGGTTTCCCTTGAAAAGGAGTGTATAGGCCACACACCATAATCAGGACTTTTGCGCCAAATCACTACATAATCCATGTAAGCGTTTTGAGGCCTAGCATAAATTTGAGCCAGCATTCCATATCAAACCAATAATTGATCAAAAGAATAACCACCCACCAATCATTTCACCCATTTTGAGGGAATTCCAGCAATGACATTATTCACAATCTTCAAATAAATGATCTTCCCCTTGCCGCCTTGGCTTAAGGCTGTGTCAGGCCAATTGACATAGGCTAGAACACCAAGTCTACATCAAAATATTGTTATGCTCTGCATAGTTATGCGGGGATTGCCTACAGTTGTGATAAGCTCCTACCATAACATTATCAGTCTCCAAAATTCCCCGAAGTCGGAGTGTGGCTGCCCATGTGGTGAGGGTAATCAAAAACGGTCACACATGTAATGTTCTCATCCCCAGCTGATGTATTTGTGCCATAGTGTTCAAGTACTTCAGCTGTTTGGATGATCCCTGGAGTCTTTTAGTCAGGGTACGACAACAACACAACAACAACAACAACAACAACAACAACATCTTACCCTTGGCCGGAGACACATGTCAGGCCTTTGCATCGTAACTCGTGACCCTGTCTTTGTGCTAGCTGATATCCCCGAAATAGTCCTATTCCTTTGATTTCAATCTGTCTGCGTGGAACCACCTGCCTTGTCCCTTAATGGCCATATGAAAGGAAACGAAGAGAATCAACTTTCAGACATAATGAAAAATTCTCTAAACAATCTAATTGTGCCAGTCTACATATAAATACTCGACTCCTTAAGCAAGGCCTTGGCGCATTGCTGTGTTTGATTTACAGCCACTGTTTGTTCCGTGTGCTCGCCATTAGCGCATTCTGGGAGCTCATCGGTAATAGTGTCGTAACACAGGCCACCTATAGGGCTCGTAGCACAAAGCACGCCACCTTTTAGAGGGTATCTCCTCCACAGACTGGGTCAGCATTATGGGAACATCATCCACATCAACGTGCTAGGCTGTGCTTGTACCAGGAGACTATTCCGCTGCTGTAACTCCAGAATTTCGGCCTGCTGGTTCTCTTCCGTATATGTATAAAACACACACACACACACACACACACACACACACACACACACACACACACACACACACGTACATATGCGCGTATTCGCGCATGTACGCGCATCTCTACTCTCTCTCTCTCTCTCTCTCTCTCTCTCTCTCTCTCTCTCTCTCTCTCTCTCTCTCTCTCTCACACACACACACACACACACACACACACACACACACACACACACACACACACACACACACACACACACACACACACACACACACACACACACACACACACACACACACACACACACACACACACACACACACACACACACACACACACACACACACACACACACTCGCGCGCGCTTACACACACATACACACATATCCACATAGCTGCATCGTTCCAAGCAACACGCGGGCATTCCTTTACTGCACAGTATGTCCATTGACATTTCATAGTCGCCCAGACCCACACCCATCTCCCGTTATCCTCTCTTGCTCTCTTGTGCGTTGTGTCTATTTCACCGCTACCTACTAACGGCAATAACAACAACAATAACATGACCGTCACCATCATGGCTATCCCTTTCCCCGCCTTACTGCCCCTCAGCCCCACTCACGGTTTACATCATGTGGTCTCCACTAGAAAAAAAAAAAAATTCAACATCAGCTTGTGTGTGTGTGTGTGTGTGTGTGTGTGTGTGTGTGTGTGTGTGTGTGTGTGTGTGTGTGTGTGTGTGTGTGTGTGTGTGTGTGTGGTCTCCATTACAAAAATAAAAATCCATCCCCAGCTCTTATGTGTGTGTGTGTGTGTGTGTGTGTGTGTGTGTGTGTGTGTGTGTGTGTGTGTGTGTGTGTGCATGTGTGTGTGTGCATGTGAGTGTGTGTGTGTGTGTGTGTGTGTGTGTGTGTGTGTGTGTGTGTGTGTGTGTGTGTGTAACAGCTGGCCGTATCGTGCTGAACACTAAGAATCGATAAGGTTGGAACGTCAGTGTAAGTGAAGGAAGGACGTTGTAGTGTACACACAACTATCTTACAACACTTATCAGTGCAAGCGTAATGAATCAATATGTTCCCCGACTGTAAAAAAAAAAAAAAAAAGAAAAGAAAAAAAGGAGAAAAAAAAATGCGCTCGAACGTCATTACAAGTTGCGATGCATTGTGAAATTATGCAAGCGTATAAACAGCTACCATTGCATGTTAATGCAAAGGTAGCGCATGATTAGGATGCTCAGTTCTCCAGTCGTCCAAAAACCATTCCCCTCCTTTAAAGTTCTCAGTCACAAACGATATCACATATCAGTCAAAGCACATTTCACCCGAATTTGAGGAAAAGATGATGATGACTTTGGAACTATGCCGGAACGATGCCCTACTCGGTTCCAAAATCGTTTCCCGGTGAGTCATTTGGGGCATGGTTCAGAAACATCCCATGGAGCGAGACAGACACACATGCCCATTTCCACTGCCCTGTCACCTAGTGCGGGTAAGTTTGGGCACATGCCAATATCACTCCACGGGGATGTTTTGGGGCCATGCCCCACACGACTCACCAGAAGGTGGTTCTGGAATAGGGCAGGATTTAGTTCTGGTCCAGTGGTTTGGAACAGGGGTAGGGTGGGTGGGAGGGAGGGGGGTAGTTTTAGCAAAGATCCGTAATCACGCTCCTCAAATCTAGGTGCAGCGTGCTGCCATCAATATACTTTAGGACACTTTGGGGTCTCCATCCAACATCACAAGACAAGCCCTTGAATGGACCCTCAGGGCAAGAGAAAAGTGGGAAGACCAAGGCAGACATGGCGAAGGAGTACCGACGCAGACGTGAAGGCCGCCCGAATGACGTGGGCCGAGCTGAAGAGGATTTCCCGAAATCGTGTCCGCTGGAAGAGTGTGGTTGCGGCCCTATGTTCCCCAGGGAATTCAGAGGACTAAGTCAAATCAAAGTCACACTTTGGGGACATTTTGGGTCGTTTGGGACACTTTGAGAATTTTTAAGGACGGGAGTGATTTTTTTTTTTTTTTTTTTAACAACGGGAGAAGTCGGTCTGGTTTAACTCCCCAGAGAGGTGAGTCTGACCCGCGTGCCCCTTTTTTTTCAGCCGCCGGGGAGTGATTTCGAGTGTGGGGTGAATACTGAACGTTACACCGGTACACCATCTATTGCCAGTGTACCGATCACATTGCGTAATCTCGGTAAACGGTCAATACACAAGCTTGCAGGTGAGCGGAAACGTTGGGATGCCTGTGTGCGTTTCGGTATAGAAAACGGCATACTCCTAGGTGACTGCAGATCTGCTGAGTGAGAGTTATTTGACGTTTTTCGCTGGACATCAAGGCTGTCTTAACAGTGAAAAACGAACGCAGGGCGCACAATTCTCCCCCACCCCTGCATGCTTCTTGATGCAGACTATTGCCTCCGTGTTGCGCTACTTGGGTCAAGTACTCATCAGAAAGATGGGGCCAATGTTGAGAAAGCACAAGAGTTTCTGGGGATGAAAAAGAAGTAGGAACTTACAGTTGTTTCTTGTCGTTGAAATAAAATGTCTTTCAAAGTGACCACTGCTCAGAAGTACCTTCTGTGGTATGGTTAAGAAAGAAAATAGCGGTAACAGGCTGCCACAAATAAAACTCTCAGTCTCTTTGAGAAACATTAATAGAATGAAATTAGAAACAGGACAAAACTTGCGTTGTCTTTACTTACATGAGAAAATTTTTTTTACACAGTTAAGTCCCTTGATTCACTATCGTATACCGGCACAGCCAAACCCGTTCCAATACACTGTACCGTTTCATCTCGTGTCGGTGTTTATGGTATACCGGTTCATACCTCCAGCACTGTTCTAGGTTCTCCTTAGGTCAATACTCCTGTAGAACATACGACTACCTTAGTATGTCTATGCTAGTTATAGGGACATTTTAGGTTCTCCTGCAGTATCTTAGAACCTCTAAGAATGGGGCGTTTCACTCGTGAATACTCCTCAATTTAAGAATGGGGGGCGTTTCACTCGTGAATACTCCTGTAGTAACTTAGAACCTCAGTTTAAGTATGGTCTATGCAATAGTTATAGGGACAATTTAGTCTTCTCCTGGGAGTATCGTATCTTAGAACCTCAGTTTAAGAATGGGGTATTGCCACTCGTCAATACTCCTGTAGAACATACAACTACCTTAGTATGTCAATGCTAGTTATAGGGACATTTTAGGTTCTCCTGCAGTATCGATTTAGAACCTCAATTCAAGACTCCTGGGTACATTGCCACTCGTATCACTCCTGTATAGAACATAACAACTAACTCAGAACGTCGTCATGGGGTGCAAATGTCCTGAGACATACAACTACATGGCTCTCCTGCAGTACATACAACTACTTTGGAACGTCGATGAAAGTACAGGACTTCATATGGTGCTCCAGCAGTACATATTACTTACTTGCTTTAAAAGTCCATGAAATTCTAGGAACTTGTATGGTCCTCCTGCAATGCGAACAACTACCTTAGAACGTCTCTGCAAGTATAGGACCTTGCACGGTTCTCCTGCAGAACCTACAATTACCTCACAACATCTTGTGCAAGCATAGGGCACTATTATGTTCTTCTTTGTTGTACATACAACTACATTTAAACATCCATGCGAGTCAAGCAGTTACCCACTAAGCCTTTAAAAATGCTATGATTGTCGCTGATACCCCAACAACAATCCTGTTGTATGCAGCACTGTTACGATCTGTTCAAAATCGGTCGAGGCAAAATACAACAGAATTTCATTCAACTATCCCTGCTCTCATTCATTCTCCTGTGTATCATCCCTTCGTCTTCACATCTGGACGTTTGTACCACGCCCCTTTTCTAAAGCCAGCCCCTGATTTACAGCCTGTCAGGTAGTTTCCGCTTCAAGGAAGAGGGGGGAGAGACCATTAATTCACCTCACTGGCACAGCTGCGGCGTGTAACAGCTGACCATATCACGTTGATCCCTGCGATTCTATGGTGTTAGAACGTCGTAGTAGGTGTAGGGTTTTTATTAGTTCCCTCTAATATACAAACGACCGCCTTACGATATCGGCGCAAGTTGTCAGACACAGTTACGTTTCCCAGCGGTACAAAAACTACCATGTGAATGAAGATAAGTGATTTCTCGTTCGGTTTCGTTGTCCTGAGTGTTTTGTATCTTGCCTGAAGAAGACCTATGAGGTCGAAACGCGTCGTGTTTTGTCTTGTGATTCGTTTGTCTACGTTTCCTTGGCGGTTCGCTAGTAATTTCATTTTAAAATTTAATTACCTTAGGAAGTCAATGCAAAGGTAAGACACAATGAGGTTCCCCTACGTTACAAGCCACTATTCCCCTACGGTACCCAACTACCTCAGTACATGAGTGCAGATGTCAGAAGTAATCAGACTTGCCTGCAAGCAACTACCTTACAGTACTCAACATGAGAAGTCGGTCTGGTTATACTCCCCGTACTCAACGCCTTCTTCCTTGAGCTGAAATCTTAAGCGATCAAAGCTAAGTGAATTTTCGTTATTTTATTCGTTTTTGTTTCACCTGAAGAAGACCTAGAGGTCGAAACGCGTTGTGCTTTGTCTTGTGACTCGTTTGTCCACGTTTCTCTGGGCGGTTCGCTGACATTTATTTAAGATTTGTTTAGATTTCCGCCTGCAGTCGTCTCACTTTGCAACTAGATCTACCTTAGAACGTCATCAAAAGATACATGGAATCATCACTGTTTCCTTCTGTAAAAGATTGCTATTTGAAAAATGTCGGTGAAAATGTGAGGAATTATCATGTTCTCCTACTTTATAGACAACTACCTCTAAGTGTCAGTGGAAGTGTTCGACATTATCAGTATCCATTACTGAACAAAGAACAGCCTTTGAATGTTGTGCCGGTGCGCAAGAAATTATTCAAGTTCCTCTGCTGTACAAATAACTACCTTAGAATGCCAATGCGATTTAGACCATGGCTAGATTTCCCCATAGCACAAACAAGTAACTTGAAAAGTCAATGCAAATGTAGGGCACTACCAGGCCGCCCTATTGTGTGCACAATTTCCACAAAACGTCAATGCAGGTGTAAGGTATTATTAGGTTCCCCAGCTGTGCAAACAAGTTCTTACAAAATCACTGCGAGTGCATGGCGTTACTTTGTTGACCTACTGTATCAACATTGTCTCAGAACGCCAGTGCAAGCGCAAGGCATTAATAAGTTCCTCTACAGTAAAGTACCTTCAGCGTCAATACGTAAGGAATTAACAGAATTTCCTGTTATGTAAACAATATAGATCACCACCTATAGAAAGTACCTACAGCGTCAATACGTAAGGAATTAACAGAATTTCCTGTTATGTAAACAATATTAGATCACCACCTATAGAAAGTACCTACAGCGTCAATACGTAAGGAATTAACAGAATTTCCTGTTATGTAAACAATATTAGATCACCACCTATAGAAAGTACCTACAGCGTCAATACGTAAGGAATTAACAGAATTTCCTATTATGTAAACAATATTAGATCACCACCTATATAAAGTACCTACAGCGTCAATACGTAAGGAATTAACAGAATTTCCTGTTATGTAAACAATATTAGATCACCACCTATATAAAGTACCTACAGCGTCAATACGTAAGGACGTACAGGAATTAACAGAATTTCCTGTTATGTAAACAATATTAGATTACCACCTACTTCATGAACAACTATAAGCAATAGTAGTTGCATTACTAGGTTTCTTAATATCCTTATATAGCCTACGCATGTGACACTAGAGTGAGGTTTCCCTGCCGTACATACAAAGTTGTGTCTTAGGGTGTCAAAGAAAATGCAAGAAAGTAGTCGTTTTGTTGTTGTTGTTGTTTTTCCTTTTTTTTTTTTTTTTGGTCTTGTTTTGTTTTGTGGTCCTTTTTTTTTTTTTTTTTTTCTTTTTCTTTTTTTTTACTGTACAGCAATTGCATTGTCCGCTCGTTTCGCTCGCGTGGCCAAGCTAGCGACGAAAACGTAGCAATCGTCATGACTTCAG
>JADBJO010000888.1:397500-405000 GCA_016801955.1 Conus betulinus
TTCCCAATGACAGACAGACAGAGGAAACCGGGAAGGGGAGAGAATGCATATAGAACGGATTGATTAGAGGGAAAGGGGAAGAAGGGGAAAACGAAAGGATAACGATAATGATAATTTGTTCGAGAAAAGGCCATAGCCCCATTTGAAGGGGGTGCGTGATCATCAGCAAATCTAGACTACGTCTTTTATCACTAAAATATGAAAATCCACAACGTATGCATTTACTTATGTCAAAGCACTCCTCCTTTTGAATGACTTGTTTAGATACAAAGCCAGATTCGTTGTAACGTTTTCATTTCTTGATGACAGAAGAGAGACTAACTGGAAAAGTACTGGACGTCGACAATGCTTTAGGAAGACAAAAAAAAAAAAAAGAAGAGAAAAGTATATGAGAAAGAATACGGTGACTAAAAGTAGGTTATCATATAAAAGTACTTGCACGAAGATCTAACTACTACTTCAGATTTCACACTTACTTGCATGGCACTCGTTGACAATGAAAATAAAAATTGTACACATGTTAAGATATTGTTCTAAGTCATCTTTTTTGAAACTTCATGAATGTTGCCCAGTTCTGAAGAATGGCTTCTTTTCCGGACGATAATAGAAAATGTAATTGAACACTACAAGGATTGTCGTGGCATTTGAATTTGATTAATTTCCTTTTAGAATTATCAGAATGATTAAGAACAGGACAACAAAACACGAAGTCGAACACTTCCTCTTTAGCTTTACGACACAGTCGACTTAACAAATTTTTTTTTTTCATATTCTGTTCTTGATCAAAAACCATGCCAAGCAATATTAGAAATACCAGGTCTAGACTTAGTCAAAGCACTTTTTATACACCTGTTCTCACAATTCGAATAGATAGTTCAAACACATACGTAGCTTTTTTTTTGTTTACTGCTTATATTTAGCAAACATGTCACCAGTCTGCATGTGATCGTGCAAAAGCTGCCACCTACGATTTTTTGTATTTCTGTGTAAAAAGATGAAAGCAGAGAGAGAGAGAGAGACTCAAGATTCAAATGTTTTATTCGTAAAGGCCAAAGCCCTTAGAATGGAGATATACATTGTGATTCGCGTCGCAGATTGACACTGGTCTTCATCATGTTACATGAATACTTCGATTCGTGAATGCTTTATAAAGATAAATAGCGAATTGTTTTACAGATGTCATTATAGGATGACATTCACAAAACTAATTTGAAAAGACAAGGATTCTTGAAATATTTGTGTGGTATGATTTGTTGTCTGAGGTCTCACGTAAGTACAAAATGGACTTCATCTCCTTTTGAATTTTGGCATGATGGGCAAACTAGATTTCTGTCACATTATTTTCTATAACGCAAATCATGAGTAACAATATCAGACACTTCAAATCTGGATCCAGTCATGATACGCTTTAGTTATTTGTCCATCTTCATCGATATACAAACAGGTAAACGGCGTAAATGACTAAACGCTCTATATGATTCAAATCTGTCGCACATGGGAATTCCAATTTTGCCAACAACAATCAATCAGTCTTTCTCGGAATACCTGAATTAAAACATTCATATCACTCACACCTTGGTTCATCCATACAAAGCTGAAACCGCATTCACACAGTTTCATCCTCACATTGGGCACCCAGTTTTTCTTACCTCTATTGTCTAAGTCTGATAAGATTCTATACGCTTTGAGTAGTAATCTGTGCTCCTGCAAGTGAACCATTTTAAACCAATATCGAACACATCTAACGACAGAATTCAAACATATAAGATACCTTGCTGTTTCACCATATACTAAATCATTCGGCGTTTGCAACAATACCCCAAGAAATTTCTTGAGAGCAAAAGGACGGATTTTATCACAGTGCACAGCAACAGCATCAAGGCCCCATATTTCAGCCCCATACTGTAACATAGGTTGAAGTTGGCAATCAAACAATTTCAAAAACAAAAACGTTATTTAGCAAACGATAATTCTTTCATAACGCACAATAATGCATTTTTTGCTCTACTTGCTAAATCTTTGCATGCAAAGGCAAAACTCAAACGCACGAAGACGTTGATACCAAGATATTTATATACATTAACAAACAGGCATTATAGATCCGTTGTATGTCGTTTTTTTTTTTTTTTAAATAAAGTACGAGCATTTCCTTTGTTAGCTAGGTATTCCATATCATACCAGTCATCTTCTTTTGGATATTATCCAACGCTAATCTCTTTTTTCATACATTCTGCAGCATCTTTTACACAACAACTGAAAAATGTTTCATGCTTCCTCGACGTTAATATCAACCAACCTTGCTGCCTCTTACATATGCACTTACATTTCATCAGAAGGAATTAGATTGTTAAACAAATCAATATAACCTTCATTCCATTTTCAACTGTAAAGTGCCTGTTCTGTACTTGAGAATAGTTGTCGTTATAACACAAGCAAGTAAGATTCAATTCTAAGGGCATGTGATCGGATTCAATTCTGTCAGGTGCATACATCTCACTGCCATCAGTGATAACGGAGAACAAATCAAAAGACATCGACAAACAATCGTTAACACTGCTACCTCTCAGTTACATATGTATGTGCAGCGACCTTGGAGGTCGCCCTTACACTCACCATTTACATTACACAGTTTTAAGGCAGGACACATACTGAGCAGTAGTTTTCCATAATCATTCAAAACAAGGTCCTCTGAATTTCGAACATGTAGTGGTCCTCTTTTTATACTGATTATCGTTTTCAAACCCGTTTTTCCTCAAAATCACAACAAAATTTCGATACTCCGCTGTTCAAGTCACCACTTACAATCACAAAAGCATCATCTTTAATTAAAAGTAAACAACCACACAAATGTTCTTTTAGCAAAGAAACTACTTTTTCCCTACAAAAAAAAGTATTACGGCGAACCATCCGGAGGGAATATATCCACACACCTACGTAATATGTTTTAGTGCGCCTAACAAGGACTTATCAATAATAACAACAAAAAATAAATCTGATACCACATCCACTGCTTTGAAATAAGGACAGAGTTCATTTTTTCGCGAGACATAACCAGTCCACCGGAACGCCTGCCACGTGCAGTGAACTTTAATGCTGGCTTACAGTAAACCGTGTAGCCAGAGAACACAGGCGATTTAAAGACTTCAACAAAAATATTTCCACAAAAAATACACAATCCCAGAGACATAAGAAGTAAAATGGTTACCGCGCATTTTGGAGAGCAGTCCATTTATGTTCCAATGGGGAAAAAAAAACGAAAATGTTCTAATTTTATTACAAACATCAACATTATACGATTCATCATTTTCAGTGGATATATTCATAGAATGTACATTTCTTGAAGACCCAAAAACATCTCTTGTTATTTACACAGTCAACTGATGCTGGTGTTTCTGAGTTCTCGTCAAAATGCACGACCTGACGGTCAGTTTCTCATGCTTCGGATATAATACACAGCATACAGTTGACACAGCCAGTGACGGCTTGCATCGGGTCCTTTCACTGGCACGGAGATATGACTAAGCACATTGGTGGACCAGCCAAGTTCCTATCTGATTTCCACAAGTCTGTCTTCCGTGCCCAGAGTGTACCGCTTGCCGTCGATGAGGAGATAATCAAAGATTTAACTAGCGCGTTTATCGTCACTTCTGGCCTTTTTAAGGCAGGCAGTTGACTTTTTCCTGAAGTCGCGCACCCTGGTGGAGACGTCCTCACCGATGAAAATGTTAGTTCCTTGCAGTTTGCGTTTCGTTTTCAGAATGTTAAGTTTTTTTGTCAATAGAACACGCAGCGCGCAGACACAGGAGTGTCGTCCGGCCTGTTGCTCCGTCGATGGACCCTCTCAAAGTTAACTTCATCGGGCAAGCCTAATTTGTCTGTGCTGAAGGTCTCTAATAGCGGGGCAGATAAGTGAAACAATCTTTCACATTGTCATACAAGCACCAAATTGGCATGCACATTACTTTTGGACTCGCGTCATATATTTTGGCTCAGATAAGTGAAACAATCTTTCACATTGTCATACAGGCACCAAAATTGGCATGCACATTACTTTTGGACTGTTGTTTCATAAAAGAACGTTAGCCACATAAAAATCCAAAATGGCGGCCATTTTTCAAGATGGCGGCCATTCGCGTCATATATTTTGGCTCTTTGGTATATCTATGGTTCTTCTCATCCGATTTTGAGGATATCAAAACCGTTTCTGACATTTTTGACAATTAAGAATTCAAATCTGACAAAAGGAAGTCTCTAAAATCAATGAAAAGCCACCAAACACTGATTTTACTGATCTTTAACAAAATGTTACATTGTACAATATTACATTGTAGAATATGACAATTGAAATGAGCAAGTAGTAAGCTAAACAAAGTAAAGTATGGTACTTGTACATGTAAAATCATTATCATGACCAGCTGAGCATTGTTCATTCCAATTCAGCATTGTTCTTTCCAAATAAGCACATTGTTTTCAGCAGGTGCAGCTGCACATTGCCGTGCAGCTCAAACTGAACTTGTAGCACTTGCAACGTCCCGAGACACTGCGTCTTGCACTGGCATTTCGTGAGTTGCTGGCAACTCTGAGCAATTGGTGGGAGCACAGACCATAGGATACTCCAGCAGTCTCCTTCTTGTTTCCACCCCCATTCAGCAGGACTCTCCTCTTCAAGCTGGCACTCCAAAGACCGGCTCCATATGCATGCTGCCTGGTATGCAGCACGTCTGATGTGCTGAACAAGAGCCGCACGAGTTGGGGGAATAGCTTCGTAGGATCTCTGCTTCCTGGCAAAGTTCCAGCCGTGCATCATCAACAGCTTCAGTTGAACTGGATCGGTCATACATCGTGACGACAAACTTCTCCAACCTCCCAATATCCTCTTCTTCAACCTGTGTAGGATAGCTGCTCAGTTTGGTGAAGACATCTGAAGCTTCAGGACACACATCCCATGTCTGCCAGGCTGACCCTTTTGCCCTTTCCACGGAATGCAGATACAATATCACAACCTGTGAAGGCATGGAAAAACAGGATACCACTGCTCCTCTCTGGAGCAAGGGTTGTGTTGAGCTCATGCACTGAGATCCACTTCAGATTCCGTCCTTGCCCAAAAGCTAGCCACATTTCCTGAAGTCCCAGTTCCTGTAATTGTGAGAAAGTGGCAACAGCAATCACAAGAACATCTGTGTCATTGGCTCTGATCATGACTGTTTTGAAGCCCCCCTTTACAGCATCCTTGATAGTAGAAGATTCTTGTATCGGCTTCTTCATGATTGCAGGGAGAGATCTCACTGAGGTTGACCTGGGTGTGGTTGCTGAGTGCATGTGGACCTCTAGTGATGATGACTCTGTTGTCATAGTGGTGTTCCACCACCTTCTCAGCCAGGTAGTCAAACAGCTCAGTCTTGTTAGCAGAATGACGTAGAAAGTTGCGCCAGTTCCTTGGCAACTTTCCTGTCCCTGTGACCCGGCGTCTGTCTCCCAGACCTCGTTTAGATCGAGTTTCGGATTTGAGGCTCGAGGCCTTGTATGTGTCGAACACAATGTCAGTTCTATGGTACCTTTTGGCGCATGCGTCAACTTTAGGTATGAATTCCATCTCAGCATACTCTGCAAATGTCTTGGATGTTCTTGGTGGCAACGCATTGACAAGAGCTGAACCATCGATGATAATGACATCAGTCATAGGTTCTGCATCAGGCAGTGTAACCTTGCCCTCCAGTATGGCAGCTAGCTGTGACTTCTGGCAGACATGCAGCGTCCCTCCGTCGCTAAGAGATGCTGGAAATGACTGATTCTCGTGGCGGAAGAACTCATGTAGATCGCATTCCCTGTTCTGGCAGGAAATGAACAATTTTGAGAACAGCTGGCAGTCCTCCTTCAGCACCTTATCCTTGGCAACGGTGGTGAGCGTTTCTTGCTGAAAAAAGTCCATTTTTTGTCTTCTTGATCGGTGCATGGAACGAGCTTGTATCTTCATGCGTTAGTGTCTCTAAGTGCGCCTCAAAGGATGCATTCCCAGTTGAAAGGTGAGTAGCAATCCTATTAGCACTACAAGGGGATGCTATATTCTTGGTGTCCAGACTGAGCAGATCTCCAGTTTCTTCTTGAAATGGATTGCCCATTTCCTCTAGTGTGCTTGTCAACCTGTGGACCTTCTCCAGGAAGCTTCTCTGGTAGGTGGGTGTCTGTTCATGATGATTTTTTGTCTGCTTTGACACATCCCTCAACACTGACGCCTCCTCATACTGTGCAGCAAGCTGTGACACTGCAGGGCCAGCAACCATCCATCTTCTCAGTGCTGATGGATCTTCAGTGATTCCGACTGCTCCACCGTCACCTTTGATGACGGCATTGGCTTGCTCGTGTGCTTGGTCGATTGCCATTCCTGAGAGAAATCTCTGTTGGATTTGTGGACACAAATTTCCCACCATGGAAAGCTTCTGCAATCTGTGGGTGTCGCTCCTCCAAGGTCAACATATCTATTAGATGTATTGGAAGCCATCGTGCGTAGTTCACGTTGTTGTTTGCATACATGTATGGTATCAGCTGACATAAGGCCTGACGGTAGAGACTGAAGTTGGATTCTCTCAGAGACCTGATGAATAGCAGAACAGCTAATTCCATTGTCAGCACAAGATGCCAGTACTGGAACTGTGGACTCTGTAGTTTGCGGTGTGTTCACACCAGTCTTCAAAACTCCTGGTGTCAGTTGGGTCAGCCAGTTCTTCCACATATGTAGAGTAGGCTGATTTCAGGAGCTTGTAGAGGCTGCAAGCTGTCACCTGGTGGGCTTGGCGGGTCTTGGTGACACTCGCAGCTGATAGGAAAGAATCTGCTGTGCCGGATGAAGCTACCCCCGCCTCAGTAAGAGCTCCTGTCCACCCACTGTCTTGAAGGAGGAGGGAACCGAGTGAACGCGCAGCACAGTCATCTCAATGTGCAGTCCTCCGAACATGATGAGGAACTGGCTTTCACCGTAATCTTCAGGCCACTGCCACTGGATCTGCTTGGCTGTAGCATATATCGGCTGATCTGCTGCGATCACAGGCACTTGTCCAGGGTTTAAGCAACCTCACTGCATCCCTGATCTTGTCCATGACATGTCGCACTGTAGCTACAGAGTGGGCTTGGTCTCTCAGGAGAGGCAGCAGAGTGGAGATACAAGCTTTGAATGCAGGACCCCTCTTCTTGTCTGCGTGATGGGAAGACCATGTGATATTTACATTGTCATGGACCTCTGTGATGGAGACTTTCTGGAGCCATTGATACTCCAAAGCCAGCTGTGGTTTCAACATCTTCATGTCTGGTAGAGTCATGTTAGTCACTTGAGGAGGAGGTGGACTCTTGTTGGTGAAGTGTGCAGGCTTGATGTTTGCATAAGAGTCTGGAAGTTCTGGGACTGTCTTCACCCTGGTACCCCTTACTTGCAGTTTCTCCTGCTGTTCTCCCTCATTGTCATGAGTGGGGTGCTGGAACAGCGATATACTTGTACCATGGAAAGAG
>JADBJO010000888.1:427500-432500 GCA_016801955.1 Conus betulinus
CTTCTGCTGCTAAGCCCTGATGATGGTCTGTGCTACATTATAGCTCTCTAGGTTTTCGGTCTGCTCCTTCTGCGCTCCCTCTTTTGCCAGTGTGTCTGCTTTTCATTGCCTCTGATGCCGCAATGAGCTGGGACCCACTGTAGTACCACTTTCTCCTCCATCTCTGCACTCAGGGCAACTAGGGATGCAATGAGTGGGTTTAGCCCTGCCTTCTGAAATGTCATGTCCTGTACAACAATTTTTTGCCCCTTCCACCATCAGGCTACGTGACTTTACCACCCAGTTCTTCAGAGCTAGTTGTTGGGTCAATAACTGCGCATGGTAACAACTTTTCAGACCTCTTACTGCACACCACCGAAGCGACTCGATCGATCGGCGACAGTGCAGTGTCTCCTTTAAGGGGCTGCCTCGCGACGACCTGAAATACACTACTTCTTGTGGACTGGGTCTGCGACCAGACGAAGCTGGGTTCGGCTGTATTTGCTGGAGCCGATGGAATGAGCGTTGTGGGAATTATGCCGCCAGTAAGGAACAAAAATGAAATATCTACGTACAACTCTGGTGAGATGCCACTTCACCTGCAGTCAAAAAAAAAAAAAAAAGAAAAGAACAAAAGGAAATGAACACTGCGTTCTTCTTCACGAGGACGCAGCCCTGTACTGAATGCGATAGTGCGCGCAGATTCCCATTCCATCTTGGGTGCCGTTTTGGGCGTAGTTTTAATTCAGCTACAGGGGAAGTGGACATGATGGGCTGGAGAAAGAGAGAATCGGTTCCTAGGGTCAACCGAATCAGCTGAGTTACTGAAGTCAGCTCAGGTGAATTGCATTATCTCATAATGAACACTCATACACACTGGAAAACAAGAAACGTCATGCAGACACACACACACGCGCGCGCGCACGCACGCACGCGCGCACACACACACACACACACACACTCACACACACACACACACACACACACACACACACACACACACACACACACACACACACACACACGTATGTATGCACGTACGCACGAACCTATGCACACAAGAACATAAAAAAAAAACACACACAATTAACTTCGAAATTATATTTTCAATCACATCAATTTTCACATCAAGAACCTTGAACCATTGACGCGAAAGGACCGTGATTTCAGATGTCTGTAACAACAACAACAACAACAACAACAACAACAACAACAAAGATAACAATGATAATAATAATAATAATAATAATAATAATAATAATGATGATGATGATGATGATGATGATGATGATGATGATGATGAAAGTATGCTTGAAAGAACAATCTAATTTAATCACATCAGTAAACTATTGAGGAAGAAAATCTGGAGCAGCGGCGGACTGCATTATTCCTCCGTACCGTGGCAAATCCTGTCTGACCTAATGACAAGAGAAAAAAATAATAAATAAATAAAAGTACAGCGCATCAGTTTCTTACATGTGCTGTAAACAAGAAGCATACAGTATCAATACTGTTTTCTTCCTGTTTATCCACTGTGCTCAGCTCTGTTATTCTTTCTTGTCGTTCCCTCGGACACCGTGTTTGGAGGAAATCCATTGCATAGCACTCTAGTGCACCTGATATTTGCCAACAGCTGCTGTTGACCAACATCTGAGTTTTGTGTTTGCTCTCATTGGCTCTGTGTGTGGTGGACTCTTATCGATCACTTCCATTTGGTGAACATTTCCCCATGTCATTGTCTGTTGGTCTGGTTCATGCTGCTGCCTTCTGTCCCCTGTCACTTCATTGTCTACATGTCAACGCTGATGATCGACTGATTGACTGAGTCAATATAAGATGATGACTGATTGACTGAATCAATGTAAGATGATCAGTCATCCATTTGGCTTATTTTTGACACGTTCAATTCTTTCAGTTTATTCCATACCCGTGTGTCTCTACCCCCTCCCTTTTGTCCTCCCTCCCTCCGCCCCTCCTCCTATCCCACCATTTCACGGACCTCTTTTTTCAGAGGGAGGACGTGGGGGGGGGGGGGGGGGGGGGGAGACACACACACACACACACACACACACACACACACACACACACACACACACACACACACACACACACACACACGCACACACACACACACACACACACACACACACACACACACACACACACACACACACACACACACACACACACAAATTGAAATCGTTGAAGACCTGAGCAAACAGAAGCAAAGTGACAAAGCACCATTGAAGACACACAGACGGCAACTGTCTTGCACATGAAGAAGACATCATAAAAAAAGTGGAATGAATATTGCCCCGAACTCTGCAATATACAGAGTGAAGGAGATCAGAATGTGCCACCAATGAACATGACTTGTCAGTGCTTCGTGAAGAAGCCGTTGCAACAGTCAACTCACCTCAGCGTGGGAAGGCTGCCATCATCGACAGCATCCCAGCAAAACTCTTGAAACGTGGCGGAGATGCACTAACTGAAATCTTAACTGCTATCTGCGGCAAACTCTGGCACACTGGCGAGTGGGGTCACGCCATGGACTCAATCACTAGCCGTTACCATGCCCAAGAGAGGAATTCTCCAACACTGTCAGGACTACCGCATTATCAGTTTGATCAGCCATGCCATACAATAAAGCTGAAAATCATCCTGAACAGGTTCCAGCAGCAAGTTGATATAATATTGGTAATAACATCCTGGATTCCACAAAAACAAACGTGCCCCATAAACATATCTTTTATCTGCTCTTTGCCAAAAGCGTTTCAAACACCAGAAGCAGCTTTACCACGTCTTCACAGACTTCAAGAAGGCTTTCGACAGAGTGTGGCAGGAGAAGCTATGGGCCACTATGACAAAATGTAATCTTGGGCAAAAGCAGATCAACACCGTCCGATAATTGCGCGCCCACGGCGATCCGTGCACTGTTTATACAGAGCACCACTGGACAGTTGTTATATGTTTGAGTTGGGGGTCGTCAGGGTTATCTTCTATAACCCACACTTTTCCTTCAACATGATCCAGAAATGCATCACGACCGATGCACTTGAAAATTATAATATACGCACTGTTGACATCGGACGAGGATCCATCATGAAGCATATGACGTCGATGGCCTGCCTGGTGGTGAACAAGAAACTCGCCAACTTGTCAAAATACTCGATGAAACATCATGTACGTAATGGCATAGAGATAACGCCAAGACGATTAACTTGATAGCCAGCCGCAACATCACCATCACCACAAATAAGACTGCCCATGGACAGAAGCTATGAAAACAATTAACCGTTCACTTACCTGGGATCCAACAATAACCGTGACGGGTCCAAACCAAAACCCTCACTGGGACAGAAAAAACAACATCAGTACTGACCAGACTCAAAATTTGTGCACACGCACGCATGCACGCACGCGCATATCAGGAATCTTTAAATCGTTTTTCCGTTTCCACTTCTTTTTGGAACCCAGTATAAGTTACTAAATGAACAAGGGAACTATTTGCAGAGACCTCACCTGGGCATTGGCACACAGCTGAGAGACCCGGAGGAGCCTGGTAAACAGTTCTTCAGGGTGGCGCCCCTGTGACTCTTCACGGAGATAAGTGAAGAAGAGGAGAAGAAGAATAACATTTTAACAATCTGGCCGCGTCCAGATTTCTTTGCTAAGGTGATGTTGTGTTCCCCATACTACTGGTTTCGAAAAGTGTTCACTTGAGGCCACACCTTGATTGCCATCGAAGTAATATTGTCGCAGCCCAGTAAAGGCCTTTGGTCGAGTGCCTTTCCAGCTGTCATTGGGTTTGAGGTCTATACGATCAAGTGATCTGAAACTCAAAGCAAATCGAGGTTTTAGAACATCGGGTGTACGATTCTTTGAGTTACATTTTATATGTTCAAAATTCAGACCAAAAATTGTGTGAACATGTTTTAGAAAATTAAACTTTAAAACCAGCAACAATGATTTCTGATGCTGGCTGTCATATTTCTGCATTGACATTGAATTGTGAGAAAAATTTTCCACTTGAGAGAGAGAGAGAGAGAGAGAGAGAATAATGACAGAAAATACTAAGTAAACTGTTTGTTTAAAGTCTAAGAAAGTTCGAGTCTGTTTCCAGATCAAGGTCCTGCTCTCGAGTGGAGTGACAGTCAACAGTGCGGATGGGAAGAGGTGTGGACGCACAAGCCATGGGTCAACTGATCACTCCCTAGGGTGTGGGAGCAGCTAGTCCACTGTTACAAGGTTCACATCCTTTCAGCCGGGAGGTGCTAAAGAAACGTCATGGAGGCAATCTACGGAGAATGACCACCACAGTAATGATGTGAGCTCATCTTAGTTTATGATTAATTTATCTGACGTTGGGCGAAGGAAGTGAAAGAGTCCAAGGACAGAACGCTCTAGATTAGTACCACTTTGAAAGATTCCTTAAATATCTCTGTCCACACATAACCTCTTAAGAGAAAATAGACTACTGACGGAAGCTTCACAAATTGTGCGTTTAGTTTCTTTACGTCAGTAAATGATGTTCTCTTTTAGAGAGTAAATGCGGACATTGATAGCGCTTATCACCCAGTGGTGACAGTTTTATCTCGTTAACTGCTGGTTGTGACGTCAGTGTCGCGGTGGAAACTGTTTACAGGTTTTTGTTTGTTTGTTTGTTTTGTAATTGTAACTGTTTAAAAGACATCTTTTTTTTTTTGTAATAGTTTGTCGTATACCAGAATCGAGGTGGCAGCCATTTAGAAAAAAAAAAAGCTTTCCGTATATGGTTGGTTGTACACCCATGTTGTTGATTGTCCATCCGTCTTAAGGTGACAAATGTAATTAGGACTTGTCAAAACTTAATAGCTGAAACTTGTATTAGTTACTGGATTGTTTTGACAGTTTTTGTGTGTTGTGTGTGTGTGTGTGTGTGTGTGTGTGTGTGTGTGTGTGTGTGTGTGTGTGTGTGTGTGTGATAGTTTTCCTTATGGTTTCCCTTGTTGTCTCTGTTAATGATTACACAGGGTTTTGTG
>JADBJO010000888.1:435000-455000 GCA_016801955.1 Conus betulinus
GAGAAGCTGTAGTGGGAGTGGGACAGGGGAGAGGGGGTAGTAATGCGCGCGCGCGCGCACACACACACACACATACATACACACGCGCGCACGCACGCACACACACACACACAGCCACACACACACACACACACCACGCACGCACGCACACACGCACGCACGCACGCACGCATACACACTGAACACACACACACACACACACACACACACACATTGCACACACAGAGAGAGAAAGAGAGACAGACAGATACACGACACACAGGCAGACTGATGTGGAGGGAGATACTGGCAGAGCGAGAGATCGGATGAAAAAGGGGGAGGGGGGAGGGTGAGTATTGACAGCGAAAAAAGAATGGCAGGAAAAGGGAGGTGGGGAGACAGGGGGGGGGGGTTGGGGGGGGGGGGGGGGGGGGGGGGAGTCGACAGAGATGAAGGCAAGCAGAGCGAGTCGAGTGACTATGAGAGAGGCAGGAGAATACATAACGAGAGCAGAGAGAGAGAGAGAGAGAGAGAGAGAGAGAGAGAGAGAATAAGCGAGACACAGAGAGAGAGACGAGAGTAAGCGAGCACAGCGAGAGGCAGAGAGAGAGAGAGAGAGAGAGAGAGCACAGGCAGAGAGAGAGAGAGAGAGAGATAAGCGAGACACAGAGAGAGAGAGTCAAAACGAGACAGAGAGAGAGGCAGAGATACGAGGGGGAGAGAGGAGAGAAGAGAGAGAAAGAGAGAGAGAGAATAAGCGAGAGAGAGAGAGAGAGTAAACGAGACAGAGAGAGAGAGGCAGAGATACAGAGGGAGAGACTAGAGAGAGAGAGGGAGAGAGAAGAGAGAGAGAGAGAGAGAGAGAGAGAGAGAGAGAGAGAGAATAAGCGAGACAGAGAGAGAGAGAGTAAGCTAGACGAGAGAGAGAGAGAGGGAGAGAGATACAGAGAGAGAGAGAGTGCCGAGAGAGAGAGTAGAGAGAGAGAGAGAGAGAGAGAGAGAGAGAGAGAGAGAGAGAGATAAGCATACAGAGAGAGAGAGAGGCAGAGATACAGAGCAGAGAGAGAGAGACAGGACACAGAGAGGAGACCGAGAGAGGAGAGATGAGAGATAGAGAGAGAGAGTCAGAGGAGAGAGCTAAGACGAGACACGAGAGAGAGATACAGGAAGAGACAGAGAGAGAGTAGAGAGACAGAGAGAGAAGAGAGACGACAGGGCGAGTCAATAGAGAGAGACAGAGAGAGAGAGAGACAGACAAACAGCGACAGACAGACATGAGACGGACAGACAGACAGAGAGACGGGACAGACAGACAGACAGACAGATAGATGTCACAATGATCGTTCCGGTCCCTTCTCTCCTTGTTGGACCGCAAACAGTGTCGCAGGGTCGACAGCTATAAGACGAGGGTCACCATCAGCTCGCCCGCTAGTCAGTTCTTATGTGGGTGTGTGGGGAGAGAGGGGGGTGAGGGAGTAGAGGTCTGGGGTGACAGACGAGGGGATGGGGGGGGGGGGGGTGCGGAAAGGGGAAGGGGTGGTTGGCAGTAAAGGGCGAGGAGGGGGAGGGGGAGGTGAAGAGGTGGGTGTAGGAGGACGACGAGGAGGAGGAGGACGGGAGTAGTGTAAAGAGTGAAGGGGTGGGGGTGGGAGAAGAAGAGGTGGTGGTGGTGGTGGTAGTGGTGGTGGGTGGGAGGGGGGGGGGGCAGAGGGAGGGAAAGGAGGTGTGAGCAGGGCAGTAGAGGAGCGGAAATCTGGCGAAGAGGGACTGTAATAAAAGCTACAGGGTGGTGGAGAGAGAGAGAGAGAGAGAGAGAGAGAGAGAGAGAGAGAGAGAGAGAGAGAGGGTGGATAAGAGGGAGGAAACGTAGAGAGGGGAGGGGGAGTGCGAGTGAGCGAGTGAGCGAACGACGAGCGAGCGAATGACGAGCGAGCGAGCGAGCGAGCGCGCGCGCGCACGAGAGAGAGAGAGAGAGAGAGAGAGAGAGAGAGAGAGAGAGAGAGAGAGAGCAGTGGAAAGACCCAGACTGAGAGACAGACAGACTTCATAGGCAGAGTCAAAGAGGGACACACACACACACACACACACACACACACACACACACACATACACACACGCGCGTGCGCGCGCGTAGAGAGAGAGAGAGAGAGAGAGAGGAGAGAGACAGACAGACAGACAGACAGACAGACAGATAGGCAGGCAGACAGAGTAGACAGACACAGATGAAAGACAGACTGCAAGAAAGAGATTGGAGGGGTGGGGTAGGCGCAGCCAGAGAGAGACAGAGACAGAGAGACAGAGAGAGATGGAGTTTGACCTCATTGGGTGGAACAGAGAGAGGGTGTGTGGGTGGGGGGGGGGAGGGGGGATGTTGTGGACGTGTGGGGGGGGGGGGGGGGGGGGAGGGATGTTGTGGACGACAGGTTTGCGGGGAGGTAGGCGAGTTAAGGAGTGAGGGAGAGCGGTGAGTGAGGGAGGTTGTTCAACGCGAATAATGAGAGATAAGAGGAGGCGGGAGACGGAGAGAGATGGGGGGAAGGCGAGGAGAGAGAGAGAGAGAGAGAGAGAGAGAGAGAGAGAGAGAGAGAGAGAGAGAGAGAGAGAGAGGAAAGGGAGGGGGGGGGCAGAGGGAGGGGGGAATCGATGGTTACTCTCCGGTTAGAGAAGCTGCTGCTTCCGACGCCACGCGATGGCCTGGAATCTATTAAAGCATCCTGGGGCTGGGCCTGCCACATACACTTCCCCTGTGAAATCTTCCTCTGGGATTTTTTTTTTCATCCCCTCCTCTTTTATTTTGTTGTTGTTGTTGTTGTTTTTTGTTTTGTTTGTTTGTTTTTTGTCTTTCAGCTCCGGCCAGTTACTTCATTTCGCATCATGTATACTTTTGCGGCTGTCCTGGGTCCAGCTGGCCTACATTTTAATGTCGATACGAAAGAAAACATTGCATGCGTTGTGGACGGGTTTTTTTTTTTTTTTGTTTGTTTGTTTGTTTGTTTAAATACAAAGTTTGTGAAAAATAGGTGTCTTCTTATTCTTCTTACTTCACCTCATTAGAAGCTGAACTTAGTGTCCTTGCTAAACGCTGCGATCTTCATTCGGGTGCTCCAGGGCGCAGTCCAGTTTAACCTCCTGGGTCCTTGGTGTTGGCCGGACTTTGTCCCTTACAGCAGCTTACAGTGGGCAGTTTTGGAGGATAGTGGGCTGCTGTCATAGCAGTCCCTAAGCGCAGGGTGGTCATTCTCTCTTGAGGGCACATAAGACCGTATGGCGAAAGCTTGGCTGTGTCTGGAGAGGCACTGTCTTCATCTGTCCGTGGGCAGGGGTGGTTGGGTCTGTGGGGTGTGCTCGACAGCTGGAGGGTGATGTTTTTCGCCGGTGGGTTCTGCAGTCATGAAATACGGGCTGGTACACCCATGGGGATGCTACTTTAAGGCTGTTAAGAGTTGCATCCTGTAGTCTGATTTACCTCTGTTCAGGAGCAGTTATGTCCCTTAATATCTTAATGGAGTGTCCTGCGCGTGCCTGTACCCATCGTCAACACAGCGCAGGCCTCCAAGGGTGGTACAGGACTGCTCAAAAGTCAGGTGAAGACAGTGCTTCTCTGGGTCCTCCCCAGCACCTTCGGGTGTTTCTTTTTCTTCAGTGGGCAGTTTTGGAGGATAGTGGGCTGCTGTCATAGCAGTTCCTAAGCGCAGGGTGGTCAGTCGCGTGACTGCCCAGTGCTAGTGAGGGAGGGCGTAGTCCATTATGTCCAGTCCTCATCCAGAAGACCTTCAAATGGATCATGAAACACAGGACGAAGAGCAAGTTGCAACAACACATTTCACGACATTTTCCCAACAAACCGAAGCTAAACAGCTCCACTAGTGATACGTCTCAAAAAAAAAAAAAAAAAAAAAAAAAAAAAAAAAAAAAGAGCCAGAGGGCAGTAGGTTCCTGGGTCTGATGTGAACACACTCCATTTCGTTGGCAAGGATGGCCAGAAAACGATCTGCAGATCCTGTGTACCGTTGAATATGGTATTCAGTTCTGAGACAAACTAGGAGTATTCACTATTCGGTGAATCAGTTTGCGGGACAGCACTGATAAATCAACTGATTTTTATTAAGAATGGTCTAATACATAACCATCCTGTATCTTTCAACTATACTCTGTAATGATATTATCGCACAATTACGAACAAAGCTTGCAGAAGGACGGTTTAGAACGCATGCATGAGCATACCCAGTATATCATTAACAAAGAAATAGACGAGTAAATGAAGAAAAAGGAGGAGTGAATAGGTCTTTGGGCTTTGTGTGTAAAAAAAAAAAAAAAAGAAAGAAGAAAAATCCAGTGAATGAAATGGAAGTGGCACCATATACACACACATGCACGCAAGCATGCACCACTCGCGCGCTATTCAAGCTTGATTCACTTTTAACCCATGTTTGGGAGACTGTAATATACAATCTTTCAACAAAACACGCTAAACACAAGAGGTAAGCATAAGGAACAAAGAAATCAAAGACACACAAACACAATAATTCAAGTACGCTTTCCCTCCTGGATATATTTAGCTACACTGAGCTGTAGACTCTGTTTTAAGGTCCGACCAAAATTATAAACTGAACCTGTTCTTGCGAACATTTAGAGGAAGTTTCTCCTTCAACCAGAACTTCAGACTGGCAGTGCAGCTTTGTTACTTTCACGTGAATTTTCCCCCCGGTTCATCATATACCAAGCTCGTGCAGCTAGCTGTCCTGAGTTTGTTGCGAGAATGCTGACGAGGGAATCCTTATAAAAACGATTCCTTTGGAAAACTTGCCCATGGCTGTTTGACAAGATTGATAGCTGTCCAAGCAATTTACTGCAGCAGCTCTGTTCTTTTCCAGTTATCCCTAATCCAGCTGTGATCCTAACTTCTACACAAGAAGGTCAATTCTGGATTAGTGTAAACATTTGGTCCTGTTTATAACCTTGAACTCAATGATTCCCACATCTGTCAGTGAAGTACTTGATAATCATACTTTACCGTCATCATTTACATGGTGTCATCCTCTTCATACATGCCTCCCCCTTCCCTGCTTCTGTGAAGAACAAAAAGAGTGTGATTAGAGAATATATAGCTTTTGGGGCCTAATCTGTAGCTCTGGACTCAGACCTGAACTACTTCAGCTCACGTCACATCTTAGGCATTGGCACTCACCGATGATCCCACCTTTTCACCGGCTGCCATTCATAAAACAGTGCCATTCCTTTCCTTTTAATCTGTCTGATTCGAATCTCTACCATGCAGTTTGATGCGTATATAAAAAGAAAAGAAGGGGAATCAAATTACAGACACTTAGAAATTATCAAAGAATCTAATTGTGTCTGTCTGTAAACAGTCAATTCCTTAAGCTAGGCTTTAGTGTATTAATCTTTGTTCCCGAAATGCAATCAAAAATAAATAAAATGAAATAGAATAAAAAGATCGATCAAACTTCAGGTAATTAGCATGCGACATGTTAGGTTCAGTCGCTTTGGCGTTGTAAACAAACCTGTCGTCTACTTATGTCCTACTTCAAAGCCAGCAACCGTAATCTGATGGCAGTTACTGATTGAGTGGCCTGCTTATTTTTTAAGCTTCTCAGACGCTGGCGAGCAGTTAGTGGTGACGCTCATCACCATCTCTCTCTCTCTCTCTCTCTCTCTCTCTGTTGTGGTCGGACCATCAGAAGCCGACAAATCATGCCCATCCACGTCACCAGAGTTCATTCAAAGATTTAAACGACCATCTTTTGATTGATTTGGAATCAAAACAAGTGATAATACGAAGAATAGCAGGGTAATGTCCCTTTGCACCATTGCAAATGCCAGTTCTACAGTACACCATATGATCATTGTACCATGTAATCGGCAGTGTGAAAATTGCCACGACCGGTAAAGCAGGAGACTGGAAGTGTCAACAGAGCTTGAAGAGCTACTCTGAACACTGCAAGACGTGTGTGCAGCTCCTGGGTGTCAGCTCCTACTGCTCTCTCTCTCTGAGACCGAAAGATGGGGAGAAGAAAGAGGCAGGGGGAGGGGGTGGGGGGAGAGAGACGCAAATGCCAACCAGGACTTCACCTTCCGGCGTGAAAGAGAGACTAGTGACATACTGTGAAATGTATGTCTTACACCACACACACACACACACACACACACACACACACACACACACACACACACACACACTCATTTCTGCATTATTATGTCTAATATCACTTAAAGTGAACAGACGTTAAATTGAAGAACTAACACACACACACACACACACACACACACACACACACACACACACACACACACACACACACACAGAGTTTGTCTCATATCTCAGCTTTTTGTCCCCTTACTTTAAGAGACCATGGAACATGAGCTACATTGCGACTGGAAAAAAAAAAATCTCTGAAGCTCTGCATGACGTATCATACCTTGAACATTTCACCATGACCTGAAATTCATTTAATGTGACGACTTTCACGCCACAGCCTATACAAGGTCTGTCCTCTCTCGAGTCCAGTCTTTCCTGCCAGGCTCAATTTCGTTGTCTGACTGCTACTTTTGCTATGTTACTATTGCTGCTAGAACCCGGAGCCTATCATTTTCAAACTTTCAAAATGGTGGCATTACTGAGATTTACCAGTTGAAAAATTAAACGAACGATCCCCCCCCCCCCCTTCCTTGATTGAGGTTTGGATGCTTTAACACAGGATCAAGTGTCACACACTGGCTTACCCATCACCATCCAGCTCCATGCTCCTCCCCTCCTCCTCCTCCTCCTCTCTCTCTCTCTCTCTCTCACACACACACACACACACACATATATGCATGTGCGCGCGTGCACACACACACACACACACACACACACACGTTTCATAGTGTTATCAATTTTACGTCATCTTTCTATGCCCGTCTTCACCCTGTCCCCCTTTTCCCTCTCATTCTCTTCCCTATGTCTGTCTGTCTTTGTTCCACGCTGGCAAAGACTAATAAGACGTTCAGGTACTGCATCAGGAACCACCTGCATAGGAACAGGCCAGCAGCGCTCTAGGACTTTTGAGATCATAAATGCGGATCATCATTAATCGACACCCCCCATCCCCGCTCCCCTTTCCTTTCCGATTCTGTCTTGCATCGCAGAAAACGTTGCCGAAGCAAATCTTAAATAAATGTTAGCGAACCGCCGAGAGAAACGTGGACACACGAGTCACAAGACAAAACGCGACGCGTTTCGACCTCTTAGGTCTTCTTCAGGCAAGACACAAACAAATAGGACAATGACAATGAACGACTTTGTCACTGAGCTTAGATCCTTCAGCGCAAGGTAGGCGTTGAATCGTTCATTTCTCTGATAGTGACGTGATGCTCTTGAACGGCCGACTCCTTCTTTCGCCATCTGCACTACAACAAAAGGACGCCGACGTTCACGGCGCTCTCTTGTGCTTTTCTTGAGCTCCCACCTGTGACATACCGGGCGAACGACGTTATCTCTGCGCATTATAGGCTGAAGACCACCTCTACGATTTGAACATCGTCATGCTGGATCCCAAACTGCGTCATGTCACAATGTACATAGTCAGCAGTCTCTGTCTCCTTTCTGACGACCAACCCCTAACAGATCCCCTCGCATACATTTCATCAGCTGTCGTGTTCTTCTGACAACCTGTCGATCAGGTAGACATCAGAAACATGATGGTTAGCTTAACCCTCTAAGGTGAGGATTGGTCCCAAAATTTACAGACCATAAGACTGTAAGAGTCCCCTACAGCGTGTAAAACTCAAAAAACCTGTGCATTCCAGAGAGGTGATGTTTAACTCTTCCACTCTGAGGTCCTGTGTCAAGTTTCACTGGTTGTCCCGGAAGAGAAGTAAGTTGCATATAGTTTCCAAGTCTTTAGATTATGCCTGATTTGTTTTCATGTCTAATACTCTAACAGGATAAACTTCTGTCAATGCCAGGTAAAATTTGTAAACATGATTTTTGCGAATACTCTTGATCGTGTAAATGCTTTGTAATAGGTGACCAATTAATGTGGACTAATTGCATCCAAGAGGTTGACTACGCCACCTGAATATTTACCTATTTTGAAGAGACGTCACCTGAGTATTTAGCTACTTTGAAGAGGCATTTCCTTTCAATTGATTAGCTGTTTCTTAGTGTGTCACACAACTTGTTAATATCCTCAAAAGACAATACATTTATGTTATTCTCCCTACGTCGGCTGAAACCTCACACTTAATTTAAAGTGCAGAAAGCGAGTGTAAAGACTCATCAAACGGGAACTCTAGCCCACTCACCTACAAACCAGATTCTGTAACCTTCAGAGACCATGGGACCCTATAGTCTACTAAAGCTTTTTCCCAACACCGGGAGAAGAATCTGTGCTACCACGTACCTTACTGGACACCTACCGATGGGCAGGCCTATTCCTACTGGTGACGTCAACAAACAGGAGATAGATCTTGCGCATCTGTCCGAGGGGCAATACGAAAACAAGGTTAAGTCTTTGTATACCAGTAAGACTCCAAGTCAGATTAATTAGACACTCCTTCCATTTACGATGGATAAAGTGAGAGGATGCCAGCCCAAGCAAAGCCAGACTGTTTAGTTGAATAATATCTATTTCATGAATTTTAATCGTGTATACAAAATGCGTCTTTCTGTGAAATGGCACTTAGCTTCCATCTGTCTGTTGTTCACACATCATTTCATATTTGAACCTATTCCTAATTCTGTCACTCAGAACACAAGCACGTTTAAGTGCCTCGATCTCAAGTAAATCATATCTGAGCCATTCTTGAGCTTTTTTTTTTTACCAGTCCCAAGAAAAATGAAAACAACATTTTGATAATTATTACTGGAAAGTTGCCCCTTCCACCAGTAATAAGAGACAAGGTGGAGGTGAATTTTAGTAAAGAAATCGCTCTATAATTTTCTGTAACCTCCACAGACCATGGGGACCTATAGTCTACTAAAGCTGTCCCAACACAAGAGAGGGTGGAGGTGAATTTCAGTAAAGAAATCGTTCTATAATTTTCATACATAAAACTACCCAAGTCCTACACCTAGAGGACCATACCTTCTATCCCTACTCATCACCTCAAGTGGCCCTTCAGAATCAAAAGCCAAAGACATAATGACAGCAAATAAAACAATGTCTGAAGATTTCAAGCAGGGAACCTCATTCCACGTTACTGAGTTCTACTTCAAGCGCAGTCAAATGGCAATACGATGCATTCAATCTCTTGTCTTTTGTGTGTTTTGTTTTTCAAAACTGTCCAGACGTTTTCAGCTGGCCCGAGATAGGGGACGGACGGTCCTGACTGGCCACAGCAGGATTAGAACGGACTTCCACTGTTCTGGTTCACAGGAGTGGAGGCGTTGTCTTCTTTGTGAAGGTGTCGTCTCACAGGAAATAATCATTTAAGAAATGGGTGAAGATGGTCTTGCAATACATGAACTCAGAGGTCATTGTCCCTCCCACGACCAAACACACCAAAGTATGAAACACATCCCAATATCATGAGTTTCTGACTATCTGCTGGTGGATTACACAGTACACCCCTGCATTTTTCAGAGGACGTTCACCACACTTTCATTCTGCTGGTGTTTTTTCTGATCTATCATCGTGTCATCACTGAACCAGGGCCTCGTTGGTCTGGTGGGTGAGGCGCCGGACTCTTGTTCCAAAGTCCAGAATCCCACTCCTATTCAAGACAGCCAGGCTGGACAAGATGTTCTCTTTGGAATTAGTTTCTGTGCAGACTCAAATCTCTTCAACGTCCTTTAGATGAAATTTTGCAGCAAGTCCCACACATGAATATATATATATATATATATATATATATATATATATATATATATATATATATATAAATAGTCTTGTACACACGTTCAGTCTCATTGCACCTAAAAGATTTGTGCACAGATCAAATTCCATTCCACCATTTGGGGAAGGGTAGGCCTATGTATGCTGGTGGAGGACCTAAACACAAAACATACACTTATTGGTGTCATGTTAGTCTAAATACTCATTCCTGAAGGCGGAATGATGCTTCTTTGATGATGGGATTGAAAGTAGTCGCAAATGCAAAAGTCTCACCAATGGTTAGCGCCACGGCTCAAACAGAGAGAGAGAGAGAAGAGAGAGAGAGAGAGAGAGGGGGGGGGGAGGGACAGAGAGAGAGAGAGAGAGAGAGAGAGAGAGAGAGAAGATTTCCAGCTACCATTCACAATCCACTGCAGTTCTCCTCAACGCCAGTTTCTTCTGGTTCTTTCTGTTTACTTTCCTCATCACAAACATTTACAGTTCTTCTTTTAACAACCAATCGAGTTACGTTTTCTTTGCACGGTCCTCCATTAAGATTTCAAACCAGTTACAGTGTTTACAAATCACCAGTGATGTCCCTTAAAATCTTTCTACGGTTTGCAGCGACGCAACAAGCCCAAAAAGTGTTGAAGCGGCCAGGTCACATATTTCAGATCAGGAACCACACAGTCTGAGATTTGACGCTGTTTTTTTTTTTTTTTTTCACTGATACAGTCTGCTGACACTGTTCCAGAACTTCCGAAATGGCACTTTCAAATCATTGTGCAATACATCTGTTCAGCTGGTCTTTGCTAATTTATCACTATCAATATTCTTTCATCATTACCGAAATCTTACTTCGCTTTTCCATGGTCACAAACACAGAAAGAAAATCGCTGAAACTTAGATCTGGGCGCTGATGGCCGCGCTTCTGTCCTCGAAATATATTGTGTTTACTTCTCTTTTCTAGTACTTGCATCCGATAGTAACAACAAATTGACACCAGTAACAAAAATTACGTGAGGAGACCGTGTGTACAGTGTGCCTCATCATGATGAATTTGACAATCATTTGGCACGAGATAGTGTTGCACGTGCACAAAGAATTATTCATATAAACACGCACGCGCGCGTTCGCTCTGTCAACATATTGTCTCAAATAAAACAAACAAACAAACAAAGGAGGGGGGGTTCTAGTCCCTATTCATCCAGCGACCTCCCAAAAAATTCCGGGGGGGATTAAACGCAATGAGGGGTTGGAAAATGTCATCCGAGCCAAAGCTTGCTAGCCCCATGCAGCCAGCCCTCAGTGTGTGTGTGTGTGTGCGTGTGTGTGTGTGTGTAACGGGATGTTGAAGTGCTGTGTGTTGGTTTCCTTTATTTCATTGATCCGGCCAGCAAAAGCCATACGTAGTCTGCCTGGTCTCTCTCTCTCTCTCTCTCTCTCTCTCTGTGCGTGTGTGTGTGTGTGTGTGTACCGGCTGTCACAGCTGAGAGGGGCGAAGAAACACAAAGCCTCGGGGTGTGCAACCATAGAGAGAGGTGTGGGGGAGGAAGTATAGGGAGATGGGGGGAGGTAATGAAATAAGAAGAAATAGAGAGAGGGAAAAAACTGAGATTGAGCAGGGCTCGCTGGCTTGTTGCACTACTGCTTGATGTCATGACTAGCAAGCACACACACACACACACACACAGGGAGCTCAAGCTATATCGCGGCTCGTGCGCGTGCGCGACAAACACGCACATGTTTCACGCGCGTGCACTCGACGTGCGCCGCGCCGGGGTCGGTGGGACGCTCTTTAACTTTGGTGGGGAGAGAGGAGGGGGCAGAGGGGGGCGGGGGGGGGGGGGGGGGGGGGGGGGAGTGGTAGGAGTAGGAAGAGAGGGAGATGTTTAGTTTCTGTCGATTGCGAGATCGTTCCCCTACTCACCAGCGAGCTGTGGGGCTATGTGTGTGTGTGTGTGTGTGTGTGTGTGTGTTGAGAATCTCTCTCTCTCTCTCTCTCTGTCACACACACACACATACACACACACACACACACACACACACACACACACTCTCTCTCACACACACACACACACACACACACACACACACGCACACGCACGCACACACACACACACACACACACACACACACACACACACACACACACACACACACACACACACATACACGCACACACACACACACACACACACACACACACACACACACGCGCGCGCGCGCGCGCACACATCAACACAGGAACAGTAACCCATTCCGGTCTTGCTCTGTTTGAGGATCGACGCTGTCCAGGATCAATACATTGCACAATCCCCATCTCTCGGTGACTTTTTTTTTTTATTCCTTACACAGATACACTTCAAATAAAACTCCACCTGGTCTGCTGAACTCCAGATAATGCTTTGCCAGGCTTTGAATACAACCTTTATACCCTGAGGTCTATAACTATTCAACATTTCTCGTTACGCAATGTGATGACGGTGATCCACCATACTACCAAAATACGTAACATTCTTTGGAAAACGTGAGTTAGAACTCTGAAAACAGAGTCTGCCGGATAGCTAACTGATCCAGTGTGACCATATAAACAGCAGCATGATCCTCTGCAACATGCACCCAACGACCTAGCGGCAATTTGACTCATGTTGAGTCCGCACACTGATCCGCAAATGGCACACCCCAAATCCAAGACTATGATGTCGAGTACGAAATACACTGGCACTTTTTGCCATGAAGCAATATTTGTCTGGCCAGTTACGAACAAAATACATTCGTTTACCGAGACATTGGGGGTGTATGGGTGGAAGAATTGATGACATAGTCACATTAAAATTCACATGAAACAAAAGGGGAAATTTGCCTATTTGACTCACAAGTGGTGAAAAAGTATATGTGGAAGGAGATGCAGTTCCAACAATCACACCTGACAACAAGTACATAAAGTGTACGCGGCAGTCACCTCCAGTAGTAGCAGGCAATTTAGGAAGTTTTCAATTTTCTCCTGGGAACATGTGTCGACTGTTTATCTCCTCAGCTCACTGGCTCTATCACCAACAATTCCTCTTTACTCCTCTCTACCCCTACCTTCCTGTTTCGTTTCATTCCACCTGCCATTGGCAGTCCTTCTCTACCTTTTCACTGATGCCCAACCCCCAGCCCCCCCCCCCCCCCCCCCCCCCTCACTCTTCTGTCCCAAAAGCAGCATTTTGAAATATTCTAGCTTTGGTTGCTGCTGCTGTCTCTGTTAGTTACGCAATCGTACCCATCGTCAACACAGCGCAGGCCTCCAAGGGTGGTACAGGACTGCTCTAAAGGCAGGTGAAGACAGTGCTTCTCTGGGTCCTCCCCAGCACCTTCGGGTGTTTCTTTTTCTTCTTTGCCTTAACTAGGCTGACCCTGGAGAAAGGTCCAGTGACGGTGAGGAAAGACCCACTGACCACAGGGAAAGTCCTGTTGACAGTGGGAAAGACTACAACTTTGGATTCTCTCTTGAGGGCACATAAGACCGTATGGCGAAAGCTTGGCTGTGTCTGGAGTGGCACTGTCTTCATCTGTCCGTGGGCAGGGGTGGTTGGGTCTGTGGGGTGTGCTCGACAGCTGGAGGGTGGTGTTTTTCGCCGGTGGGTTATGCAGTCATGACATACGGGCTGGTATACCCATGGGGATGCTACTTTAAGGCTGTTATGAGTTGCATCCTGTAGTCTGATTTTACCTGTTTTTCTTTTTCTTTGCCAATGATATTTATTGATGTCTTCACCTCTGCTTGGCAGCCACAGCATCAAATAGTCTGATTTTGAACAAATGTAACTATATATTTGTTGGGGTGTTTTTCTTTTTTTTCAAATGATGTCATTTGAAATGTCTTTTATCAGAATATAAAGCAGTAACTGAAGGTGATCATGATTTCTAAGAAAACGACAATTTTGTAATATTGATTTGATTGCTGAAAATGTTAACCACAGATTTACAGCCTTTGATGATTTAATGACATCTTCATGAATGGGATGGCTGGAAAGGTTGTGATATCATTCCACCTGTACTTGCTCAGAAAATGCCGAAGTTTTAGAGGCACACACACACACACACACACACACACACACGCACGCACGCACGCACACACAAACACACACACACACACACACCACCACCACCACCACACCACACACACCACCACCATCATCACACACACACACACACACACACACACACACACACACACACACACACACACACACACTTCCGTAATGGCATAGACTTCGCTGTTACACACAAAAGTATAAAAGACTTACTGGATTGACGTTGTGGTGCCTTCCAGAGGGCTACCCTGACCTACGCTGGTTCCACGACTAAGCAAACACTGTCATCAGTAGACAGGGAGTTAATAGGTGGTATCCTGCGCACACTGTAGAGAACTTGCATTATTGAACACAAGTCACTTGGCAGCAATGCGGTGTGTCGCTCTGCTGGGCTGCCTCATGACGACTTGTTATCTGTTGTTCTCTGTGGACTGCAGTGCTGTCGCTGCGACAGAATATCGCTGGGTGTAGCTGTATACGGAGGAGTCGGAATGAGTGAAATGGAAGTAACGCCACCGAGGGAGAAAGGAGGATGAGATAAACAGAAAAACAAAGTTAACAACTTTTTTTAAGAATGTAGTCTATAGTTCCTCGCTTTGCGCCTCCGACAGCGTGCAGTGGATGATGGACGTCCCACAGGCAGGCAATAGAGGAGATGGAGGGACAGCATAAGGAACGGGGTGAGAGCACCACTACCCTGTTGTGTGTACAGGACTGAGGGGCTGTGGTGATTCAGGACCGCCTGTCACGGCGCCCCTTGGACCTTCTGTCATGGAACAATACTAAATTTGAAGATGAGTTTAGATTTTGATTTCTATGGCACAAAAAAGAACAAGCTAACAAACAAACAAAAGGACTTGATAGACCGTTATCTGGAAAACAAAGGTTTATGTTTAAGTTGTTCAGAGGCAGTTGTTCAGGAATGCAGCTTGTCTTATCATCTGTCGATATGGCTTTCACCCTCTTCAAATACTCGTAACTTTTTTTCAGTTCTGAAGCGCTTCGCTGGCTACTTTGTGCGAAGAGGGCTCGAAACAGATTGACATATAGGTTCAAACTATACATTTGTATTAATTTTTGAATACTTGGAGAATAAATGAAAATCTTGCTGCTATGAAATATACTTTGAAAGTGTCGTTTCAAACTGCGATGCGAGAGGCCATTTTGGCTCTGTTCGTGTCGTCAAATCATCACGACGATGTCTTCCCTACTTCAGCGCACTCGCTTCACACGCCGGCTGTTCACCTGTTGCGTACTGGTGCTTCATCGTGCGTTTGTCGTTCTTTGTTTTGTTTTGTTTTTGTTTTGTTTTTTTTTTTTTTTTTTTTTCGTCTTCGGAATTAATCTTTACAACCGGTTGTGTGTACTCCAGTTCAGAAAATTACGGCTCTTGGATTAATTCTTTACAATTTTGAATCTGAATTTGTTGAAAAACAGTTGCAAGAAAATGCAGTGCAGTATTATCATTTTTGAGAACTAACAGTGATACTGATGGTTCAAAATCAGCCAAGGCCTCTCTCTTCTTTCCACGGGAAGAAATTGTCAGTCCGACCGTAGTTCATGTTGGGGGCAGAAATGCAATATCAGCACTGGACACCGGTGTACTACAAATGTAGATGACAGGACGAGTATCTTCGTCTTTTGCTACTTGGAGTTCTACTGCGCATATTGAAGAAATTCACCACTTCCGGCTGGTCTAATTGCCTCTGTGTCTGCCTCCTGTTCACAGGTGGTTGGCTGTTTACCATATTTCACAGCTAATAGTATCAAACTGCTAGTGTGAAGCACGCACATGGTCGTTACTGAGCAGGCAAAGTGCAGACAATAGGCTGCCCTCTCTGAACAGTCGATATCATGAAGCTGTCATATGTAGTTCCCTGAAAGGGCAGTGCAGCCCGCTGAACAATACCCTAGCCTGGAAGTAGTGAGCGAACGGACCTCCAACAAAGATGAACAGTAGCAAAGCGAAGGAAGATACCATTCATTCCCTTCTGCATCTTTAGTTGAGCATTATCACCACATTGCACCTAAAAGTGTTAGTAGCGGGGTAGTAGTCATTAATTGCCTCCTTCTTCGAACACAATTTTTTTTTTAATTTCTCACCTTTCTTCATACACAAGTTGTTGAATTTCTTACATGGCAATCAAAATGCCAAAGTCCCTTAGATATATGGAAAAAATATTGTTATGACAGTGATATCCAAGATTACGTCTATAAGATTTAGAATGTTCAGCGCTATATGGATAAATTACTATTCACAGGGTTCAACATTATAAACAAGAAAACGGACGAAGCAAGGATCTAGGCCGACGGTAAATATGCATGACATTTTAACTTTTTTGACTCGTGTATAAGGAATTTTATATCATAACTTTGTTTTAGCTGTGTGTGTGTGTGTGTGTGTGTGTGTGTGTGTGTGTGTGTGTGTGTGTGTGCGCGCGCGCGCGTTATTTTTTTTACGCTGTCATTTCTTCTCGACGATCGTAGGAGTCGACAGAACAATTCTTGACAAAACACTAAATATTAAAGAAAACCGTAAGTGAGGCAGGGAACAGCAAGCAGTAAAAATAACAAAAATAACAAAAAAAAAAAAAAAAAAAAAAAAAAAAAGCAGAGAACTCTTGCTCCCACGATGACATAATTAAGGCACGTAACTCCAAATGAATGCTGCTTTCAACACCAAATCGCCTAGCAGAAATGACACACACAGAAAACAAGCAATGGTCCTCGGATAATCCAAAACAGATGAAAGATGGACAGACAAACACCAGTGTGTGACATCAAAGTCAGACAATTACACTTAACGAAACCTCTTTCCCTTGTTCCCTCAATCCTTACGCAATAAAATGATGATGACGATGTGTGTTCAATGTATTTGCGTAAATCCTAAAACCAGCATTTCCATGGTCTGCTGTACAGCTTAAATCCTTGATTTAGAACTCTGGGAGCTTAATTACTAACTGCAAGAGGAGTGGTTACTGTTTTCACGTGTGACGTGTTTCGACGTGTGAAAACAATCATGATGGGCAAAGATAATGATATTGATGACATGAAAACGACGATTGTGTGTGTATGTGTGTGTGGTTTTAATGTTGTTAAGAGACGTCAATCAATTTGTTTGTTTGTTTTTTGTTTTGTTTTGTTTTTAGTTTTTTTTTTGTTTTTTTTAGCTAAATCTCAAACTCAGCTCGCAGTATATCTTGTGGGGATACTAATCAGTTTTTTTTCATCTCCTGTAAAATTTGATTTTCAGACTTACTGAAGTTGCATTCTGGGTGGCTTCATGTTCCTAATGAATACAGAGTGGTCAAAACATTCAAACATGGCAGCAGTTATTTCCGGACTCCGACATTCTGTGCCTGTCAAAGCAGCTTTTTTCAGATCTACAAATTCCAGCAATGATACGACACACCAGCACACATGCACCTGTGTTATCTGTTTCCGTGAGGCGTTGTTACCAGTCTTTAACGAGCGTTGATTAATCTGTTTTAATGAGTCATAATGAAATATTTCATGGGGGTCACTACTGATCTCCGTATTCGGCCAAAAGTACGAAAATGAGCAATAATGCTCGGTTGTTATAAACATTGTTTTCACATGAAATTATTCATTATCGCTGTTCCATTTTCTCTGAGATATAACTTAGTTTTCATGAACATAACTTAGTTTTTTACTTTTATTTTCGTAGGCACTTGCAGCCTGGTAGTTCTGATTCTGATCACATCAATGCTAACACCAGCGCGTGCTGTCACGTCACGGAGGTGTCGACGATCGTTGTCTCCAGAAGTACCAGCAGCGATCGACATGTTCCCTTCCAACAACGGTCAAGTCAGCAAGAATTATCTCCCTCGCGCTCTGCGAGGTGGCGCCGTGGACATAACATTAAATGATCGAAGTGACAGAAACGATTTAGTCATAGAGACCGCGTCCTCTGTTCCTTTGATTTCGCCTGTCTCTCTCGCTCGGTCATATATGCAAACAAACAACGAGCCAAATCGATGTTGCTGTTTCGCTGACTGAGTAAACTGACCTCGGCAGGCATTCTTATTGTCGAAGGTATTCCTATTAGGAAAAAATAGTAGATAGTATGGACACGATGGAATATGGGTGTTCGATGAGACAGAACATATCCACCACGGTGAAATAATTAAAACAAATAAACAGATTTCTTCGTTATTTCATTTCTTCTTAGAATCATTCCTCAGATCGCCTCTCTCACACACACACACACACACACACACACACACACACACACACACACACACACACACACACACACACACGATTTCCTTGTATTCATGAATTTTCTCCATGCATAAAGCAGTTTCTATCTCCACGTGAAATTTGTAATAATGTGTTTTGTAACTTATCTAGATACTATAATGAGAGACACCTGGTGCTCTCTCTCTCTCTCTCTCTCTCTCTCTCTCTCTCTCTCTCTCTCTCTCTCTGAGATACCAATGAAACACCAGTTTAGTCATTTTGCGACTGATATTTCCATGAATAGTAAGTGTACGAAAAGTCTAGGCTGAAAAACAGGTAGGCAAATCTATACAGGCATACCGGGAGAGAAAGTGTGAATCCACGAAGTGTACAGTTATTCATGTACATACGCTAAACTGATAAAGATAACTATTCAAGATGGCGCTCTTGAACTACACTCTCGGTGGAGCCTTAAGTATTTCCTAAGCGACCACACATGTTCCTTTCAGAGCTGGAGGTGCTGAAATGTAAAAAAAACAACAAAGAGAAAAAAAAAAACATACAACAATGATGGTACTGATTACAGCAATATGTAACAAAAGTTGATACTTGTCTGTGTGATGACTGAATATACCCACAAGGTGTAACACAATAGCGAAGTATGTATGCAGCGAGTAACATATTTAGATTTGGATTCATTTTTCGTTTGGCTGACTGAACATTTTCGTAATAAAAGAAATGAAATTTAATGTACAGTGTTTGCAATGACAGCTGTCCGACTCCAGTGACAGGCAACTCGGTGTGTGTGTGTGTGTGTGTGTGTGTGTGTGTGTGTGTGTGTGTGTGCTTTCTTGAAAGTCATAAAAATGATAGTTATGATTAAAAGAAGCCTCTGTTTGTAGCTAATCTATTCCTGTTTGTACTTGTTAGTTTGTACGCAGTTTGTCAACAATGCATGCAATCTTCTTTCTTTTATGTCGCCACACCAGACCCTGATCCTCAGGATGAAATGGGTAGTCTTGCTAATAGGAACGTACATAGACAGTAAAGCTTCTCTTGCAGAGTGGTGGGCATTGGCCATGTCTCCTCTCTAAGCCCTCCGGAAGGCCCCCCCAGTCTTGTAGAGTGGTGGACATGGGTCATGTGTCCTCTCTCATCCCCTTGAGACACACCCCCCCCCCCCCCCCAGTCTTGTAGAGTGGTGGACATGGGTCATGTGTCCTCTCTCTCATCCCCTTGAGACCCCCCCCCCCCCCCAGTCTTGTAGAGTGGTGGACATGGGTCATGTGTCCTCTCTCATCCCCTTGAGACCCCCCCCCCCCCCCCCAGTCTTGTAGAGTGGTGGACATGGTCATGAGTCCTCTCTCATCCCCTTGACCCCCCCCCCCCCCCCCCCCCCCCCCCCCCCAGTCTTGTAGAGTGGTGGACATCGGCCATGCCTCCTCTTTCACCCCCTGGAGACCCCCCCAGTCTTGTAGAGTGGTGGACATCGGTCATGTCTCCTCTTTCATCCCCTGGAGGGCCCCACAGTCTTGTAGAGTGGTGGGCGTTGGTCATGTATTCTCACTCATCCCTGGAGGAGCCTTAGGAGAACGTTTCTCTCTCTCTCTCTCTCTCTCTCTCTCTCTCTCTCTCTCTCTCTCTCTGTGTGTGTGTGTGTGTGTGTGTGTGTGTGTGTGTGTGTGTGTGTGTATCTCTCAATAGATAGATAGATAAAGAGATAGATATAGGTATATATGTGTGTGTTTGCTCTCTCTCTCTCTCTCTCCCTCCCTCCCTCCCTCTCTCTCTCTCTCTCTGCTGTATCCATCACGTCATGAATCACACACGAAATAAAGTTCATTTCGTTATGTCCGGAATGAAGTGATATCAGAGGGCAACAAGATCCACGTGAATACTTCAAATATCCTTTTTTTTCATG
>JADBJO010000888.1:460000-462500 GCA_016801955.1 Conus betulinus
TGCAACATCGACATTGCTTCCTGGAAGATGTCGCCCTTGATAGAACACAGTGGAAGCAATGATGTACCCAGGACACAAAGACATTCGAGCGCGACAGAGCAGCCGCCATCTAGGAAAAGAGGAATCGGAGAGAACGGAGCCTATCCCTGCAGGACTCCAGTCCATGCAGCGTCTGTGGACGTCTTCGTGCCTCAGGCATTGGTCTTCGTTCCCACATGAGGACCCACATCAGCAGATGACCTGCCTGCCTACTCATCCGTTGGACACGAAGGGAAAATCTATCATTATTTATTTATTTATCCACTTATTTATTTATTAATTCATTTATCAGTCTATCTTGTATTTATACATGTCTATTTGTCTATTCATCTATCTATCTATCTATCCGTCTATTTCTCTATATCTATCTATTTGATTACTTACTTAAATCTGTATTTATTTATTTATTTATTTACTCATTTATCAATTCATTTATCTTTTTATTTTCATGTATTTATGTTTTGTTTTTGTATCACTGTTCAACAGCTTTCATCGTTCACTCAGCGCTAGTTTTTACCACATTTCTTTATACGTGTCGTTCAACCAGTGATACTGTGTTCTACTGTTTAACTACACGTGCCGCTCAGTCGGCGCTATTCTTTGCTGTGTATACGTTTTTACTACAGATGCTGGTCAACCTTTTCATTCGTTCGTGTTGTTTATACCTTAACTGCTCGCCAGGGACTATATCAGAGCTGTTGTTCGTCAACCAGCACTTTTTTTTTTTACCACGTTCTTTTACATGCGTCTTCAACTAACGCTGGATGTATTTTACCACGTTTCATTACATGTGTCATTCAGACAAATTTTTTTTTTTCAAACTACGTTTTTATTACATGTCATTCAGACAGCAGTATTTTTTTTCTGGTTTGTTACATCCAGTCTACGCCTATTTATTGTCTCAATTCAGTTTTATGACATATGTTTTTCAGACACCGTTACTTTTCATTATTTTGTGCCTTTCAAAGAATACTACATTTCACTTGGCTTTATTACATGTATTGGTTAGCCAGTACTACTTTCTGCTATTTTTCACTACGTGTGTCGTTCACACGTTGCTACCTTTTATTTCATTTTTGTTTATGACATGTGTCATTCGGACCGCGTTTCTTTCTTTTTTTTTTTTTTCCTGCGTTTTATTACATGTACTGTTCAGCAACCGTTTCTCTATATGGCATAAAACTGCATCTGTAGTTCAGTCAAAATGAGTGTTGGTTCCGTTGCGCTGGTTCTGACGCTGAGCCGACTGTATCTTTTTTCTTTAAGTCTTACATATGTTCTTCAACCAGCGATACCTTTCTTACATAATGTATAAGTAACTGTGCAGTTCGATTGGGATTTTCTTCCATTTTGTTTGTTAATATTTTACCACGATGGTTTATTTCTTTTTTTTCTTGTCACCTTCTATTGTGGATAGGTGTTTTTCTTTCCTAGGTTGCACAGGTACAGACACCACTGAACGCCCAGCAAAGTGACTCCGAAGTACTGCTGCGTGGTCTCTCGTGGGTTGCCCGACAGCGACCAACATTAATTGCACTGTGCGCACCGCCGGTATCGATCGACGCTGCTACAGGACGACTCCGATGGAGGCTGTGTCAATGTTGAAGCCGGGAATGAGCGGCGTGGAATCGGTGTAAGAAGTGTGTGTGTAAAAAGTCCATTCTAAAGTGTTCTGCTTCACAAAATTGGAAACCTAAAGGAATGAATGCTCACACAAGACGACACATTCAGACCATGAAAAGAATCCTAAAACATTAAAAATAAAATGATAAAATCAAAATTACTTAAACACCTGTAGGGTGCACCGGAGGGATAGACATTATTTTGTTTCAAAACCAGAATCGTATCTGATAAAAGGTCGGCCATACTCAGTTGGTCATTTAACGAGAAAGCACTTACATTAACGGTAAAGGTAATGCAAACATTTCATATTTACATCAAGAGAAAAGGAATATATTACCATATCAACTTTCCCATCTGTATCAATTTGCTTAATACGGAACAACGACTCTGCTCGCTGGAGCACGATTGAGAGATACTGTAAGCCTTCTGATCTCTAAACTGTTTTAAATAGGCCGCGAATCCGGTTTCAGCAAATCGTTTCTCAGAAGTTTTATAGATTTATTTCCACGGCATCGTAAACTTGAATATTTCTACCTTTCCGGATGAAAATGTTTATTTACGAATTGAGAATTCATGGAAATTTATGTCAACCAACCACAAACTGATTTCCATCACATGAGAGTCGCCACAAACTGATTTCTATTATAGGAGAGTTGTTGTGTGTGTTTACCTCCCTCTGCACAAACCTAAACAGTTCCCAAATCATGTTCAGTCTTTTTTTTTTCCCTCGCCATATCACCGATTTGGGATTGCGAATCAGAAGATCAGACAATAAAGAGCAAAAACCAGACCGCTGTGATTGCGAACTAAAAGCTCCTTCAAGATGCAACAGTCTTGA
>JADBJO010000888.1:485000-487500 GCA_016801955.1 Conus betulinus
GTGAGAGAGGTGTGAAATTTCTTGAACAGAAGTTGAGATGCAGTGTGTATTGAAAGGACTCCCAGTAATCTCCACAATGGCATCAGGATATAAATCTTTACTCTGTCGCACACATGATAAATGGAACGAATATGATCACACGTTTATGGGGCGCGAATGACGGAAAATGCAGCCGACCAGTCAAAACTTTGCAGTCACCAAGAAAACGTGATCCCTATTTAAGTGTAACCACTCATCTCAAGTTCATTTCTTGAATTTTCAACCAACCCCAGATATCAGTTTTGATCTGTCTGTCTTTTGTTCTTCCCTCCTTCCTTCCTTCCTTCCATTCTCTCGTTTTTTCATGTAAAAGTGTCCATTCTTGTTTTTATTGAACCTTATTCATTTAAACTGCAAGGGGAAAAAAAAAGACAGAGAAACTGTTGATGACAAAGAGGACATATTTAGAAGTTGTATGCATTCTTATCTTTTAAGCTTAAAAATCAAATAGAGCCAGCAATAACACAGTAATATGAATTATAGGGGGATGAAGAAAACGGATGCATGACACATTCAAAATAAACATATGAGTGCTTGTTCAAGCCTTTCTTGCTGTTGAAGCAACAGTGTCTTAATCGTTTTAATGCACCAATCAGAGAACTTACTACTTTTCGTGCACCAATCACAGGTCAATATAATGCCATTTTTGTCTCGCTCGCGGCAGAGCCCCGGACGGTCTGGCGATTTCTCCCTTGTTCCTAAACCTGCTCGCAGCTCGGGTGTCGTATGAAACATTGACTCTCGCAAGTGAGAATTCTCGTCAGCTGGCCTCTATGAAACGTGTCTCACTAAACTGTTCCATATAGGCAAGGTGGCGAAGATTTTTGCTTGCATGACGAGTATCAGCGCTTCGTAGCAACACTCTAGCAGCGACCAAGGCTAGGAAAAGGCGAGAGTTCGCTCGACTGGATTGGGGCTGTCTTGCGTGCGAGGGCAAGTGGCCGACAGTTGTAACATTCTGCGATTGGTGTACGAAAAGTAGTAACGCTCTGTGATCAGAACGTAAAACGATCAGAATGCTGATTCTTCAACGGCAAGAAGAGATTGAAGAAGCAGTCACATTGTGAACTTGAAATTATGTCTTGCAAATGTTTCTTTACTGTCTGTGTTTCTCGCATCCCTCAAAGAGAGGATAAGTTGGTCGCCTTGCGAGTTATTGTGCCTTTAAACTCGTCTCATAGACGCGTTTCACAGAGCCGAGGTGGCGAGATTTCTCGCTCGCACGGCGAGAGCCAGCGTTTCATTGCATACCCTAGCGGCGGCTAAGGATTCGAAAAGGTGAGAGGTCTGTAGACTGTCTTTGGGCTCTCTCGCATGCGAGAGTAAATGGCCGACAGCTGTAACGTCCTGCGATTGGTGCACGAAAAATGGTAAAAATTCTCTGATTGGTTTATAAAACTCATCTTTCAACAACAGGAACAGCTTGAAGAACAGTTACGTTGTAGGTATGAATTTTTGTCTTGCGCCCGTTTGTTTTGCTCCCCTCGCGTCTCATTTTCCTCACTGCGAGGTTAGCCATCTTGCGAGTTCTCGGGTCTATGAAACTTTGTCCCAAATAATAATTATCTCTTTCCTTTCACTGGCATATTTCAAACGCCTATACAGCAACCAGTCTAGAAATTGCTTACGATCAGCTATGCTCGTCACAATCACTACGTGTCGCTACGTACATGAACAGTCTCGCTCTGTTAACAACTTTATCAAATAAAGAGCATATATCTTATCATATATATATCTTAGCATATATATATAAGGCTTATATCTCCTATTCATTGACAGCCCACACTAGCAGTTGACTTGTTTTCTTTTCACTAGAATTACACATATATTTTTTTTGTGTCAATGGCCGATTCGAGTGGCTTCAATGATGCCTAAACTGTAGTGAAACACGTGCGAATGTATGGACGCACTAACAATGGATTGTTACTTATCATCCTTACAACCATACATGATCCAATACGTGGTTAGTGAGGCTCGCGAGTTCTTCACTACTTCGTCGTGTTTGATGAGCAGATGAGGCTCTTTTCTCAGTGGGCCCTGCAGCTAAATGACTGTGCTGATGTTAGCTTATTGTGGCTGCGGCTTATAACGCCCACCCATCCCCTTTCTCAGCTTAGCACAGCTTGAGTGGAGATTGATTTCACGGGCCGACAAAATGTCCGCCGAAACAGACGTTTGTACGTGTGGCGCTTTATCCTGACTAAGCGCAGAGAGGGAAGGTGGGGAGATATTGTCCTACCACCACCCCGTCCCTTCCGTCCTCCCCTCCTAACCTCCCCCCCCCCCCCCCCCCCCCCCCCCCCCGCCTCTCAACTCCTCGCTCCTTTCCTCTCTTCTTGACGCTCTCCACCCTCCCCTACTACTCTCTATCTCTGTACCCTCCCACCACACACACACACACACACACCTTCACCTTCTCGAAAGATGGCGCCGGTCATGTGATCAGCTAGCTAAATGGGAC
>JADBJO010000888.1:492500-500000 GCA_016801955.1 Conus betulinus
CTTTTTTTTTCTTACTGTCTGTCTTTCTTTCTTTCTTAGTTTTTTTTAACAGTGTGTGTGTGTGTGGTGGGTGTGGTGTGGTGTGGTGTGGTGTGTGTGTGTGTGTGTGTGTGTGTGTGTGTGTGTGTGTGTGTGTGTGTGTGTGTGTGGTGTGTGTGTGTGTGTGTGTGTGTGTGTGTGTGTGTGTGCGCGCGCGCGCGCGCGCATGTGTGGTGTGTGTGTGTGTGTGTGTGTGTGTGTGTGTGTGTGTGTGTGTGTGTGTGTGTGTGAGAGAGAGAGAGAGAGAGAGAGAGAGAGAGAGAGAGAGAGAGAGGACATTTTCATTTTCTTCTATCATCAGAATCGCCTAGATCTGTATTTCTCGTGCTTTTGGGCCCACAAACAGATCGTCCCAAACGTCCAGAACAGACTCTCTCTCTGATGTAGGCCAATGACATAGCACCTGCCGCCCCATCCCGTTCTCACTCCGCCCTCGCCTCCCCCTCCACCCCCCCCCCCCCCCCCCCCCCCCCCCCCCCCCCCCCACATCCCCCCCACTACCCCCCCACCCCCCCCCCTCTCTTTCTCCACACCCCCACGCCTACCCTCCAGTTGCACCCTACCCACCCCACCCCCGTTTCCCTTTTCTTGCTTTGGGTGTGTGCATACAGTGAGCAACTCACCTTGGCTTTTTCGTGGCTGAGAGAGGCCTTTTTTTTTCTCTGCCTTTTGTTTGGTGGTGGTGTCTCATTTTTCTTTTTTCTTTCTTTCTTTCTGTCTTTCTTTCTGTTTTTTTCTTTCTGTCTTTCTTTCTCTCTTTCTCCCCGTTGTTGTTTTGTTTTGTTTTTGTTTTGTTTTGTTTTGTTTTTCTCGGGCACCCTGTTCCCATTGTTTCCCTCTTTTGTTGTCTCCACCCTTTCCTCACTCTCTTTGTCTGCTTAGACGCAAGTCGCAACACACACACACACACACACACACACACACACACACACACACACTTGTTCTGTCCGTCCGTACGCCTGATTTCAGTATAGCACACGTTCTGTAAGTCCACACGCAGTGTGACATACATATAATTATGCTGTAGGTCAGCCAGAGTGCCGAGTCACATTTGGTAAGTCTGCCTGAAAGCTGTGTAACACAGTACTGTTACTCTGCCTGAGTCACTCTCACAGGGTGCTGTAGGTCTGCCTGGGTGTCGTGTTACATAATACTACAAGTCTGTCTGAATGCAGAGTACCTAGTACTGTCTGCATCGGTGCAGAGTTACAAAGTACTTCAAGTCTTCCTGAATGCAGTGTCACACGTGACGGTATTGTAAACTTTGAGCGAACGCAGTGTCACACGTGAGGACGCTGTTAGTCTGCCTGGGTGCAGTGTCACACGCGACAGTATTGTAGGTCTGCCTGAACGCAGTGTCAAAGAGCACTGTAAGTTTGCCTGAGTGTCGTGTCTCACAGTACTGTAAGTCTGCCTGAGTGTGAGCGAAGTCAGCACTGTAAGTCTGCCTGAGTGCGATGTCAGCACTGTAAATCTGCCTGAGTGCGAGCGAAGTCAGTACTGTAAATCTGCCTGAGCGAGAGCAAAGTCAGTACTGTAAATCTGCCTGAGCGAGAGCGAAGTCAGTACTGTAAATCTGTCTGAGTGAGAGCGAAGTCAGTACTGTAAATCTGCCTGAGTGAGAACGGAGTTAGTACTGTATGTCTGCCTTAGTGACAGCTAAGTCAGTACTGTAAGTCTGCCTGAGTGCGAGTGAAGTCAGTAAAATATTGTAAGTCTGCCTGAGTGAGAGCGAAGTCAGTACTGTAAGTCTGCCTGAATGCGAGCGAAGTCAGTACTGTAAGTCTGCCTGAGTGCGAAGTCAGCACTGTAAGCCTGCCTGAGTACGAAGTCAGTACTGTAGGTCGCCTGAGTGCAAGTGAAGTCAGTACTGTAAGTCTGCCTGAGTGCGAGCGAAGTCGGCACTGTAAGTCTGCCTGGGTACGAAGTCAGTACTGTAAGTCTGCGTGAGTGCGAGCGAAGTCAGTAAGTGTAAGTCTGCCTGGGTACGAAGTCAGTATCGTAAGTCTGCGTGAGTGCGAGTGAAGTCAGTATTATATTGTAAGTCTGCCTGAGTGCGAGTGAAGTCAGTATTGTAAGTCTGCCTGAGTGCGAGTGAAGTCAGTATTGTAAGTCTACCTGGGTACGAAGTCAGTACTGTAGGTCTGCCTGAGTGCGAGTGAAGTCAGTATTGTAAGTCTGCCTGAGTGCGAGCGAAGTCAGTACTGTAAGTCTGCCTGGATACGAAGTCAGTACCGTAAGTCTGCGTGAGTGCGAAGTCAGTACTGTAAGTCTGCCTGAGTGCGAGGCAAACAGTACTGTAAGTCTGCGTGAGTGCGAAGGCAAACAGTACTGTAAGTCTGTGTGGGTTGCGAAGGCAAACAGTACTGTAAGTCTGGTAAACAGTATTGCAATTCTGCCTGAGTGCGAAGACACACAGCATTGTAATTCTGCCCGAGTGCGAAGTCAAATAGTATTGTAATTCTGCCCGAGTGCGAAGTCAAATAGTACTGTAATTCCGCCTGAGTGCGAAGTCAAATAGTACTGTAGTTCTGCCTGACTGCGAAGTCAAATAGTACTGTAGTTCTGCCTGAGTGCAAAGTCAAATAGTACTGTAGTTCTGCCTGAGTGCGAAGTCAAATAGTACTGTAAATCTGCTTGAGTGCGAAGTCAAATAGCATTGTAATTCTGCTTGAGTGCGAAGTCAAATAGTACTGTAGTTCTGCCTGAGTGCGAAGTCAAATAGCATTGTAATTCTGCCTGAGTGCGAAGTCAAATAGTACTGTAATTCTGCCTGAGTGCGAAGTCAAATAGTACTGTAATTCTGCTTGAGTGCGAAGTCAAATAGTACTGTAATTCTGCCTGAGTGCGAAGTCAAATAGTACTGTAGTTCTGCCTGAGTGCGAAGTCAAATAGTACTGTAATTCTGCCCGAGTGCGAAGTCAAATAGTACTGTAATTCTGCCGAGTGCGAAGTCAAATAGTACTGTATTCTGCCCGAGTGCGAAGTCAAATAGTACTGTAGTTCTGCCTGAGTGCGAAGTGCGAAGTCAAATAGTACTGTAATTCTGCTTGAGTGCGAAGGCAAACATTACTGTAATTCTGCCCGAGTGCACATAATACTGTAGTCTGCTGAGTGCAGTGTCACATAGCACTGTAAGTCTGCTGAGTGCAGTATCATATAGTACTGTAGTCTGCTGAGTGCAGTGTCACATAGTACTGTAAGTCTGCTGAGTGCAGTGTCACATAGCACTGTTACTCTGCTGAGTGCAGTGTCACATACTACTGTAAGTCTGCCTGAGTGCAGTGTCATATAGTACTGTAGTCTACCTGAGTGCAGTGTCACATTACATAGTACTGTAGTCTGCTTAGTGCAGTGTCATATAGTTCTGTAAATCTGCCTGAGTGCAGTGTCATATAGTACTGTAAGTCTGCCGAGTGTAGTGTCACATAGTACTGTAAGTCTGCTGAGTGCAGTGTCACATAGTACTGTAACTCTGCCTGAGTGCAGTGTCACTTAGTACTGTCAGTCTGCCTGAGTGCAGTGTCATATAGTGCTGTCAGTCTACATGAGTGCGGTGTCACATATTACTGTAAGTCTACCTGAGTGCAGTGTCACATAGCACTGTAAGTCTGCTGAGTGCAGTGTCACATAGTACTGTAAGTCTGCCTGAGTGCAGTGTCATATAGTACTGTAAGTCTGTCTGAGTGCAGTGTCATATAGTACTGTCAGTCTACCTGAGTGCAGTGTCACATAGTACTGTAAGTCTGCCTGAGTGCAGTGTCATATAGTACTGTCAGTCTGCCTGAGTGCAGTGTCATATAGTAGTGCTGTCAGTCTACATGAGTGCGGTGTCACATATTACTGTAAGTCTACCTGAGTGCAGTGTCACATAGCACTAAGTAAGTGCTGCTGAGTGCAGTGTCACATAGTACTGTAAGTCTGCCTGAGTGCAGTGTCATATAGTACTGTAAGTCTGTCTGAGTGCAGTGTCATATAGTACTGTCAGTCTACCTGAGTGCAGTGTCACATAGTACTGTAAGTCTGCCTGAGTGCAGTGTCATATAGTACTGTCAGTCTGCCTGAGTGCAGTGCCACATAGTACTGTCAGTCTGTCTGAGTGCAGTAACACATAGTACTGTAAGTCTGCCTGAGTGCAGTGCCATATAGTACTGTCAGTCTGCTTGAGTGCAGTGTCATATAGTACTGTGAGTCTGTCTGAGTGCAGTGTCATATAGTACTGTCAGTCTGCCTGAGTGCAGTGTCATATAGTACTGTAAGTCTGCCTGAGTGCAGTGTCACATAGTACTGTAAGTCTGTCTGAGTGCAGTAACACATAGTACTGTAAGTCTGCCTGAGTGCAGTATCATACAGGACTGTCAGTCTGCCTGAGTGCAGTGCCATATAGTACTGTCAGTCTGCCTGAGTGCAGTGTCATATAGTGATGTAAGTCTGCCTGAGTGCAGTGTCATATAGTACTGTAAGTCTGCCTGAGTGCAGTGTCATATAGTACTGTAAGTCTGCTGAGTGCAGTGTTATATTGTACTGTAAGTCTGCCTGAGTGCAGTGTCATATAGTACTGTAAGTCTGCCTGAGTGCAGTGTCATATAGTACTGTAAGTCTGTCTGAGTGCAGTGTCATATAGGACTGTCAGTCTGCTGAGTACAGTGTCATATAGTACTGTAAGTCTGTCTGAGTGCAGTGTCATATAGTACTGTCAGTCTGCCTGACTGCAGTGTCATATAGTACTGTAGTCTGCCTGAGTGCAGTGTCATATAGTACTGTAAGTCAGTCTGAGTGCAGAGTTACCTTTGTGCAGTGTAAGAACTGTAATCTGCCTGACTGCAGTGTCATATAGTACTGTAGTCTGCCTGACTGCAGTGTCATATAGTACTGTGTCTGCCTGACTGCAGTGTCATATAGTACTGTATTAGTCTGCCTGAGTGCAGTGTCATATAGTACTGTAAGTCTGCCTGAGTGCAGTGTTATATTGTGCTGTAATCTGCCTGAGTGCAGTGTCATTAGTACTGTCAGTCTGCTGAGTGCAGTGTCATATAGTACTGTAAGTCTGCTGAGTGCAGTGTTACTTTTGTGCAGTGTAAGAACTGTAATCTGCCTGAGTGCAGTGTCATATAGTACTGTAAGTCTGCTGAGTGCAGTGTCATATAGTACTGTAAGTCTGCTGAGTGCAGTGTCATATAGTACTGTAAGTCTGCTGAGTGCAGTGTTACTTTTGTGCAGTGTAAGAACTGTAATCTGCCTGAGTGCAGTGCCATATAGTACTGTCAGTCTGGCTGAGTGCAGTGTCATATAGTACTGTAAGTCTGCTGAGTGCAGTGTCATATAGTACTGTAAGTCTGTCTGAGTGCAGTGTCATATAGTACTGTCAGTCTGTCTGAGTGCAGTGTCATATAGTACTGTAGTCTGCCTGAGTGCAGTGTCATATAGTACTGTCAGTCTGCCTGAGTGCAGCGTCATATAGTGCTGTCAGTCTGCCTGAGTGCAGAGTCATATAATACTGTCAGTCTGCTGAGTGCAGTGTCATATAGCACTGTAAGTCTGTCTGAGTACAGTGTCATATATACTGTAAGTACTGTGCAGTCTGTCTGAGTGCAGTGTCAGTGTATATAGTACTGTAAGTCTGTCTGAGTGCAGTGTCATATAGTACTGTCAGTCTGCCTGAGTGCAGAGTCATATAATACTGTCAGTCTGCTGAGTGCAGTGTCATATAGTACTGTAAGTCTGTCTGAGTGCAGTGTCATATAGTACTGTCAGTCTGCCTGAGTGCAGTGTCATATAGTACTGTAGTCTGCCTGAGTGCAGTGTCATATAGTACTGTAAGTCTGTCTGAGTGTAGTGTCATATAGTACTGTCAGTCTGTCTGAGTGCAGTGTCATATAGTACTGTAAGTCTGCCTGAGTGTAGTGTCATATAGTACTGTAAGTCTGTCTGAGTGCAGTGTCATATAGTACTGTAAGTCTGCTGAGTGCAGTGTCATATAGTACTGTAAGTCTGTCTGAGTGTAGTGTCATATAGTACTGTAAGTTTGTCTGAGTGCAGTGTTACCTTTGTGCAGTGTAAGTCTGCCGCACTGCAGTGCGATATACGTTCTGTAATCCGCCACAATGCAATGCAATACACGTACTTTAAATCTGCTGCAATGCAATGCATATACGTACTTTAAATCTGCTGCAATGCAGCGTAATATACGAACCGTAAGTCTGACGGAATGCAGCGCAGTATACGTGCTGTAATTCTGACGGAATACAGTGCAATATACGTACTCTAAGTCTGCCGGAATATAGTGCATATACGTACTCTAAGTCTGCCTGAATACCGTGCAGTATACGTACTCTAAGTCAGCCAGAATACTGAGCAGTATACGTACTCTCTAAGTCAGCCGGAATACAGTGCAATATACGTACTGCAAGTCAGCTGGAATACAGTACAATATATGTACTCTTAGTCTGCCGGAATGCAGTGCGATATACGTACTCTTAGCCTACCGGAATGCCGTGCAATATACGTACTCTAAGTCAGCCAGAACACAGAGCGATATACGTACTCTAAGTCAGTCGGGAATGCAGTGCAATATACGTACTCTAGATCAACCGGAATACAGTACAATGTACGTACTCTTAGTCTGCCTGAATGCAGTGCAATATACGCACTGTTAGTCTGCAACCGGGGGTACAGTGCAGTTTGCATAATGCAAGTCTGCTGCGGTGCAGTGCAACATACGTGCTCAAAGTCTGCCGGAATACAGTGCAATATCCGTATCTAAGTCTGCCGGAATGCAGTGCAATATCCGTATCTGTCTGTCGGAATACAGTGCAATATACGTATCTACGTCTGCCAGAATACAGTGCAATATACGTATCTAAGTCTGCCGGAATATAGTGCAATGTACGTATCTAAGTCTGCCGGAATACAACGCAATATACCTATCTACGTCTGCTGGAATACAGTGCAAATGTCCGTATCTAAGTCTGCCGGAATACAGTGCAATATCCGTATCTAACTTTGACAACTGGCGCGCGCGCGCGCGCGTGCGCGCGCACCCACACCCATACACACACACACACACACACACACACACACACACACACACACACACACACACCACAGAGTCACACACGTATGCAAACACGCACGCACGCACGCACTCACGCACACGCGCGCGCGCGCGCGCGCCGCACACACACACACACACACCACACACACACACACACACACACACACACACATACGCCAACCAGAGACTCACCACACACACGCACGCACGCACGGACGCATGCACACACGCAAGCACTCAGGCACACACACACACACACACACACACACACACACACACACACACACACATGCGCGCACGCGCGCACTATCTCCTCTCTCGGTTTCTCTCGGTTACACACACACACCACACACACACACACACACACACACACACACACACAATTGCCTTCGGAGCAATTTCAAAGG
>JADBJO010000888.1:502500-510000 GCA_016801955.1 Conus betulinus
GAGGGAAAACCGTATTAACCTGAGGGTCACAACTCGGGATGGCAACAGTTTTTCCTGAGAAGAATAACTGTTTTCCTTGGTTTTATATTAGACCTCATGTGTTTCCTCTATTTTTCCTTGAGAGAAGAATTTCTTGTTATCCTTGTTTGTTTGTTGTTATTGTTGTTTTTTGTGAGGAAAACAGATATCACCGTGGAAAATGTTGTTAACAGAGAAAACGCATAGGGGTCGCTTTTTATCATGAGAAGTGCATGTGCGCGTGATGCAGCAAAAAAGAGGGAAAACAGTTATTATCTTGTCTTGTAGATAGATCACAAGTATTTCCCTCCAAAGGACTCGCACCTGTTTTCTGATTTTAGTTTTGTTTTGTTTGTTTTTTTTCTTTTTTCCTTCGTCAAGGATAATACCTGTTTTTCCCCGTGAAAATACGGAAAACAATTGCGATCCTAAGGTACAACATCGACAATAACTATTTTCCTTAAAGAAAAAAAAAAGGGAAAAAAATTGTGATCCTGAAGAAAACCGGAAAATACATTTATTACCCGTAGATTAGAAAATGAAAAAAAAAAAAAGTTGTAATCCTGAGAGGTCACAACTTAACCCCCGTATTCCTGAAGCATTACAGCATTTTCCCTGGGGAAAACAGCTATTACCAGCTTTTGAAGCAACTATGTTGCCATAGTTCACGCTGAGAGTGATTCTGTCGCTGCTGCTGCTTTTCCCAGCTAGCCTGGCTCTCTGGCCTGATTTCTCGGTACCTTTCGTATTGGCACTTACTACTTAGTCTACTTACTTTGCTGGCTCACAATAATATCATGTACCATTCTCATAACCGAGCAGTCAGCCCGTTTAACCTCGCTCGGCTCAAGCCGACCGACCAGCAAGAAACCAACTAAACGGCATAGACTCGGCTCTCTCTCTCTCTCTCTCTCTCTATCGCGCGCGCGCGCAAAGCAGGTCACTTCAAAACCGAAATGAGAGACAGCGAGAGAGAGCACGTGCTGGGCCGGAAGCAGACTCAGCTGTTTTTTAGAGGGGTTGGCCGAGATTAAATGTTTCCACCAAACTGGGATAACTGCAGGTTTTTTCCTTTTTTTTTTCTTCCTTTTTTTGAGGGTGTATGGGGAATTTCGTGGTATTTTAATTTGACGGAGTTATGGGGATATATTGAGGCTTAAAAATATCGCCTGGAATAATAATAATGAGTGGTTCTCCTGAAGAAAGTTTTAATTAGAAGGAAAACAGTAACGTTTTGGTAATTTTTCCTTTAATGGGATATTATTGAGAAAAAAAAACAAACAAACAACACAACAACAACAACAACAACAAACCAGAATGATACTGTTGGACTCGACTCGGTGGAAATACTGAGAACAGTGTAATGCAATGCAATATAATACAATACAATCGAACTACAATACAACACCCGTCTGAGAAATACAGTGTATACTATCGAATGAAGCACAATGCATTACAATATAAATAGGCATTACTGAAAATACACAGCAATAGAATGCAGTGCAATATAATAATTGCACCACAGTTCACAATGTAAATCAGTGCTCTGCAAGACAAGGTAATGCAATGGGACACATTCCATCAGTATGCAACACAACTGAACACAACACATATGTTACAACACAACTTAACTCAGTACAACACATACAACACAAAATAAATGTAACATAACATCATACGACTACAACGCAGTACAATGCTATAACAGTATAGAACACAATTCGACGCGACACGACATAACACAACACGACACAGTACAGTACAGTACAGTACAGTGCAGCACAGTGTAAGGCAGTACAATACAATGGATAGAACACATTATAACAGAACACTGAACACAACACACTGCAATGTATGACATACACACCGCATACCTAACTTGGCTTATACTGGGCTCTACTATTTATTTGCCTCGTCTTCTGTCCTTTTTTTCCTCCTTTTTTCCCCCTTTCTTTCTATTCATTGTTCCATTCTTTTTTCTTTCGTTTTCAGTTTCTTCCCTTTCTTTCTCTTCCCTTTTTTCGTCTTCCTTCTTTGTTTTCGTCTTTTTTCTTTGCTTTGTTCTCTCTCTCTCTCTCTCTCTCTCTCTCTCTCTCTCTCTCTCTCTCTCTCTCTCTCTTCGTTTTCTTTCTTTTTCTTTTTCAGTGTTTTTCTTTTTTCTTTCCCTCTTTTTTTTTTTTTCTTTCTTTGCCATGTTTTCCTTTTACTTTCTTACTTTTAATGAGGATTCTTTCTTTCTTTTTTTTTCTATTTACTGCTTTTTTTGTTTTTCTGGCCTTTTGTTTCTTTTTATTCTGCTTCTTTTTTGTTTGTTTCTTTCTTTTCTTTCCTTCCCTTTATTTTCTTTTTTTCCTTTCTCCTGTATGTCTGTCTTATACCTTGATTTTTTAACCGTCGCTTGACTGTTTTTTTTTTTTTTTTTTTTTGCTGTTGTTATGTTTCTTCCAACTGTCCTTCCCTACTCTTTTAGGTCGGCTCAGCAGCTTGGTTGGTTTGTTTTGTTTTAACAAACCCTTTTCTCTGTCTCATTCATTCTGGATTTTTCTTTCTTTCACTCTTTTTGTTCTTTTGTCCATGAATTCTTCTTTCTTTCTGTTTTACTTATTTCCTTTCTTTTTTAATCTTTCTTTGGTCGGCTCAGTTTTTTGTACGTCTCTCTCTCTCTCTCTCTCTCTCTCTCTCTCTCTCTCTCTCTCTCTCTCTCTCTCTCTCTCCATCTTTTTTTTTTCTAGATCTACATCATTCATTCTTTCTTTTGGTGTTTGTGTGAACTCTCTGGTAGGAATAACGAGTATGAACATCGCTATTTGTCATGAAAAAAATGATTTTGTTAAACTTTTTTCTCTTCTTTTATTATTTTTTTTTCGTTTCTTGTCGTTGTTTTTCTCCCTCCTTGTTCGTTAGAACTCTCTTTCCCTCCTCCGTTTCCCTCTTTCTGTCCTTTTCCTTTCTGTCCATCTTTCTTTTCCCTTTTTTGTTTCTTTTATATGGTTTCCCCACCCACAACCCTCTGCCCCTCCGCTGCCTACTCTCTCTCTCTCTCTCTCTTTCTCTCTCTCCATCCCCCTTCTCTCTTTCCCTCTCTCTCTCGCTCTCGCTCCTCTCTCTCTCTCTCACACGGTCTCTCTTTTCTGTCTCCTCTCTCTCTCTGTTTCTTTTTTTCACATGCGCGCGCGCGCGCGCGCGCGCGCGCGCGCGCACCACACACACACACACACACACAACACACACTCTCTCTCTCTCCCTCCTCTCCTCTCTCTCCGCCTCTCTCCCTCTCTCTCTCTCTCTCTCAGACATATAGAGTAGAGAAGAGGGAAGAGGAGGACGGGGGAGGAAAAAAAAAAAAAAAAAACGCAAGAGACGTGAGTGGGAAGGAAAAAAAGTAAACGTAAATTTATCTCTTTTTTTTTTTTTTAAAGAACACATTCAGTTTTACCCAAACCCGCTTTTTTCTCTTTTTTTTTTTTTGTCTTTCATTGTTTGGTTTAATGCGTTTTGTTTGACCAGGAGGTATGGGGGATCTCGTTTCAATAATACCACCATATGTCAATGGGAACGTGTCAATACCAGCGGACCACGCACGACTCATACACGCCATGCCCTTCACCTACTTATCAAAGGCATCGGGGGGTGGGGGGGGGGGGGGGGGGGGGGGGGGGGGGGGGGGGGGGGGGGGGGGGGTGGGGGGGGGGGGGGGGAGGGTGTAGGGGGCATTTTTTGCTGTATCTACCCATCGCGTGGTTGTTATGAAATCCGATCCGCTTTGCAGTCATACGAGGACGTTGGAGGCCTTTCTAGTGCGATAACTTCTTCAGCGCGTTCCGGTATCTTATACTCGAGAGTTATAGTCCGTTCACTCGGACTTCGTTGAGTGCAGAAATTTGTGGGAAGAAATCGTGGAAAAAAGATAGATAAAAGATATGGTAGACAGAAAAAGGACAGTAGACGACAGTACAGCAAAGGAGGAGACAGAGTTACTGAGAGCGAAAGGAAAAGGGGACGTTACTAGCACAGAATGTCCAGAGGGGGGAACTATTTGTACAAAGAGACCACCCCCCCCCCCCCCCCCCCCCCCCCCCCCCCCCCCCCCCCCCCCCCCGGTATCCCCACGGGGGAAGTGTGCAATCAAAGAGTATATAACAAGAAAACATCCTTCGATGCAGTGTTGCGGCGGGGCATGTGCTGCTCAGCTTTGCGGTTTTAACGACTAACATGGAGAAGTTCATTGGCGACGTCCCTTCTTGCTAGTAGCTGTGTGTGTGTGTGTGTGTGTGTGTGTGTGTGTGTGTTTCCAAGCTTGAGAGAGACGAATTGTCGTCATTTGTGTCGAAGTATCTGAGGTCATCGTGTTTATTTGATTTCTGAAAGGCCAGAATTTATGGATCAAGACGTTTTTAGTTAGTTAGTTAGTTAGTTAGTGTGTGTGTGTGTGTATGTGTGTGTGTGTGTGTGTGTGTGTGTGTGTGTGTGTGTGTGTGTGTGTGTGCCAGTTGTCAAAGTGCGCGTGCGCGCCGGTGTTCATTTGGGCTTTAATTTATTTTTATTTGTTTTTAAGGACAATAGTGAAAAGAAAATGGATGAATTCTCTTTGGAGTAAGGGCTTGCTTCCCTTATGATCTCTCTCTCTCTCCCTCTCTCGCCCTGTCGCCCTATGCCAACCCTCCCTCCCTCCCCATTCTCTCTCTGTTTCTGTCTCTCTCTTCTCTCTCAGTCTTTCTAACCCCCCCTTCCTCCCGCCGTCCTTCTCTCTCTCTCTCTCTCATCTCTCGTCTCTCTCTCTCTCTCTCTCTCTCTCTCTCTCTCTCTCTCTTCATGGCGACATTTCGATATATATATATAATTATATGCAGCCCCACCCATCCCCTCTTCCTTTCCTCCTCTCCTGCTCCACCCCAACCATGGCTTCTCATCTCTCTCTCTCTCTCTCTCTCTCTCCCGTCTTCTCTCTCTCTTTTTTTTTGTGCTTATCTCACACTCTGATTTAGATGATGGTGTTTCCTTATACCATTTCGGTCACATACGTAATGTTCTCATCTCTAGCTGATGCATTTTGTACCATAGTGTTCAAGTGCTTCGGCTGTTCGGATGATCCCTGGAGTCTTTTAGCCAGGGTACGACAACAACAACAACAACAGTTTATTGACCCCCCCCCCCCCCCCTATTGTAAAGCCTCGTTTAGTGATTTATAAACAAGTCCTAAGGAAGCGACAGTTTGGATGGGGAGCACTTTACTTCTGCACTTTCGTTTTCCAGGCTGTAGAACGTTTGTGGACTCTCCAGGACTGCCCCCCCCCCCCCCCCCCCCCCCCTCGTGAACAAGGCATTCAGAGGCATGAGGCCTTTGAGAAGCATTACACTCGTTTGTTTTTGTACTCTCTCCTCTTCCCCTCCCTCCCTCCCTCCCCCCTCGTTCTCTTCTCTCTCTCTCCTCTCTCTCTCTCTCTCTCTCTCTCTCCTCTCTCTCTCCCCTCTCCTCCTCTCTCTCTCTCTCCTCTCTCGCTTTTAGAGACATCCGAGTATGGTCTGTCTTGATTATAGGCAATTTTTACATTTGTGGTGGATGAATATCAATGTTTTTAATGCAGGGTAGAGACAAAATTGTCTTCAAAGGTCATATCATTGAACGTACATGTATGGTCGTCCAGATTAGTCGATGACAACGTTTTCAACGTGGTCACAAAGTAGAAAGCACAATCAAGGAAACAACCAACCATTATCATCAATCTCATCAATCATCATCATCATCATCAAATCATCATCAAGCTGATTGATAAGAAGAAGAAGACAAGAAGACAAGAACACGAAGAAGAAGAACAGAAGGATAAGAAGCAGAAGAAGGAGAAGAAGCGAACAGAAGAAGGAGGAGAAAAGAAGAAGAAGCAACGAAGGAGAAAGCAACAGAAGGAGAAGGAGAAGAGAAGGAGGAGAAGAAGAAGAGAAGAAGAAGAAAAAAGAAGAAGAAGAAGACTACGAAACAGAATGATAAGAAACAGAAGAATAAAGAAGAATAAGAATAAGAAAGACGTAATAAAAGAAGAACGCAGGAGGAGGAGGAGTGAGGAGAATAAGAATAAGAGAAGAACTAAGAATAGAAACAGAAGAAACATAAAGGAGAATAATCATAAGAAGAAGAAGACATAGAGAAGAAGATAATAAGAAGAAGAACCAGGATGATGAGTAGGATGATAATTAGAAAAGAACGGAAGAAGAAGAATAATAAGAAATAAACAGAAGAAACAGAAGGAGAAGAAGCGAGAAGAAGAAGCAGAAAGAAGAATAAGGAAGAATAAGAAGAAGAAGAAGAAGAAGAAGAAAACAGTATTGAGTAAAAGATGTAACAGCATTCAGTATAACTAATGTTTTGTCGCTGGCTGTAAGAATAAAGCACCGGGACTGTTCAACACAAAACGCTCGAACAAAGTATTAACTGTACATGCAATTCTGGACTCTTTTCTGAAATATTGTTACGATCATTTACGGCCAGCTTAAACCTAGCTTTGATTTTTCATTGTGAAGTAAAGGCGTATTGTCCCACGTGCTGAGAGAAGTACGATCTATGGTGAACCCTGTTCCTCATCTTTCAGTTCACCGTGTTGTGTTAATGAATCGGTGAGGGAACATTTGATTCCATTTTCAGTGGACGAAGAAAAGAATGCAACTTTGTTCCATTGAACACTTTCGAGAACCAAAGATAAAGTTCGCGCGCGCGCGCGCGCGCGCGCGCGCGCAAACACACACACACACACACACACACACACACACACACGTACGCACGCACGCACGCACGGGCTGACAAATACACACGCACACATGTACATACACATGCAAGCAGTCACATGTACAACCTCAAAAACGCGCGTTCATACCATGCGTGCATGCATGTTGACACACACACACACACACACACACACACACACACACACCACACACACACACACACACACACGTACAATACACTCAAATACTCAAACACTCGCAAATTCATACTCGCATACATACACAACACTCGTTCACACGTCACACTCGTAAGCACAAACTGCAGATACGAACGCACGCACGCACGCACCCACACGCGCACGCACGAGCACACACACACACACAACACACACACACACACACACACACGCACGCACGCACGCACGCACGCACGCACGCACGCGCGCGCGCGCGCGCGCGCTACATCATAAAGATTGGACGTAAGATGAGAAGCTAATATGTATGTTCAGATCGAGAGATCAGAGAGAGATAAAGTGGGGGGGAGAGGGGGGAGAGAGGAGAGGAGAGGAGAGAGAGAGAGAGAGAGAGAGGAGAGAGACCGAGACGAGAGACAGAGAGAGAGACAGAAGGAGAGACAGACAAACAAGACACATACATACAGACAGACAGACAGAACGACAGCAGGACACACGCACACATGCACGCGCGCGCGCGCGCACACACACCACACACACACACACACACACACAGACCCACACAAGAGAG
>JADBJO010000888.1:523946-537252 GCA_016801955.1 Conus betulinus
CAGTAGTGGCGGATGAGAAAAAAAAAAAAAAAAAAAAAAAAAAAAAAAAAAATCAATCATCACGAAATAGAATGCGTTTTCTCAATATTGAAATATTTTTGATCTTGGTCTCAACACAAGTCAGCTGTCAGCGATTGAGATTTTGTTATAGTTCTTGTGTATATGTGTGTAAAACATGACACTGCGATGTAGATTTAAGACACTCGCGTGCATGTATAATTCTTAGATTGGCAACACATGGTCGTTTACGCTTTAAATTAAAAATTACATTAAGTTCGTTTTGGGTTTTTTTTTTTGTTGAGTTGTGTTTTTTTTCTTTTCTTTCTTTTTTTTCATTCATTTTTATTTTTCGTTGTTTCTGTTTAAAAAACAAACAAACAAAACAAACAAACAAAAACCACCCTGTGCGCCATTTGCCTGAGATGTCAAAAAAAGAAACTGGTGCACTTTTGTATGTTAAGTATGTCATACGGTTCGAGAATTATTTATGTTCAAAGATGGGTTGCTTCCAGGGTTCTGCTAGTTTTCAGGGGGAAAAATACTGTTTTCACGTGTGGATGGAAACCTTAAATAGGCCGGGAATGGTGAAAAGCTGATAACGAACAAGACAGGAACTCTGTGCCCCGTGATGAAATTAATCGCTATACGCCTATAACTACCAACGGATGCTGCTTACGTCACCAAATCTCCAAATCATAATTGCCTGCACAGTGCACACAGAACAAACAAGGCGAAATCCACAGTAGAGGAGGTTCCAAGCTTGTCGTTGTATTCTATATCTGACACATATACACAGCAAAATCACTGGATAGAAACGGGAAAAACCAACAAACAAACAAACAAACAAACAAAACCACGAACAATTATTCAAGGCAGGCACAGCCTTTTCGATCTTAAATGTTTTGTAGAAGGAAGCGAGGAAGCTTGTATAATTAACACGCGTGTTAAACAGTCATGCTTTTGCTGTCATTTATTAAATGGCCCTCTGCCATTAAATTGCGCTGCGGCGCCCGCGCCGCGGCGCATGCGCGCGCGTTGTGGTGGGCATGTGTATGGTGTGTGTGTGGTGTGTGTGTGTGTGGTGTGTGTGTGTTGTGTGTGTGGTGGTGGTGTGCTGTGATGTTGTGTGTTCGCGCGCGCGCGCTCGGCGCGCACCGCGCGCTTCACACGTATACAAAATCACTCGATGTTTTAGAACTTTTTTTCGATACGCGTATTTGTCAAAATTCCTCAGTCGGGCAAAGAAAGCTTGAGAACGTGAAACCGTACAGCACTGCAAAATTTTATGACAAAACCCAATATGAATTCTGATTACAATGTTGCCAGTTATAACGCATGATCCCACCCCCTGCCAAAACGAAAGGCCATACACGCATCTCAAAGTCATTAGGTGAGTCTGCAAATCAAACAATGTATCTATAATCAGTACTACAGACAAATCATGGACGATCCAGTCTGTCTGTCTACCCAAACAGCACAAGTTCATATCACTTCCCAGTGCCGTTCGCTTTTTAGTGCTGCTTGCCTATCACTACTGTTTACGCTGCTGTTCACTTCTCACTGCTTACATTTCTCACTGCTTCACCCTGTTGTTCACTTCTCACTGCTTACATTTCTCACTGCTTCACATTGTTGTTTCACTTCTCACTGCTTACATTTTCTCACTGCTTCACCCTGTTGTTCACTTCTCACTGCTTACATTTCTCACTTCTTCACATTGTTCACTTCTCACTGCTTACATTTCTCACTGCTTGACCCTGCTGTTCACTTCTCACTGCTTACATTTCTCATGCTTCCCACTGCTGTTCACTTGTTACTGCTCACATTTCTCACTGCTGTCACTTCTGCTGCTTATAGTTCCGACTGCTGTCACTTCTAACTGCTTACATTCTCACTGCTGCTCGCTCGCTTCTCACTCGTACATTTCTCACTGCTATTCATTTCCCACTGCTGTCACTTCTCACTGCATACAATTCTCACTGCTGTTTCATTTCCCACTGCTGTCACTTCTCACTGCTTATCTTGCGACTGCTGTTCACTTTCAAACAGCTTACATCTCTCACTGCTGTTCACTTCTCACGGCTTATATTTCTCACTTCTGTTCATTTCCCACTGCTGTTCATTTGTCACTGCTTACATTTCCTGATACTGCTTTCATTTCCCACTGCTGTTCGTTTGTCACTGCTTACATTTCCTAATACTGTTCATTTCCCCACTGCTGTTCGTTTTGTCACTGCTTACATTTCCTGAATACTGTTCATTTCCCACTGCTGTTCGTTTGTCACTGCTTACATTTCCTAATACTGTTCATTTTCCACTACGCTACTCAGCTTCTCACCTGCTGTATACTTCTCACTCCCGTTCATGTCTCACCACTGTTCACTTCCCACTTTTGTTCTCTTTTCACTGTCTTTGACTTCTCATCGCTGTTCACTTTTCACTGTTATTCACTTCTCACTACTGTCCGTCTCCTCATTGTTGTTCACGTCTCACTGCTATTAACTTCCAATTGCTGTTCACCTTCCATTCTCACCACTGTTCGCTTCTCATTGCTGTTCACATCCCACGCTGTTCACTTCTTACAGCTGTTGACTTCTTACTGGCGTTCGCTTCAAACTGCTGTTTACTTTTCACTTTTGTTCACACGTCCCACTGCTGTTCCCTTTCACTTCCCATTGCCGCTCACTTTTCACTGCTTTTTTTGACTTCTCATTGCCGTTCACTTTTCACTGCTTTTGACTTCTCTCTACTGTTCGCTCTTCACTATTGTTCACTTCTTACTGTTGTTAACTACCCGTTTCATATTTTCATTTCTCACTACTGTTCACTTCTCTTTTACTGTTTACACCCATGGCTGTTCACTTCTCACAGTGGTTGATTTCTCACTGCCGTTCATTTTTCTCACTGCTACTTTACTTCTCACTGCTGTTCACTAACCAGTGCCCGTTTCACTTCTCATTGCTGTTCGCTTCTGACTATGGTTCACTTTTCACTGTTGTTCACATCTCGCCGTTGTCGACGTTTTGCAATTTCAGTAAATACTTTGTCTGAATCTTCCCATTTATTCGCTAGATGGCTGATCATATTAAGTAGTGAATATGTATTCACATAAGGCATGGAGGGGGAGGGGTGGTATAGTGTATGATCAGAATTTCTCTCAACTGTGCTTGCAAGCCAGTACAGTTTCAGCCTGTAGAGCCACATCATCAACTGACAATAACAGATGCAACTTAAAAGAAGCATGTCTTAATGTTGTCTGATAAATACCTCTGCGAAGGGCTTTTAATGCTAGTCCATTCATGCACGAAGAGAAAATAAAATAGACTGAAAACATAACCTTAAAAACCCGTTTTACCCCACGAGCGCAACTATGTAATCAGTTCCACTTCCAACCCTGGCCTTACCACCAATATGTGCATACCATGAATACATCGATATAGCTAGATTCTGATTCCATGTCTCCAAAGGATTGGCCATGCACAATTTCCTTCTAGTCAATCAAAGGCCGTTGTAAAATCGCTGATGGCTGCGTATTTGCGATTAAAACATTGTTGCTCAAGACGCGCCCCAGAAGCAGTCATATCATTAAACCCCTAGGTAAAATAGCCTTTTTTTTTCAATCCTCTTCCGTGTACCTCTCTCAGATCGTCCCTGATCACTGCTTGAAAGAAGAAGAAAGAAGACGGAGGGGAGGACCCCACCACCACCCGCCCACACCCCACGAAAATTGAAAGAAAGTGATGTCCTTAACCACATTGCAGAGCACAAAACAGGAAAGCCACAATTCCTTGCAGAGATACAGGACTCTGCACACAAGCCAACAGAAAACGGGAGGATCCTGATGAACTCTTCGGCTTGTATGGTGCCCCAAAAGATTCCCCACGGAGTTTAGGTGATCATTTTTACTGTCTCTTATTGCGGACAGAGAGAGAGAGAGATTTTTCGAGAGAGAGAGAGAGATCTTGAGAGAGACGGAGAGAGGAGACGAGGAGAGAGAGAGAGAGAGAGAGAGAGAGAGATTCAGAGAATTTTCAGTTACAACTTACCAAACACTTTGAAGGGCACAAACGAACGTTGCAAAAAAAAAAAGTTTACGGTTCTAAAGTAGGTTTATTTTTTCTCCTCGCACACACAAAATCCTATTGACCGATGGTCACCATTGAGGGTCACAATAGTGTAACACATGTAAAGAGGAAGGTCATGACATGTAACAAGTAACGCATGTAAAACAGAGGGTCACGACAGCTGCCCCGCAAAATGCCCCAAACCCAAAGAAAACCGAACCACACAACACTTGATGATAACTTGACGTCATCACATCACGTGCACGTGGTCTGGTCACACTCTGTCATTGGTCAGACGCACACTGCCGATACTCGGCTGCTGAACACACCCCTTCCCTTCTCCTCCTCACCCCCACCCCACGCGGCCCCTGCCTTTCCATTATCCCTCCATCTATACATTCATCTTCTCCCTCCCCCACCCCACCCCACTTCACACCCTTTTCACTCCTCATTTATGACAGCGGGACATTGCACATGTTGTGCTTACGTCACATCAGATTGGTGCTGTCTGTATCAAGTGAAGTTACTGGCGCACCTCATTTGCACAGAGAGAGAGAGAGACCCTGAGAGAGAGAGACGAGAGAGCGAGAGAGAGAGAGGAGAGACTTCATACGCAAAACTTTTAAGCTCTCTGAACTTAAAGTTCCTAAAATGGTAGGGGGAAAAAAACAAGAACTAAAATCAGTTAGAGTGCTTAGTGGGTTTCTTTATTGTAGAAAATCTACAGATAAATGGCAAAACTTACACATTCACAGTGCACTTGAATGTTTTATAAAGTATACATCAGACACAGTTAAAACTGTATGTCGAGCACACACATCTCCCAATATGGGAGTGATGGAATATGTTTTTAGAAGGAGGAGTGGGTGAGAGGGCAGGGGACTGTGAAAGTAAAAAAAAAAACAAAAGAAGAAAAAACAAGGGGAAAAAAAACGGGGGGAAAGTAAAAAAATGAATATGAGGCTGAGCTATATTGCTCTAATTGTGGTTGTCACAGCTTAGTTCCTGTATGCTATCCGTTTTCGAGACGAGACAGCTGCAACTGTTAATCTTCGACGCTCGGATTTCCCTACTTGTGTGCCAACTAGGTCAGTGGTTGCTAGGTCCTGTGGAGCTTTGATTCTAGACGTTTTTGTTTTTTGCTTTTTTTTCTTTTTTTTTGTCTTGTTTTGTCTTTCAGCGTTACCACTTTCCGTAGACATAGTCTTCATAGACACTTTGAACCAGAGAGAGAGAGAGAGAGAGAAAACTGTGTGTGTGTGGTGTGTGTGTGTGTGTGTGTGTGTGGTGTGTGTGTGTGTGTGTGTGTTCGTGTGTGTGTGGTCAGAAGGTGGGGGGGGGGGGGGGCGAGCGGGCTCGCGTTTTTCTCAGTAACTCTCCTCAGGTATCAAGCACACCTGGCGGTTTCCACAATTGACTGACATTCTAATGCGAACATTAATATGTGACGTTTGGATGAAGAGTGTCATGGGTTTTATCTATGTACTGATGTTTGGTGTATTCACTCTGTGGGAAAACAACAACCATAAAAGAAAAAGAAGAACACAGTGTCCGTGTGTGTGTGTGTGTGTGTGTGTGTGTGTGTGTGTGGTGTGTGTGTTGTGTGTGTGTGTGTATGCGTGTGTGTTGTATGTGTGTGTGTTCGTGCATAAGTGCGTGCATGTGTGTGTGTGTGTGTGCATGTGTATGTGTGTGTATGCGCGTGCGTGTGAGCGTGCGTGCGTGCTCGCGTGCGTGCGTGCATTCCTGTGTCTGTGTATGTGTGCGTTTGTGTGTGTGTGTGTGTTTGTGTGTGTGTGTGTGTGCGCGCGCGCGCGCGCGCGCGGCGCGCGCGCGTTGCGCACGCGTGTGTGTCTGTGTGTGGATGATGAAGGAGCAGCTACATCCGGGTTGCAGTAAACGTGGAGAGAGACAATGTAATCACGGCACTGACTGGTGGAGATGTTTGTGCTATCCATCATCGTGACAGCCAACATAGCCGCCATCTCTCTCTGCTCCTGCCGCTGCTGCCTCTCTGACACGTCACATCTGACCAATATCCTCGACCATCCTGTCTCCCCCTCCTCACACGTACTTCCACCCCTCTTTCTGTCTGTGTGCACTGCTGCATGAACACACATGCCGGGCTGATAGTCCACTTATCCAAGATACAAGCACTAGGTGTGTGTGTGTTTGTGTGTGTGTGTGTGTGTGTGGTGTGTGTGTGTGTGTGTGTGTGTGTGTGTGTGTGTGTGTGTGTATGAGTGAGCAAGCGCAAGCAAGCGCGCGTGCGTTTGTGTATGTGTGTGTATGCATGTGTCTGTGTCTGTGGACTCTCTCTGTGTGGACTCTCTCTCTCTTCTCTCTCTCTCTCTCTCCTCTCTCTCTCTCTCACGCAATGAAGTGAAAAAAATCAGCCAATCACGCAGCTAACCTAAAACTCAGGTACTCAGACTGAAACATAAGTAAAAGTGATGCAGATGAGAAAAAAACACTGGTCTCTGCTCCGACTTATTTTTCGGTCTCTCGAATCCACAAAAAATCTCCAAAACAGGCACAACAATGGTATTTCTGAGAGCTGGAGGTTATAAGCCAAAATCGTTTTTCAATCGTGTGTAACCCATTATTCATGCAGCGTACATTTGTAACACCTCCTGGTACCTGATAAGGTCGGAATTCTCACTCTGTTCCGTGCATCACCAGAACAGTAACATCCTCTGTTACTTGAAAGTAGATATTCACACGCTTTTCAATGCATTTTAAATAGTACCGTCGTCTGCTTGGAGCCTGAAAGATCGGCATTATCGCTCTTTTATCCATGTTTCATAAGTGGTAAGGTTCTCTGATTGGTGCCTGGAAAGGTCGGCATTATCACCCCTTTATCCATGCTTCATAAGCGGTAAGATTCTGTGATTGGGCCTCAAAAGATCGGCATTATCACCCTTTATCCATGTTTTTCATAAGTGGTAAGGTTCTCTGATTGGTCTGCCTGAAAAGATCGGCATTATCACCCTCATACCATTTATCCATGCTTCATAAGTGGTAAGGTCTCTGATTGGTGCATGAATAGGTGGGGTCGGTCTCATTCTCCACAACTGCGACGCAGCTCTCCTGGCGTTGAACATGCATGGTGTTTTGGCCAGTTTGGATGTCATAAACCCGACAGCGTTAGGGTTAGGGTTAGGAGGTGGTCGCTGAGCTGGGGTCGGAGGACGTAGGCTGGTGGCAAGGAGACAGTCAGTCAGCCATATGTCATTAGATGTGGATGTGGAGGAGGGTAGTAGAGGTGGACTCTCTCACGCAGGTAGGTAGCCATCAGAGTGGAGTTTTGTGGAGGAGCTAACGAGGAGAGGGGAACGGAGAGGGGAGGGGGCAGAGTTCTTAACGGCTTGTGCGTGTCCGTTAAGGAACTACCAAAAGATCAGGTGGATATCGAGGGACGGAGAGGGAGAAGCAGGGTTTCACTCACTCATGTTGTGCCGCCCCATCAAATAGATACAGAGATATGTGGGGAATGGGTGGGGGAATATGCGAAAAGGGCGTACAGAGAGGGAGTCCTTTCACACAGACATGTTGCCCGTCAGGATACCGGATGTGTGGGGAAATAGCGAATAGGGCGTACAGAGAGGAGTTCCTTCACACAGACATTGTTGCCCGTCAGGATACCGGATGCTGTGGGGAATAGCGAATAGGGCGTGACAGAGAGGGAGTCCTTCACAGACAGACTGTTGCCCGTCAGGATACAGAAAGTTGTGGGGGGAATAGCGAATAGGGCGCGTACAGAGAGGGAGTCGTTCCACACAGACATGTTGCCCGTCAGGATACCGGGTTGCAGATGTAGGATGATAAGGGGAGGACCAGGGGGTTAAAACTCAGCTGTGTCGCCATCGTATAACAAAATGTAGAGTCTGGAGAGGGTGGTAGTTAGGTTAAGTGGGGTGTATGGGAGGATGGGGGAGGGTGGGGGGTAATTCACTCAGGAGTGCAGCCACTCAGGCCAATTGGATGTGGCGGAGTTTGGGAGGGTAGGAGGGGGACCCGGTAGGGTAAGGAGGGGGAGGTGGGGTGTAGCCGACATGTAACTGGATATAGCATGTTGGGGCAAGGGAGGAGATTAGATTAAGGTAGGGGTGAAGGAACAGGAATCATTCGCTCAGACGTGTCGCCATCAGCAATCGGATGTCGTTGCTGAGGGAGGATGAGAAGAAAATAGCGGGGTGAGACGGCGAGGGAGTACTTTACCCAGACGTGTTGCCGTAAGGGTCTTTGTATATGGATATTGAGGGATGGATAATAGGAGAGGAGAGATAGAGGGAGGGTAAGGATGGAGAGGAGGGGGGGGGGGGATAATTCGCTCAAATGTCTAGCCATCCAAGTAATTGGACGTGCACTTTGGGGGAGACAGAAGTGATGGGAGAAGGGGAAGCATGGGGATGGGGTGTGCGAGCACTCGGCCCGTGTAGGAGTGAGGGTATCTGGATATGGATTTGGGGGTGGAGGTGGGGTGAGGAGGGGCAGAGGGAAGGTGGGGGGACAGAGAATTCACACCCCACCCCCCCCCCCCCATGTCGTGTAGCCCGTCAAGTAATTGCATGTGTCCGTTGGAAGGAGGGGTAGGAGGGAAGGGGAGGGGAGAAAGAAGGAATAGGAGCAGGAAGGGACCAATTCACTTGGTCGTGTAGACGTCAGGTAATCGGATGGTGGATGTTGCGGAACGGAGGTAGAGAGGAGTAGGGAGGAGGAGGTGGGGGGCGGGATTTAAATTAACAAAAGGGGAGAGGAGTAATTCACTAGGTCGCGTAGCCGTCACGTAATGGATGAGGAAGATGCGGAAGAGAAAAGTGGGGGGGGGGGGGGGGGGGGGGGGGGTGGGGGGGGGTGAGGGTGGAGTTCAGGGCGCGTTAGGGCAGAAGGTGGAGAGGGTGATTCAGTCTGAAGTGAAGGCCGTCAGGTAATGGAATATGGCTGTTGCGGAAGAAAGGGAGTCGGGGAAGTTCAAGGTGATGAGGGCAGTAGTGCGTTAGGGGGAGGGGGTGGTGGTGGAGAGAATAATTCAGTCCGAGGGTGTAGCCGTCCAGGTAAAGTGGACGTGGATATTGGCGGGACAGGGCCGGCACAGAGCAGCACTTGCCGGCAGGGGCAGGGTCCATGTGACACTGAGGCGGTAAACCTGGAACTGTAGAACCACCTGCACACACCACCCCACACCCACACCACACGCGCGCGGCGCGCGCACCACACACACACACACAACACAACACACACACTCCCACACACACAAACACAGCACGCACGTCATCCGCCTGCGCCGGCGGTCAGGCGCGGCGGGAACCACCACACACACACGACCACACACTACACCAGCACCAGACACTACACGCACACAACTACCACGCAGAGGTCATAACACTCAACACTTGTTCAACTAGACGCAGTGGAAGAAAAGCTTCACACAACACCAACCCGACAGACGCCGCACAGACCAACCCACACGCAACACAGACAAGACACCCCACACACCCTCAGACGAGGGAGAGAGGGAAGAGGCCGGAAGAGGGACAGACACAGACACCAGAGCCAGGAGACAGTACAGCTGACAAGGACAGAACAGGAAGGGACGAGGGGAAAGGGATGACACAAGCGACAACCATTGACAGATTACTGCGTCTGCGTGGACGCTGCATCCTGCTGCTGCCTGAGTGATGCTGCTGCCCGTCGCTCATCCTCCCTGACCTCTCATCCACCTAGGAACGCGACTACCTACTATACTACTACCTAGTACTACGTCAACCGAGCGAAGTAACCGTGAGAATGGACAAAGGAAAGAAGACAGAATTTCAGCTATATAATTCGAGCCACTCACAGTATCCGGCTGGACGAAGAGGTATTTGATCGGTGCAAAAGGATACCCGGGTCCGAGTTACCTGGTTGAGACGGTAGGTTCGGAATTTGTAGAGGTGGACACTGGAGAGGCGGGGGTAGATGTTTGGTGAGGCGATGACAGAAACTGGACAGAGGTGAATGTGATACAGACGGCAGGGTGATAGTTTACGCATGGTGGGTAGAGGCTGGCCAGGACTTTGGCACGAGAGGGTGAATAAGAGGCTGGAAGAGCGATATGGTGTACAGAAGAGAGGCAGGCGAGGCATTACTGGTGAAATTGAGGGGCTATACGTAGTTTTCAAGCGCTGGTGCAGCAGGGACGGAGAGCGGCGGGCGAAGGGCTGCGTGATTTGAGGCCTGGGTAATTTTGTGAAGAGGAGGCTGACGCTGATGGTGTTGTAGCAGAGAGAAACGCGGTAGGAAGGTATCCTCGTGAAGTAAGAGAGAGGTGAGCTGTAGTTTATATGGGTACAGACCCGGGACCGAGAGGAAGTTCCAACGGTGGGTACAGCAGAGAGAGGACCAACTCCTCGGATCCAGTTCACCCGGGGAGATACGAGTGATGGCTGCGTTTATACCCCCCGCCCCCCCGGTGGAACAAGGAAGGGCAGGGTAGTTTACATGTGAAGGTGAGAGGAGAACAGAGTCGTGTATAGAAATTGCAGAGGCGGCGTGTAAACAGGGGGGTACACTGGTAGTAAGCGACCGGATAGAGATCCAGCCTGTAGAAAGGTTACACTTGTAGTCACGGAGCCGATGCATTCCCAAGTCGTCCTTGTTGATAGACGACGTTGCTTGTACATGCAGCATGCATCATGCATTCATCATTCATCACGATCAGAGGCATCATCGATCCGCAGATCATCGATGTGCATCGTCGTTAGTCGTCTCATCGGTGTCGTCGTACGTATCATCCTCATGACATCAGATGTGCATCATATTAATCATCATCGTCATCATCACTCATCAAATCATCATCGTCGTCGTCGTCAGTCGGAGTCGTCGTCGTAATATAATACTCGAGATCAACACTCCCACCATTCTAGATACGATCGATTAGTACCACCCCCCACCCCTGCGGAGAAGTACATCAAACAATCAAGGTCAACATGGTCATCTACACCATCATACAGATCACCCCAGCGAGTACTGTTATGTCAGAAAATGAGACGTTGTCAACATTTGTACGTCAGCGGGTCACATTGTCAGATCAACTGATCAGATCTGTTGCACATCTACAGGAAAGGGGTTCGGATCTAAGAAGCGGTAGGGCTTGAAGTACTGTTGTGATAGTCACGAGATAGTCTTAAATTCACGACAAAGTAGGGTTTAGGCCAGATCGCAATGTGATTTACTGGGGGATTAATCATACCCCTGAGTTGAAGGACTAAACATATCCAGTAAAGTGGTTCAGGGGAGGGGAGCGACGACATTTATGGACGAACTGGCTATACGGGTAGTAGAAACGAACACTGTGGAAAATCCTAGTAAGAGGCGCCCGAAGACAAGAAAGGAGAAAGATGTGTATTGCCGCACCAACGAGTAATCCAGACAGGGACGCGATTTTAGAAAGAAGCGTGGTTGTAGTGTATGTAGTTATTCGGTTGGATGTGCAGTGTCGAGTACCAATGACTGTGACCAAGACCAGTCAAACAAGGAGGTTTTGGGGAGTACCACACGTCTAGGTCGGACGGTACCATTGTCTGTGAGATGGACGCAGTGCAGAGAAAGTATCAAAGAGAGTGATTTGGGGAAGCAACAGTATGTCTGCGAAGTACATTCTGTTGCACCTTCAATATAGACGAGCGTTTTGAGAGAGAGGGAACGATGTATGGGTAGCATGTGCGAATAGTGCATTTGCGTGCAAGACGTCATAACAAGGTGGTTTTTGGGAAGACGCATGGATGATGAGGGATCTGCGGATACGATTCTGTGCATGTCTAGACACGGCCGAGAGCCAGTGAGAGGCGACAGACATGTATTATAGATTGTGGAGACTGGGAGCTATGCTCCTGCATAGCAGGTGATTACAGAAGTGGTATGAGGACCCACGAATCATGTAATGAGGTTACTGTACGTGGTAGAGTTCACATTAACTGGGGGAATGTTGTTATGCCAACATTGATTACCATTCTGGTGCGCACAGAGCGCGATAGGGGAGGGAGCTGCGTACATGTATGTATAGAGTTTATTGTGAGAAGCGGCGAGGGTCGTATTGCAAACGGACTGTGGAATTCATGGTCGGAACGAGGAGTCGAAGATCTGACAAGGGCGCAGTTAACAATCGGACCGCCGGAGCAAGGAAGAAAGAGGGAAGAAGAAGAGAAAGAGAGCAGAGGAAGCAAAGAAGAGAAGAAGAGGAGGAGGCTGAGGAGGGAAGAAGGCGAAGGAGAAGAAGAGGGATAGTTGCACGCGAGCCTGATATGGAGCCATTATCGACTGCAAGAGAAGTTAGTGAGCAGTATAGAAGAAGGAGTGAGGAATACATGTATTAGCATTGAGTTGGATTAGGATGCGCGATTGTAAGTGCATTGCACAGGGGGTGCTTTAAGATGTAGACAGCATTGCTAGGCATGCAGTATGCGAGTGCTGTGACGAAATTCCAGTCACAGGAGGGGTTGAGAATACGACACGCATGATTCGTACTGTATGGGTACAGGTAGTTGTGGGGAGAGCTTGTAATGCATTGCATGTATCGTATTTCCACACATTTCTGGGCAATGTCCCATACAGGGGAGGAGGTTGGACAACAAGACGCGAGAAGAGAGGGGGGTCTCGTGATCAAAGGCGGCAGTTTGGGGAAAGAGTAAGAATTGGCGTAGGATCACACACCCCTGTGAACTAGATCTGTTGTGCCAACAGGAACATGCTCAGTAAACGAACCATGTAAATATACATTTGTCAAACGCGCAGCGCGACGGCACCACACACAGCCAACAAGCCCACACACACACACACACCACACAACCAGCACCTACCAGACACCACACACCCACACACAACAACACACAAGGGTAACGCACGCACGCCACGACACACATGCACACGCACGCAAACGAACAAGACACAATGGCATTTTCAATTACATTCTGTGCCCACAAACAAACTCACTGTAGGATCCATCATGACCCTCGCTTTCTGGATCAGCACATGACGATATCGGCAACGTACGCTGCTTCCTCCAAACAGTCACCCACCACCCACCTAGTCTAAGCTACCATCTCCGAACACCCCCGCCCCCACCCCGTCCCCTCCCCTACCATACCTCCTTTGGCCCCCCACATAGACAAACATTTGTGTTAGAGGAGACAGTCCAGAATGAAGTTCCTGGTTCAAAATAGTCCAACACTTTTGTCCAGATATGGTTTTGTTTTATGTGA
>JADBJO010000889.1:0-5000 GCA_016801955.1 Conus betulinus
ACGACCTGCCAACACAAAAAAAAGGAAAAGGAAAGGAACCCCCCTCCTGATGGGAGGAGTCGCACGTTGCGGTTTGACTTTCATTGCTGGCATTAATCACGCTGTGAGTGAGAAATCACTCCCTGGCAGACATCGCCACGATAGGGCGCGTGCGGCACGCACACATGCACGGACACACAAATATATATAATCATTACCCAAAAAAAAAGAAAAACCAAAGCCACCTCTTTCCTGCTCGTGCACACCACACACACACACACACACCACACACACACACACACACACACACACACACACACACACACACACACACACACACACACCACACTAAGCCATTATCTGGTGAACATATACTTTTCCATTGCCCCATTTGAATGCTCTTTATTCAAAAGCAAACATTGAAATCTCGAAATTTAAACCAGTTCACGCTATTTCTTTCATTTCAGAAATTGTTGATGTTGCAAAAAATTATCTCTCAATCTCAAATTAGCATATTTCTATGATCATGATAGTGTAGTTGATATTTAAATTTGTACTATTCTTAACATTATTTCTCACCTTTTCCTCCCCTGTGTCCTCCTCCTTCCCCCCTCACCCAACCCCCCTCCTCCCCCCCTGGTAAAGTCTAATATCACCAAGTGTGAACAGACTATAAATCAAAACACACACACCACACCCCCTCTTCTCCCCCCTCGCATTTTCCCGTCATTTGCCCCACTGAATTTTTTCATCGAAGGTGAACTCAACCCTCTAGCAAGCAAACAAAACGTAAAAAACACATAACAATTCTCATTTCTATCAGACCCTACCCCTCCCTTCCGCCTCCTGCCCCTCCCCGATTGACAAAAGAAAAAAAAACAACAACCTAGAACGTCTGTCCATTCTCTCCAAGCCAACATCCCAATAAAGATAAAAACAAACCCAGCCGTCACGTGTGCAAACCCCATTTCCTCCCCTCCAACTGGATTGGGGAACCAAAGAAGGCATTGCCCTGACGTCTGATCCGCCCTGATCCTCCGGCCTTTTTATTTTATTTTATTTCATTTTACTGTTTTCAGTCCGCTCTTCCTTTCTATCTCCAGCGCTGGTGGGAAGCCATTTTTTTCTTTCTTCTTAAAGATCCGACTTGCTATTTTGGTTCATTCCCCTCTTTCTAATTTACGATCCGCTTTATCTTTTTTTTTTCGTTCGGGCCCCCTCCCCCCCCCCCCCCCCCCCCCCCCATCAACCTTAAATTTATGTTTAGAAGAATTGCCTCGCAAGCATGCGTGTCTCCCCCCCCCCCCCCACACCACACACCACAAATACGCGCGCGAGGGCGCGCACACTAACTCCTAAGAAACTATCTCACGTAAGCACACACACACACACACACACACACACACACACACACACACACACACACACACACACACACACACACACACAGAGATTGAGAGAGAGAGAGGGAGAGAGAGAATAGGAATTCCTTTGTTTTAGTTACTGGAGGCCGTCGCCTAACAAATATGGGTATTGTGAACAAATGTTTCCAGAAATAGATAACAAAAAGAGTCACATATTAAACAAAGTAAAAGACCTAAAAAAATAACTACCCCCCCAAAACAACAACAACAACAACAACAACAAAAACAACAACAAAAAACTAACCGAAAAAAAGAAAAAAAAACCCCGACACATAACATTCTTGTTTATGAAAAGCACACTATTTCAGCCCACTGGGAATGGCTCCCCTAAGTGTGAACAGAGAGTCATACACAATTCAACGATTTTTCATACTACATAGATCATTGCCGCAAACAACGCTCCGCTGAAACGGGATCGTATGACGTCAGGATCTATTTGACTCTGAGTGTGTGGTCATCTAAATTGAATCTTACTCTTCTCTGTCCAGCAGGTTGTTGACGAGAAAAGAAAAAGTCATAATTTTGGTTTAGTATTACAAATGTCACGATCAGGGGAGTTCACTTTCCCAGAATCACTAAGAGCAGGAAGGTGTTTTTCATTTTTCATCTTCATCGTTTTCTCAACAGTTTCAGATAGAGTAACACAACTTCTGGGCGAGGTTAGGGTTTGGCTAGGGTTTAGTTTTAAGCTTTTGGCAGATGTGCAGAAGACAGAATTTCATTAAACTTTTTAAACCGACTAGCCAATAATAAGACGTTCTTTTTTCACACTCTTTCCCCCAGTTCCTGATCTGTCACGATCGCCAGCAACAACGTGGTTGTTATAAAAAATATTCTGTAACTCCGACATTTTTTTGTCAGTCAACAAGATAATCCCCAAAATACAGGACCTGTTTCTAACAAAACGAGGTGGAACGATGCAAAATGGCTCAAAGACAAAGCCGTTGAATTGGGGGATCTGTTGTGCGTTCCGGATCCAACAGCAACTCCATGATCGGAACAGCAAGACGAATTCATGGTTCCAAATGAACACTAACTGGCCTACCCTCACAGCAGCAACTCCATGATCGGAACAGCAAGACGAATTCATGGTTCCAAATGAACACTAACTGGCCTACCCTCACAGCAACTCCATGATCGGAACAGCAAGACGAATTCATGGTTCCAAATGAACACTAACTGGCCTACCCTCGCTCTATATGCATTGATTTCAAGAGTCATCTAAGTGACAGTACTCAGAAAAACGTAAAATAAAAAGCAAGCCAAGATTGTGGGTTGGAACGGGTTCTCTCTCATTGGAAACAGTTGAAGAAAATGAAATTACTGCGAGTACAGATACAAGAAAAACACAGAGGAAACCAGAACGTTTTTGAGGTAATGACCGATGCCGAATACCAGCCAAGGCAGATCAACAAAATGAAAACAAGCCTCGGTTTCTTCAGCACTTTGAAATATGGATAGATAAAGTCACGCTCATATATATTTTCCCTACAAGGGTCTGATATTCAAAATCTAAGTCTTGTCGGACAGATGTCGGTCCATTTTTTGTTACACAGAGAGAGAGAGAGAGAGAGAGAGAGAGAGAGAGAGAGAGAGAGAGAGACCCCTCTGGGAATTCCCGTTTGAACACAATCGCCAAATTGCTTGTTGGGTGAACGCCAATTACCATCATACTAATACAATTCCTCTCAGCGCGAACGGGGGAGTGGGGGGTCAGATGGATCGAGGGGGGGGGGGGGGGGGGGGGGCACCAGACCATGCCACGCATTATGGAGATTTCCCTGGAGCTCTGGGGTTTGAGGCAAAAGAGGGTCTTAACTTTCCCACTGCCTGCAGGTGTGCTGGCCACGGGGACTCTTCAGGGTGCACGAACAACCCGGTCCCTATTTTGAGGTGGGCAGCTTATTGTTAGTTCACACACTTAATCCTCTCTTTTCTTTTTTAGCTTGGTTTTTTGCCCACTGCAGGCAAATCTACTTTTAAATTCATTTGTCCAGCTTGTGGCTGAGTCAGTATCATTCACACGCCACGCAGGAAAACAGTCACGGTCTGTGTTTTTCAGTATTGCTGGGCGTTCACTTCGCAGTATCAAGTTCCACGACAGAGTAGGCCCATCTGAAGTTGGGTTTTGTGGACAGTGAGAATACCGCTCATTTCATGTACCAATCAGACGGCTTTGCACAGTCAGATTTCCTTTCTGCCGTTTAGATCTTAAAGTCAACGTTCCTCTTGTTTGTTCTGAAGACCAAGTGGTTTTTAAACGGAAAGAAGCTGAAGGCTGTTTGCACATCGTCCTCGTCTTCTCTGATAAGCCTGTTTCATCTTTCTCTGGGTTTTAAACGGAAAGAAGCAGAAGGCTGTTAAAACATACTCCTTGTCTTCTCTGATAAGCCTCTTTCTTTTTTTTTTCTTTCGTCTCGATATTCTTAAGTTTGGCTACTTTTTGCAACGTGCGTACACAGAGGGAAATAACAGACTGATACACACAAACACACACACATAGGCAGACACACAGGCATAAAGACGATGCCTAACCTCACCAGCATACAGACTGGTCTATATACGCTACACCTCACCTGCACACAGACTGGTGTGTATATACGCTACACCTCACCTGCACACAGACTGGTGTATATATGCTACACCTCACCTGCACACAGACTGGTGTGTATATACGCTACACCTCACCTGTGTCACCATACTCCTTGATGCCAGTATTGATGCCACTGCCGCCACACCACCATGCTGATTGGTCGGCTTGCCTGGTATGGGGATAGTCAAATCAAGGTGACGTTTTTCCTTTTTTTATCCAGGTGCAGGTAAGAAAGATGCTGGTTCCCTCTCCAGACTGCACTGAACACAGATGGTGTTTTACTGTAAGATCTCCATAAGGTGCACGACCATCTCAGCCCTATCCCAAGGTCTGCTGAAAATTGTTGATCAAACGCTGCTCTCTTCAGCCCTGCAAACACTCCAGTCTGGTCAAAATTTCTTTTCTTTCTGACACCTTTCTCTCCTTCCCCCCACCCCCCTACTCATACAAAGACAGCTATTTTCTGGCAGATGTCAGCACCGATTGAGGATAAATGCGTTGGCATGCCTGTTCCCTTGTTTGAAATACTTCAGTGTCCGTCCGTGCTCACTCACACTGAACGTGACCTAATCTTCTGACAGAGAGAAGACACGCAGAAACCGCTTTGACAAGGAAACATCTTTAGTTCGAGTGTCTGAAACCTTTAGGTCGAATCCATGCGCGAGTGAAGACATGGCGACAGTGTTTATTCTGAAACTATGCGTGATTCGTTTCCACCAACGTTGATTTGCGTGACGGGAAAGCGACGTATGGTGTGTGTCCGAGATATGAATCGGCCAGAATTAGAGGGGATTCCAGGGGGATTCTGACACAGCGTTGTCGTTGAAGCTTGTCACCCACTCGTGTCATCTTTCTGTTGATCACGCCAAATTGTCCCTCAGGATGAAAGGGAGCGTTTCATGATATACACAGCAAGCACAAATGGAGTCTCGCATTATCGTAAGTACACACGTGCGGATGAGTGAGAGAGATAGCGAGAGCGAAAGAGAGAACGAGAGACTTGA